>CM065597.1:115870334-116236143 GCA_033119425.1 Bufotes viridis | reverse complement strand
AGCAGTTGCAGGCCTCGTTTAAATCTGTCCGGCAAAGGATATATTTTGTTCTGGGGTGAAATTCAATTGCCAAAATAGCAATCCCCTAAATCGGGTGTCCCAACAGTGGCCGGAAAAGTATAATAGTGTCCGGCAAAGGATATATTTTGTTCTGGGGTGAAATTCAATTGCCAAATTAGCAATACCCTGAATCTGGAGTTCCAGCAGTTGCAGGCCTTGTTCAAATCTGTCTGGCAAAGGATATATTTTGTTCAGGGGTGAAATTCAATTACAAAAATAGCAATCCCCTAAATCTGGTGTCCCAGCAGTGGCTGGTAAAGTATATTAGTGTCCGTCAAAGGATATATTTTGTTCTGGGGTGCAATTCAATTGCCAAAATAGCAATACCCTGAATCTGGTGTTCCAGCAGCTGCAGGCCGAGTTTAAATCTGTTCGTACTTGGGTATATTTTGTTCTGGGGTGAAATTCAATTGCCAATATAGCAATCCCTAAATCTGGTGTCCCAGCAGTGTCTGGCACAGTATAATAGTGTCCGGCAAAGGATATATTTTGTTCTGTGGTGAAATTTAATTGCCAAAATAGCAATACGATGAATCTCGTCTTCCAGCAGTTGCAGGCCTCATTTAATCTGTCTGCAACAGGGTTTATTTTGTTCCGGGGTGAAATTAAATTACTAAAATAGCAATACCATAAACCTGGTGTCCCAGCAGTGGCTGGCAAAGTATAATATTTTCCGGCAATGGATATATTGTCCCAGCAGTGGCTGGAAAAGTATAATTGTGTCCGGCAAAGGATATATTTTGTTCTAGGGTGAAATTCAATGGCCAAAATAGCAATCCCTAAATCTGGAGTCCCAGCAGTGACTGGCAAAGTATAATAAGGTCCTGCAAAGAATATATTTTGTTCTAGGGTGAAATTCAATCGCCAAAGTAGGAATACCGTGAATTTGGTGTTCCAGCAGTTGCAGGGCCTAGTTTAAATCTGTCCGTAACAGGGTATATTTTGTTCTGAGGTGATATTCCATTGCCAATATAGCAATACCATAAATTAGTGGTTTCAGTTGTGTCTGACCAAGTTTCATAGTTTCCTGCAAAGGATATATTTTGTTCTGGGGTGAAATTCAATTGCCAAAATAGCAATACCCTAAATCTGGTGTCCCAGCAGTGGCTGGCATAGTATAACACTGTCCGGCAAAGGATATATTTTGTTCTGGGGTAAAATTCAATTGCCAAAATAGCAATCCAGCAGTGGCTGGAAAAGTATAATAGTGTCCTGCAAAGGATAAATTTTGTTCTGGGGAGAAATTCAATTGCCAAAATAGCAATCCCCTAAATCTGGTGTCCCAGCAGTGGCTGGCAAAGTATAATAGTGTGCGGCAAAGGACATATTTTGATCTTGTGTGAAATTCAATTCCCAAAACAGCAATACCATAAATCAGTGGTTTCAGCTGTGGCTGGCCAAGTTTCATAGTGTCCTGCAAAGGATAAATTTTGTTCTGGGGTGAAATTCAATTGCCAAAATAGCAATCCCCTAAATCTGGTGTCCCAGCAGTGGCTGGAAAAGTATAATAGTGTCTGGCAAAGGATATATTTTGTTCTGGGGTGAAATTTAATGGCCAAAATAGCAATACCCTGAATCTGGTGTTCCAGCAGTTGCAGGCCTCGTTTAAATCTGTCCGGCAAAGGATATATTTTGTTCTGCGGTGAAATTCAATTGCCAAAATAGCAATCCCCTAAATATGGTGTCCCAGAGGTTGCTGGCAAAGAATAATAGTGTCCGGCAAAGGATATATTTTGTTCTGGGGTGAAATTCAATTGCCAAAATAGCAATCCACTATATCTGGTGTCCCAGCAGTGGCTGGCAAAGTATAATAGTGTCGGGAAAGGATATATATTGTTCTGGGGGGAAATTCAATTGCCAAAATAGCAATACCCTGAATCTGGTGTTCCAGCAGTTGCAGGCCTAGTTTAAATCTGTCAGTAATAGGGTATATTTTGTTCTCGGGTGAAATCAATTACCAAGATAGCAATACCATAAATCTGGTGTCCCAGCAGTGGCTGGCAAAGTATAATAGTGTCCGGCAAAGGATATATTTTGTTTTGGATGTAAAATTCAACTGCCAGAATAGCAATCCCCTAAATCTGGTGTCCCAGCAGTGTCTGGCACAGTATAATAGTGTCCGGCAAAGGATATATTTTGTTCTGGGGTGAAATTCAATTGCCAAACTAGCAATCCCCTAAATCTAGTGTCCCAGAGGTTGCTGGCAAAGAATTATAGTGTCCGGCAAAGGATATTATTTGTTCTGGGGTTAAATTCAATTGCCAAAATAGCAATCCCCTAAATCGGGTGTCTCATAAGTGGCCGGCAAAGTATAATCGTTTCCGGCAGAGGATATATTTTGTTCTAAGGTGAAATTCAATTGCCAAAATAGCAATACCCTGAATCTGGTCTTCCAGCAGTTGCAGGCCTTGTTTAAATCTGTCTGGCAAAGGATATATTTTGTTCTGTGGTGAAATTCAATTGCCAAAATAGCAATCCCCTAAATCTGGTGTCCCAGCAGTGGCTGGCAAAGTATAATAGTGTCTGGCAAAGCATATATTTTGTTCTGGGGTGAAATTTAATAGCCAAAATAGCAATACCCTGAATCTGGTGTTCCAGCTGTTGCAGGCCTCGTTTAAATCTGTCCGCAACAGGGTATATTTTGTTCTGCGGTGAAATTCAATTGCCAAAATAGCAATCCCCTAAATCTGGTGTCCCAGAGGTTGCTGGCAAAGAATAATAGTGTCCGGCAAAGGATATATTTTGTTTTGGATGTAAAATTCAACTGCCAGAATAGCAATCCCCTAAATCTGGTGTCCCAGCAGTGTCTGGCACAGTATAATAGTGTCCGGCAAAGGATATATTTTGTTCTGGGGTGAAATTCAATTGCCAAACTAGCAATCCCCTAAATCTGGTGTCCCAGAGGTTGCTGGCAAAGAATTATAGTGTCCGGCAAAGGATATTATTTGTTCTGGGGTTAAATTCAATTGCCAAAATAGCAATCCCCTAAATCGGGTGTCTCATAAGTGGCCGGCAAAGTATAATCGTTTCCGGCAGAGGATATATTTTGTTCTAAGGTGAAATTCAATTGCCAAAATAGCAATACCCTGAATCTGGTCTTCCAGCAGTTGCAGGCCTTGTTTAAATCTGTCTGGCAAAGGATATATTTTGTTCTGTGGTGAAATTCAATTGCCAAAATAGCAATCCCCTAAATCTGGTGTCCCAGCAGTGGCTGGCAAAGTATAATAGTGTCTGGCAAAGCATATATTTTGTTCTGGGGTGAAATTTAATAGCCAAAATAGCAATACCCTGAATCTGGTGTTCCAGCTGTTGCAGGCCTCGTTTAAATCTGTCCGCAACAGGGTATATTTTGTTCTGCGGTGAAATTCAATTGCCAAAATAGCAATCCCCTAAATCTGGTGTCCCAGAGGTTGCTGGCAAAGAATAATAGTGTCCGGCAAAGGATTTATTTTGTTCTGGGGTAAAATTCAATTGCCAAAATAGCATTACCCTAAATCGGGTGTCCCAGCAGTGGCCGGCAAAGTATAATAGTGTCCGGCAAAGGATATATTTTGTTCTGGGGTGAAATTCAATTGCCAAAATAGCAATACCCTGAATCTGGTGTTCCACCTGTTGCAGGTCTATTTTAAATCTGTCGCTAACAGGGTATATTTTTTCTGGGGTGAAATTCAATTGCCAAAATAGCAATCTCCTAAATCTGGTGTCCCAGCTGTGGCTGGCCAAGTTTCATAGTGTCCTGCAAAGGATATATTTTGTTGTGGGGTGAAATTCAATTGCCAAAATAGCAATCCCCTAAATATGGTGTCCCAGCAGTGGCTTGCAAAGTATAACACTGTCGGGCAAAGGATATATTTTGTTCTAGGGTGAAATTCAATTGCCAAAATAGCAATACCCTGAATCTGGTGTTCCAGCAGTTGCAGGCCTAGTTTAAATCTGTCTGTAACAGGGTATATTTTGTTCTGGGGTGAAATTCAATTACCAAAATAGCAATACCATAAATCTGGTGTTCCGGCAGTGGCTGGCAAAGTATAGCACTGTTCGGCAAAGGATGTATTTTGTTCTGGGGTGAAATTCAATTGCCAAAACAGCAATACATTATATCTGGTGTCCCAGCAGTGGCTGGCAAAGTATAATAGTGTCGGGAAAGGATATATTTTGTTCTGGGGAGAAATTCAATTGCCAAAATAGCAATACCCTAAATCTGGTGTCCCAGAGGTTGCTGGCAAAGAATAATAGTGTCCGGCAAAGGATATTATTTGTTCTGGGGTGAAATTCAATTGCCAAAATAGCAATCCCCTAAATCGGGTGTCCCAGCAGTGGCCGGCAAAGTATAATAGTTTCCGGCAAAGGATATATTTTGTTCTGGGGTGAAATTCAATTGCCAAAATAGCAATACCCTGAATTTGGTCTTCCAGCAGTTGCAGGCCTTGTTTAAATCTGTCCGGCAAAGGATATATTTTGTTCTGTGGTGAAAATCAATTGCCAAAATAGCAATCCCCTAAATCTGGTGTCCCAGCAGTGGCTGGCAAAGGATAATAGTGTCTGGCAAAGGATATATTTTGTTCTGGGGTGAAATTCAATTGCCAAAATAGCAATCCCCTAAATCTGGTGTCCCAGCAGTGGCTGGCAAAGTATAATAGTGTCTGGCAAAGGATATATTTTGTTCTGGGGTGAAATTTAATAGCCAAAATAGCAATACCCTGAATCTGGTGTTCCAGCAGTTGCAGGCCTCGTTTAAATCTGTCCGCAACAGGGTTTATTTTGTTCTGCGGTGAAATTCAATTGCCAAAATAGCAATCCTCTAAATCTAGCGTTCCAGAGGTTGCTGGCAAAGAATAATAGTGTCCGGCAAAGGATATATTTTGTTCTGGGGTGAAACTCAATTGCCAAAATAGCAATCCCCTAAATCGGTCGTCCCAGCAGTGGCCGGCAAAGTATAATAGTGTCCGGCAAAGGATTTATTTTGTTCTGGGGTGAAATTCAATTGCCAAAATAGCAATACCCTGAATCTGGTGTTCCAGCAGTTTCAGGCCTTGTTCAAATCTGTCTGGCAAAGGATATATTTTGTTCTGGGGTGAAATTCAATTACAAAAATAGCAATCCCCTAAATCTGGTGTCTCAGCAGTGGCTGGCAAAGTATATTAGTGTCCGTCAAAGGATATATTTTGTTCTGGGGTGCAATTCAATTGCCAAAATAGCAATACCCTGAATCTGGTGTTCCAGCAGCTGCAGGCCTAGTTTAAATCTGTTCGTACTTGGGTATATTTTGTTCTGGGGTGAAATTTAATTGCCAAAATAGCAATACCATAAATCTGGTGTCCCAGCAGTGTCTGGCAACGTATAATAGTGTCCGGCAAAGGATATATTTTGTTATGGGGTGAAATTTAATTGCCAAAATAGCAATGCCCTGAATCTGGTGTTCCAGCTGTTGCAGGCCTCATTTAAATCTGTCCGCAACAGGGTATATTTTGTTCTGGGTGAAATTCAATTACCAAAATAGCAAATCCATAAATCTGGTGTCCCAGCAGTGTCTGGCAAAGTATAATAGTTTCCGGCAAAGGATATATTTTGTTCTGGGGTGAAATTTAATAGCCAAAATAGCAATACCCTGAATCTGGTGTTCCAGCAGTTGCAGGCCTAGTTTAAATCTGTTCGTAACAGGGTATATTTTGTTCTGGGGTGAAATTCAATTGGCAATATAGCAATACCATAAATCAGTGGTTTCAGCTGTGGCTGGCCAAGTTTCATAGTGTCCTGCAAAGGATATATTTTGTTCTGGTTTGAAATTCAATTGCCAAAATTGCAATCCCCTAAATCTGGTGTCCCAGCAGTGGCTGGCAAAGTATAACATTGTCCGGCAAAGGATATATTTTGTTCTGGGGTGAAATTCAATTTCTAAAATAGCAATCCCCTAAATCTGGTGTCCCAGCAGTGGCTTGCAAAGTATAATAGTGTAAGGCAAAGGATATATTTTGTTCTGGTGTGAAATTTAATAGCTAAAATAGCGATACCCTGAATCTGTTGTTCCAGCAGTTGCAGGCCTAGTTTAAATCTGTTCGTAACAGGCTATATTTTGTTATGGGGTGAAATTCAATTGCCAAAATAGCAATACCATAAATCAGTGGTTTCAGCTGTGGCTGGCCAAGTTTCATAGTGTCCGGCAAAATCGTTAATTTCTAACGATAATTTATTTTCCCTTAGTCCTAACAGCAGCACAGATGGGGTTAACCACCCCCCGTGGACTGGCAGGACCGGCGGAATGTTTAATGAGCCCAAGACTAATAACTCAATTTAACAATTAAGTATCTCCTTAAAAGGAGGAAGTCAACCCCCAGCCCACTGTGTTTATAGTAAGAAAAAAACTAGACTTACTAGGGTGGGAAATTTGTGTGCTGCTGTTAGGACTAAGGGAAAACAAATTATCATTAGAAATTAACGATTCCCTTAGTCCTACCAGCAGCACAGATTGGGAGATAGCAAGAAGAGACCCCTAGGGAGGGCCTTCCTGCCTGGCAGAACTACGAAAAGTCTGCCCAAAGGCCAAAAACTCAGCTAGACTGGCATCTAGTCTATAATGGGAGATGAATGTCGATTCAGAGCTCCAGGAGGCAGCTTTGCAAATCATGTTGAGAGGCAGAAGACTCCTCTCGGCAAAAGAAGTAGCCACAACTCTAGTAGAGTGGGCCTTCACGAATCCTGGGGGGCCAGAGATTGTGGAAACAAAGGATTCCTTAATAGCCTCCTCAATCCACCGACTGATGGAAGGTTTGGATGCCTTATAGCCTTTAAACTTACCGGCAACAGGATTAGCAGATTCTCATCTTTCCTGAACACCTTGATCTATCCACATAGATCCGGAGACATCTCGAGACGTCCAGAGGATGTCTAGCAGGTTCCTAGGAGGAGGTGGTAGATGTCGACAGAACCGGGAGGAATATCACCTTGTTGATGTTGTGGAAGGAAGGAACTTTAGGCCTACAATACGGGAGGAATCTAAGAAGGTCCCGGTCATGTAAGAAAATGGTATAGGGCTCATGTGCTGAGAGAGCTTGAAGCTCAGAGACCCTCTTGGCCAAAGTCACTGCAAGGAGAAACACAAACTTCCAAGTGACGAACTTGATGTCCACCTCCTCTAACGGTTCAAAGGGGGGAGATGCTAACTCCCTGAGAACTACTGAAAAACACATTGAAAAAAAGGGGTCTCAGTACTCTAGGCTTTAATCTTTCAGCTCCTTTAAGGAACCGTTTGATCAGCGGGTCCTGAGAAAAAAGGCAAGCTGAGATGGCTGAAACTTGAACCTTCAGAGTAGAAGGGCAAGGCCTCTATCAAGGCCGTCTTGCAGGAACTGAAGGATAGCGGAGAGGGGCGATCTGCAGACGCCACCTCAGTTGAGGTACAACAGGATGAGAATATCCTCATAATACAAGAGTAGGCTCTCTTGGTAGAGTCCGCTCTAGAATGAGACAGCGTTCTCAGGACCGACTCAGGAAAGCCCTTCTATTATGGGAAGGGACTGATCAACCTCCAGGCTGTCAGGCTGAATCTGTGCAGATCTGAGCAGAGGTGCGTGTCTCACGACACCAGGGTCTGCTGTGGGGGGAGCCTCCAATATTGTCCTCGACTCAACTGGGTGAGCTAGGTAAACCAGGATCTCATCGGCCAAAACAGTATGATGGCTATCACCGAGGCCTGATCCTGATGGATTTTCATCAATACCCTCGGTATCATGGAAAAGGGAGGGAAGATGTAAGCCAGCCTGAACCTCCAGGATATTGACAGAGCGTCTAACGCCAGGGGGTTGTCCTCCCTGTAAAGGGAGCAGAACCTCTCCACCTTGGCATTGAACCTTGTTGCCATGAGATCCACCTCTGGCATACCCACTTGAGGACTACCTGCTTGATTCTCCGGATGTAAAGACCACTCCACCGACGGAAGACCGCGGCTCAGCCGTTATCATATTGAGGGAGCCTTGGATGTGGATCGCAGATAAGTGGGAAGGTACAACTCTGCCTAATCCAGAATCACCCTGATCTCTGACAGGAGGGGAAGTGATCTCGTGCCTCCCTGCTGGTTGATGTAAAGTACCGCAGTCACATTGTCTGACTGGACTTTCACCGCTTTGCCCCGGATCTGATTTGCTAAGTGAAGGAGAGCTAGCCGGATAGCATGAATCTCGCGGAGATTGGATGAAAGAAGCCACTCCTGAGGAAACCAGGTCCCGTGAACTAGAGAGTCGTCTAGGTGAGCGTCCCAGCCTACTTAGGACACATCCGTAGTCAATATGACCCAGATTGGCTGGGTCATAGACTTCCCGTCTAAAAGATGGCACCACCATCTGAGGGAATACCGAGTTTGCCAAGTCAGGGAGCACAGGGAGTTTAGCCCAGCAGGGCTGCCATTCCATTATGAGAGGACCTCCGACTGTAGAGGGCGGAGGTGCCATAGAGCCCAAGGGACTGCTTCCGCAGACACTGACATGAGCCCCAACATCTTCATGAGAGTCCAGATTGGAACTCGCCGGGGAAAGGAACTTGCCATGTTCTGAACCCGGATTCTTCTTTCTGGAGTCAACTGGGGCGACATCCCAGTGGAGTCGATTATGAAGCCTAGATATCTTACTGAAGTCGACGGGCTCATGTTCGACTTCTACCAGCTGATGATCCAACCTAGGTGGAACAGAAAGGAGATTGTTACCTGAAGAAGTTGGGTTAGGACCACTAGAGCAGAGGCTTTCAAAGCCAGTCGTCCAGATAAGGAATGATGGTCAGTCCTTGAAGCCTCAAAGCCGCCACCACAGAACCACCACCTTGGTAAAAGTGTGAGGGGCAGAAGAAATGCCAAAGGGAAGGGCAACAAACAGAAGATGCCTAACGACACCGGACACCTGGACCGTGATCCTGATATACTTCCTGGAACCAGGATGGACCGGGATGTGCAGATATGCATTCTTGAGGTCCAGGGTTGCCATCACGTCTCCAGGATTGACGACGTGAACTACTGACCTGATGGTTTCTACACGAAACTTCACCTTACTTATAAATCGATTGAAATATCTCAGATCGATAATCATCCGGAGATCTCCTGAAGCCTTGGGAACCAGAAAAACTGGTGAATAGATCCCTAGGCCCCGTTCTCCTGCCGGAACCTCCTCCAGAGCCCCTTTGCAAATGTAGTCCTGAATGTAGGCCTCTAGGATCGCCTCATTGGCAGCTTGTAGAAGGTTGATCTTGACAAACCTGTCCAGAGGAATAGAGGTGAGGTTGACTAAATAACCATTGGAAATGATATTCAGGACCCAGGGATCCGAGATCTCTTGGATCCATTCTTCTCAGAAGTGGGAGAGACGACTCCTGACGGGTACATGAAGCTTAGGAATGGGGAAGCTTATTGGCAGGACGGCAGGAGTAACGGGAATTAACCAAGAGCCTCGAAGAGGCCCGTAGTCAGGAGGTGGATTTTCCATCTTTGGCTCCTCCACGAGAGCACCTCAAACCCTTTCGCTGTGCTCTCCAGTCACTACAAGAGCTTGTTTGATGGCCAGACCTGCCACTACGGTCTTGTCTGCCCTGCCCTCGAAAGGACTGCTGGGGAAGGCTCTTCACCTTCTAGTCTGAAAGGCCCTCCATGATCTTATCTAGCTCCGAACCGAACAAACGGTTGGGCTCGAATGGAAGGCCATATAAGCTGTATTTTGAGGAATTGTCAGCGACCCAAGGCTTAAGCCAAAATGGAATATGGGCCACGCTATATATAGGCTCCTGACGTTATTTGATAGTATTGTTAAAGGGTGCCAAAAGCGCACTTGGTCTCCCATTAGCCACAGACCTGCTGCTTAGCTTCAAGAGCAAGGATCTGTGTTTGGCCTCGTTCCCAGAACTTGCTTTGCTAGCGGGGAAGCTCCCTCGCTAGCTTCAACTGGAGCTGTGCGGTATCGCACAAGAAGTCCGTAGCCAGGTTGATGGTCTTGAAAGCAGTAAGTATGTTGTCCTGGAAAAAACCTTTGGTTCATATCAACTTGAATTTGATCCAGGCGAGATCGGAGGAACGTAGAGACTTCAAAAGCCGCTATGGCTGTGGAAGCGGAAGCCGCAGCTGCCGTAACACCCCGTCTTAGTGTGCACTCTGCAAGGGGGTCCTGCAGCTAGACCCATCGTCTGCAGGAACCAGAGTGCGCTTTGATAACTTGGCAATAACCATGTCCACCTTGGGAATGTATCCCCATGAATCCACCAAGAGTTAAGCCATCGGGAACATGGATTTAAACTTCTTTGTTAAAACCGAACCTTTTCCAGGTTTTTTCCACTCTATATCATGACAGAGAAGAGGGTCTCATCCGCTTTGAAGACACGAGGTGTCCGAGTAGCGGGAACGGGAGGCTCCCCACAGTCAACATCATGGTCCCCCGACCTGATGGACTTGAGCAACTTCTGTGTCTTTCGAGAGGAGAAAACACATCAGCTCCTCCTCATCCGAGGAGGAAGAAACCAAAGAGACCAAGAAGGTCTCTCTACCAGGACAGAGGTCTCCATAGGGGCCTGGGCACGAATAGGAAGCCTTTTCATGCAGCAGGCCTATGACTCCTTTAACAGAGCCATTAATACATATCCTGCAACGTAGGTTCACTAGAGGTCAGAAACCTCAAACGGCAGCTGTAACACCTGGTGTAGGTTAAGTCAACAGACCCAGGGATTCCCAACCGGTCTCCCAAGCTGGTCTTAGCCCAGCCTTAAGCTGTTTAGCTTCTGCGATCTCACGAGTGCAGGTATGATCAGATTACAATAACCGTTGACTGCTGCAGTGGTAGCAGGATAGATGCTTCCTCTTGGAATCCACTTTACTGCCTTCCGAATCCCGCGGAGAAGACATCACTTCGGGAAAAAAAGGGACAAATAAAACATTTGTAAACCACCTATCTACGCAGGAGAGGTAGAAAAATAGACCGGAGGCAGCTGAGGAAAAAAACACCACAAGTGGAACAACACCAATTTTAGGACTCTGGGAGCTAGCTGAAAAAGCATATGTAGCCAGAGACTGAACTGGAGCACACAGCCTCCCAAAATAGGGGAAGCATAAAATGCAAAAAGATTGTGGAGCCCCAGTTATGGGTCTACAACACAGTGAAAGCCAGATATCCCTCAAAGGAAGGAAAAACAAGCAAAGGGGTGTCTCCATTACAGAGATCACCAAAACCACCATATTAAGTGGCCCCTATGTCAAGATCCCGCTCTTTTACAAGCTTTAAGGATGTGACAAGGGAAGACCTAAGCAAGTTATCCATCCACAGACAGCTGTTTCGGGGTGTTGCCCCTCATCAGTGTGGAGTAGGATTCTGGCTAACCAGGAGCAATGCTTTGGTGACTACTCAAACAAAGCAATAGCTGATCTTAGGAGACCAGATACAAAAATACCGTGGAGCCTCACTTAAGAGTCTCAAACACAGCAATCCAAAGTGCAAAGCTCCTGGGAAACATAAAATGCAAAAGATTGTGGAGCCCCAGTTATGGGTCTACAACACAGTGAAAGCCAGATATCCCTCAAAGGAAGGAAAAACAAGCAAGGGGTGTCTCCATTACAGAGATCACCAAAACCACCATATTAAGTGGCCCCTATGTCAAGATCCCGCTCTTTTACAAGCTTTAAGGATGTGACAAGGGAAGACCTAAGCAAGTTATCCATCCACAGACAGCTGTTTCGGGGTGTTGCCCCTCATCAGTGTGGAGTAGGATTCTGGCTAACCAGGAGCAATGCTTTGGTGACTACTCAAACAAAGCAATAGCTGATCTTAGGGAGACCAGATACAAAAATACCGTGGAGCCTCACTTAAGAGTCTCAAACACAGCAATCCAAAGTGCAAAGCTCCCTGGGAAACATAAAATGCAAAAGATTGTGGAGCCCCAGTTATGGGTCTACAACACAGTGAAAGCCAGATATCCCTCAAAGGAAGGAAAAACAAGCAAGGGGTGTCTCCATTACAGAGATCACCAAAACCACCATATTAAGTGGCCCCTATGTCAAGATCCCGCTCTTTTACAAGCTTTAAGGATGTGACAAGGGAAGACCTAAGCAAGTTATCCATCCACAGACAGCTGTTTCGGGGTGTTGCCCCTCATCAGTGTGGAGTAGGATTCTGGCTAACCAGGAGCAATGCTTTGGTGACTACTCAAACAAAGCAATAGCTGATCTTAGGGAGACCAGATACAAAAATACCGTGGAGCCTCACTTAAGAGTCTCAAACACAGCAATCCAAAGTGCAAAGCTCCCTGGGAAACATAAAATGCAAAAAGATTGTGGAGCCCCAGTTATGGGTCTACAACACAGTGAAAGCCAGATATCCCTCAAAGGAAGGAAAAACAAGCAAGGGGTGTCTCCATTACAGAGATCACCAAAACCACCATATTAAGTGGCCCCTATGTCAAGATCCGCTCTTTTACAAGCTTTAAGGATGTGACAAGGGAAGACCTAAGCAAGTTATCCATCCACAGACAGCTGTTTCGGGGTGTTGCCCCTCATCAGTGTGGAGTAGGATTCTGGCTAACCAGGAGCAATGCTTTGGTGACTACTCAAACAAAGCAATAGCTGATCTTAGGGAGACCAGATACAAAAATACCGTGGAGCCTCACTTAAGAGTCTCAAACACAGCAATCCAAAGTGCAAAGCTCCTGGGAAACATAAAATGCAAAAAGATTGTGGAGCCCCAGTTATGGGTCTACAACACAGTGAAAGCCAGATATCCCTCAAAGGAAGGAAAAACAAGCAAGGGGTGTCTCCATTACAGAGATCACCAAAACCACCATATTAAGTGGCCCCTATGTCAAGATCCCGCTCTTTTACAAGCTTTAAGGATGTGACAAGGGAAGACCTAAGCAAGTTATCCATCCACAGACAGCTGTTTCGAGGTGTTGCCCCTCATCAGTGTGGAGTAGGATTCTGGCTAACCAGGAGCAATGCTTTGGTGACTACTCAAACAAAGCAATAGCTGATCTTAGGGAGACCAGATACAAAAATACCGTGGAGCCTCACTTAAGAGTCTCAAACACAGCAATCCAAAGTGCAAAGCTCCCTGGGAAACATAAAATGCAAAAAGATTGTGGAGCCCCAGTTATGGGTCTACAACACAGTGAAAGCCAGATATCCCTCAAAGGAAGGAAAAACAAGCAAAGGGGTGTCTCCATTACAGAGATCACCAAAACCACCATATTAAGTGGCCCTATGTCAAGATCCCGCTCTTTTACAAGCTTTAAGGATGTGAGCCCCAACATCTTCATGAGAGTCCAGATTGGAACTCGGGAAAGGAAATTTTGCCATGTTCTGAACCCGGATTCTTCTTCTGGAGTTTCAACTGGGGCGACATCCCAAAGTGGATGCCGATTATGAAGCTCTAGATATCTTTACTGAAGCTCGACGCGGCCTCACGTTCGACTTCTGCCAGCTGAGGATCCAAACCTAGGTGGAACAGAAAGTGAGATGAATGTTACCTGGAAGAAGCTGGGCTAGGACCGCTAGTAGCCAGAAGGCTTCCAAAAGCCAGTCGCCCAGATACAGTGAATGATGGTCTAGTCCTTGAAGCTCAAAAGCCGCCACCACAGAAAACCACCACCTTGGTAAAGTGTGAGGGGCAGAAGAAATGCCAAAGTGCAGGGCAACAAACAGAAGATGCCTGGACGATCACCGGTACACTGGACCAGTGATCCTGAGATACCTCCTGGATGCCAGGATGGACCGGGATGTGCAGATATGCATCCTTGCGGAGGTCCAGGGGAAGCTGCGCATCACGCTCTCCAGGATTGGACGCACGTGAACTACTGACCTGATGGCTTCTACACTGAATCTTCACCTTCCTTATAAACCGATCGAAGCACCTCAGACGATAATCATCCGGAGATCTCCCGAAGCTCTTTGGGAACCGTAAAAAACTGGTGAACAGATCCTAGGCTCCCGTCGCCTGCCGGGAACCTTTCTCCAGAGCCCCTTTGCAAATGTGTAGTCCTGAATGTAGGTCTCTAGATCGTCTCCCATTGGCAGCTTAGAAGGCTGATCTTGACAAACCTGTCCAGAGAGGAATAGAGGTGAGGTTGACTAAAATAAACTATTGGAAATGATATTCAGGACCAGGGATCCGAGATCTCTGACCCATTCTTCTCAGAAGCGGGAGACGACACTGACGTGCACATGAAGCTTAGGAAATGTAAAGCTCATTGGCAGGACGGCAGGAGTAACGGAATTAACCAAGAGCGACGAGGCCCGTAGTCAGGAGGTGGATTTTCCATCTTGGCCTCCACGCACGAGCACCTCAAACCCTTTCGCTGTGCTCTCCAGCCACTACGAGCTTTGTTTGGCTGGGCCAGACCTGCCACCACGGTCTTGGTCTGCCGGCCCTCGAAAGACCGCTGGGGAAGGCCTTCACCTTCTAAAGCGAAAGGCCCTCCAAGATCTTATCTCAGAAATTCGGACCGAACAAACGGCTGGGCTCGAAATGGAAGGCCATATAAGCTGTATTTTTGAGGAATTGTCAGGGCTTACCCAAGGCTTAAGCCAAATGGAATATGGGCCAATGCTATATATAGGCTCCTGACGTTATTTTGATAGTATTGTTAAAGGTGCCAAAGCGCACTTGGTCTCCCATTAGCCACAGACCTGCTGCTTAGCTTCAAGAGCAAGGATCTGTGTTTGGCCTCGTTCAGAACTTGCTTTGCTAGCGAAGCTCTCGCTAGCTTCAACTGAGCCAGCGGTATCGCACAAGAAGTCCAGAGCCAGCTGATGGTCTTTAGAAAGCAGTAAGTATGTTGTCCTGGAAAACCTTTGGTTCATATCAACTTGAATTTAATCCAGGCGAGATCTGAGGAACGAGACTTCGGGTGCCGTATGGCTGTGGAAGCGGAAGCCGCAGCTGCCGTAACACCCTCTGCCTTAGTGTGCACTCTGGGTAAGGGGTCCTGCAGCTAGACCTTCCATCGTCTGCCAGGAACCAGAGTGCGCTGGGACAACCCTGGCACATGGCCGTGTCCACCTTGGGAATGGATCCTACGAATGAATCCACCAAGGGTTAAGCCATCGGGAACATGGATTTAAACTTCTTTGTTAAACCAGAACCTTTCAGGTTTTTTCCACTCTATATCATGACAGAGAGGAGGGTCTCATCCGCTTGAAGACACGAGGTGTGCCGAGTAGCGGAACGGGAGGCTCCCCACAGTCAACATCATGGTCCCCGACCTGGATGGACTTGAGCAACCTCTGTGTCTTTCGGGAGGGGAGAAACACCTCACCTCCTCCTCATCCGAGGAGGAAGAAACCAAAGAGACCAAGAAGGTCTCTACCAGGACAGAAGGTCTCCATAGGGGCCTGGGCACGAATAGAAGCCTATTTGCATGCAGCAGGCCTATGACTCCTTTAACAGAGCCATGATCAGCATATCCTGCAACGTAGGTTCACTAGAGGTCAGAAACTCAAACGCAGCTGTAACACCTGGTGTAGGTTAGCCACAGACCAGGATCTAACCGGTCTCCTGCTGGTCTTAGCCCAGCCTTAAGCTGTTTAGCTTCAAGCATCTCAATGAGTGCAGGTATGATCAGATTACACAACTGCTGACTGCTGCAGTGGTAGCAGGATAGATGCTTCCTCTTGGAATCCACCTACTGCCTCGAATCCCGCGGAGAAGACATCACTGGGAAAAAGGACAAATAAAACATTTGTAAAACCACCTATCTACGCAGGAGAGGAAGAAAAACAGACCCGAGGCAGCTGAGGAAAACACCACAAGTGAACAACACCACCTCCTAGTGACCCCCTGGGCTAGATGAAAGCATATGTAGCCAGAGACTGAACTGAGCAATACAGCCTCTCCAAAATAGAAGAGGTGGGTCGCAAAGATGGCTTCCCAGGTTATGGGTCTACAACACTGCGTGAAAGTTGATACTCTCGTAGCAAGGCGCTAGAGAACAATAGAAACCGTCAGGTCCTCATTTTTGCTGATGCACAAGTGACCTAAGCGTGCCAACCATCCACAGACAGTTGCCTGCGCCGTCATCGCGTGAGGTGATTCTACACCGGCAATGCTTGCGACTACTCAAACAGCAATAGCTGATCTAGAAGCACAGATGGAGCCTTCATTTAATTTGAACAGCAGTAATGGGAAACATAAAATGCAAAGATTGTGGGATTCTGCTGGCGGGTCTACAACACAGAAAAGTTGTGACATCCAAAAGGAACAGGCGGGGTGTCTCCATTACAGAGACTACTGAAACCACCATTATTGCGCTGATTTCATTAGCTTTAAGGATTTATCAGAAGACTATGTGCCATCTCAACAGACAAGCTGCTGGGTGTTGCCCTCATCAGTGTGGTGTGACTTGGCTAACCAGAGCAATGCTTGCGACTACCAAACAAAGCAATAGCTGATCTTAGGGAGACAGATAAAATATCGTACCACTTAAGAGTTCAAACACAGCAATTCAGTGCAAGCTCCCTGATAATGCAAAACACAGGGATCACCCATAACACAGTGAGGCCAGATACTGTGCTGAAAAATCAGGCAAGGTTCAACAGAGAAATCAAAACCACCATACTAGCAAGCCTCTAACTCGTTTTCACAGTTTAGCGATGCGGACGGAGATCTGGTTGCTCGGTGCCGCCTCATCGTGAGCAGATCTCCGTCGCTTATGACTACTGCACAGCCGATCTAGATCGTGTAATGACGTGGAGCCACTCAAGGTTCAAACAGTCCAGGCGTAAACCGGGAAAAGGTACGCAAAGATGTGGATCTGTCAAGGGCCCACAACACGCGAAACAGATATCCCCTGCGAAGGAAAAACAAGCAAAGGGGCGCCATCACATATAAAACCACCGATATCGTCCATTTTACAAGCTCTATGATGCGACAAGGAAGACGGTGCTACTGTTCGCGCTGCCCTCAATCGCGGGAGCAGATCTGCTGACCAGAGCAATGTCATCAAACAAAGGTCAGCCGATCTAGAGACAGACAGCTGTGTACGAAACGCGGGCCCTCATGCAAACACAGCAAAAGCGCTGTAAATGCAAAGATGGAGCCCCAGTGTCTGTGCCAACACAGTGAAAGCCAGATATCCAGCGAAGGAAACAGCAAAAGGGGGTGCCTTCACGATATAACCCGGCTTCTACTGCTTGCGCAAGGAAAGACCTGCCAGTTGTTCATCCACAGAGCTGCTCAAGTGCTGCCACCGTCAGTGTGAGGTGACTCTGGTCAACCAGTGGCTAATGTTTTCGTGAGACCAAACAGCAATAGCCGATCTTAGCACAGATGTAAATGATCGTACCTTCAAGAAACACAGCAACCAAAGTGCAGTTCGTAAAATGGAGCCCCAGCCATGGGCTACAACACAGTGAAAGCCAGACAGTCTCAAAGGAGCGGTATAAAGGTGTCTTCCACACAGAGAGGTCAATAAAATCACCATACGCGGCTCTTTTTCAGATCCTCGTTTTACAGCTTACGAGCGTACAGTGAAGATCTACAGTTATTCATCCAGAGGCCAATATCGCGTGGAGTAGGATTCTGGTCAGGAGCAATGCCTGGTGACCACCAAACAAAGGCCAGCCGATCTAGGGACAGATGTACACGCGGTTCACATCTCAACAGCAGCAACTATGCAGCTCCCGTAAATGCAAAAGATTGTGATTCCCCAGCGGGCCCACAACAGGCGAGCCATCCGCCATGAAAACAGCAAGGTACCAGCACACCAAAACCGTCACATAGCGGCTGCCCCTAAGACTACTGCTTACGATGCACAAGGAAGATCTAGCAAGAACAGATACCAGCAGCCATGTTGCCCTCTGAATAGTGTGGGAGTAGATTCACAACAGCACGGGCCAGTGACCATCACCAGTCTAGGGAGCCTTCACTTAAGAGTCTTCAAACACAGCATCCAAAGCTCCCTGATGTATCGCAAGATTGAGCCTCACAGGCTCCAACACAGGAAGCCGTGACACAAGGAAAGAAAACAAAGGCAGTGTTCACAGAGAGGTCACCGTTCGTGTCTCATAAACAAGATATCCTCCGCTTGCCAAGCTTTGGCTGACGTGACAAAGGAAGACCTGCAGTTACCACAGCCTGCGTGTCTCATCGCGTGAGCAGACTGGTCCGTGGCTAATGCTTGGTGACTACTCAAACAAGCAATAGCCGATCTAGAGCACAGATGTAATGATGGTCCCCGTTGTTCAACAGTGTCTCTGAAACAATGCAAAGATTGATTCAAACATGGGTTCACACAACATAGAAGCCAGATATCTCTCATGAGAGTAGTTGTAAGTGTCTCACAGAGATATTAAGTACAAGATCCCCATTCTGCTTATGATGACCTGCAAAAGAACTAATCACGATAGCTGCTCAAGTGTTGCCTCATCAGGAGTAGATTCTGCACAGGGAGCAATGCTTGAGACTACCGAACAAAGCAATAGTCTTAGGGAGACAGATTACAAAATAGGCCGTGAGCCTCCACTTAAGAGTTCAAACACAGCAGACCAAAGTGCAAGCTCCCTGGGAAACATAAACAGTAGGAGCCCAGCCAGTGTCTGTGCCAACAGTGATATCTCAAAGCGAGGCGTCTCCATTACAGAGTCACCAAACCACCATATTAAGTGGCCCCTATGTCAAGATCCGGCCTTTACAAGCTTTATGATGTGACAGGAAGACCTAAGCAGTTATCCATCCACAGACAGCTGTTCGAGGGTGTGCCCCTCATCAGTGTGGAGTAGGATTCTCCGGCTCAGGGAGCGATGCTTTGGTGACTACTCAAACAAAGCAATAGCTGATCTTAGGAGACCAGCTACAAAATACCGTGTGAAGCCTCACTTAGAGTCTCAAACACAGCAATCACAGTGCAGCTCCCTGGGAAACAGATAAATGCAAAAGATTGTGGAGCCCCAGTTATGGGTCTACAACACAGTGAAGCCAGATATCCTCAAAGGAAGGAAAAACAAGCAAGGGGTGTCTCCATTACAGAGATCACCAAAACCACCATATTATGGCCCTATGTCAAGATCCCTCTTTACAAGCTTTAAGGATGTGACGGGGAAGACGAAGAGTTATCCATCCACAGATCAGCTGAGCCAAGGTCTCACCAGTGTGGGAGCAGGATTCTGGCCAACCGTGGAGCCGACATGCTTTGGCGACCACTCAAACCAAGCAAATAGCTGATCTTGTGGAGACCAGATTGCTGTAACGACGGGAGCAATATGTCAGTTCTGCCGGGAACAAGTGCAAAGACAGGAGCCCCAGTTGCGGTGTACAACACAGCGAAAGCCAGATCATCCCCAAAGGAAAGGCAGGTGCACCGCATTACAGCATCACCAGCGGCATCCCATGTCAGATCCATTTACAGCCAGATCAGTGGGACCTGCAGCATTCATGGCCACCGGCAGCAGATGCTGGGTGTTGCCACTCACAGGAGCAGCATAATCAGGCAATGATCTAGGGACGACCAAGCTAAATGTCACCTAGGGAGCCTCACGATTACCTGCAAACAAACACAGCAATCCAGGGTGAGCTCCCTGGGAGCCTAAAATGCTAAAGATTGTGGAGCCCCAGTTATGGGTCTACAACACAGTGAAAGCCGTGATATCCTCGTGAAGGAAAACAGCTGGGTAATCATTACAGAGATCACCAGGCTCACCATACTAGCGGCCCCCATGTCAAGCATCCCGCCTTACAAGCTTTAAGGATGTGATAAGGGAAGACCTAAGCGGGTTATCTTGACATAGGGGCCACTTAATATGGTGGTTTTGGTGATCTCTGTAATGGAGACACCCCTTTGCTTGTTTTTCCTTCCTTTGAGGGATATCTGGCTTTCACTGTGTTGTAGACCCATAACTGGGGCTCCACAATCTTTTTGCATTTTATGTTTCCCAGGGAGCTTTGCACTTTGGATTGCTGTGTTTGAGACTCTTAAGTGAGGCTCCACGGTATTTTTGTAGCTGGTCTCCTAAGATCAGCTATTGCTTTGTTTGAGTAGTCACCAAAGCATCGCTCCCGGTTAGCCAGAATCCTACTCCACACTGATGAGGGGCAACACCTCGAAACAGCTGTCTGTGGATGGATAACTTGCTTAGGTCTTCCCTGTCACATCCTTAAAGCTTGTAAAAGAGCGGGATCTTGACATAGGGGCCACTTAATATGGTGGTTTTGGTGATCTCTGTAATGGAGACACCCCTTTGCTTGTTTTTCCTTCCTTTGAGGGATATCTGGCTTTCACTGTGTTGTAGACCCATAACTGGGGCTCCACAATCTTTTTGCATTTTATGTTTCCCAGGGAGCTTTGCACTTTGGATTGCTGTGTTTGAGACTCTTAAGTGAGGCTCCACGGTATTTTTGTAGCTGGTCTCCCTAAGATCAGCTATTGCTTTGTTTGAGTAGTCACCAAAGCATCGCTCCCGGTTAGCCAGAATCCTACTCCACACTGATGAGGGGCAACACCCCGAAACAGCTGTCTGTGGATGGATAACTTGCTTAGGTCTTCCCTGTCACATCCTTAAAGCTTGTAAAAGAGCGGGATCTTTGACATAGGGGCCACTTAATATGGTGGTTTTGGTGATCTCTGTAATGGAGACACCCCTTTGCTTGTTTTTCCTTCCTTTGAGGGATATCTGGCTTTCACTGTGTTGTAGACCCATAACTGGGGCTCCACAATCTTTTTGCATTTTATGTTTCCCAGGGAGCTTTGCACTTTGGATTGCTGTGTTTGAGACTCTTAAGTGAGGCTCCACGGTATTTTTGTAGCTGGTCTCCTAAGATCAGCTATTGCTTTGTTTGAGTAGTCACCAAAGCATCGCTCCCGGTTAGCCAGAATCCTACTCCACACTGATGAGGGGCAACACCTCGAAACAGCTGTCTGTGGATGGATAACTTGCTTAGGTCTTCCCTGTCACATCCTTAAAGCTTGTAAAAGAGCGGATCTTGACATAGGGGCCACTTAATATGGTGGTTTTGGTGATCTCTGTAATGGAGACACCCCTTTGCTTGTTTTTCCTTCCTTTGAGGGATATCTGGCTTTCACTGTGTTGTAGACCCATAACTGGGGCTCCACAATCTTTTTGCATTTTATGTTTCCCAGGGAGCTTTGCACTTTGGATTGCTGTGTTTGAGACTCTTAAGTGAGGCTCCACGGTATTTTTGTAGCTGGTCTCCCTAAGATCAGCTATTGCTTTGTTTGAGTAGTCACCAAAGCATCGCTCCCGGTTAGCCAGAATCCTACTCCACACTGATGAGGGGCAACACCTCGAAACAGCTGTCTGTGGATGGATAACTTGCTTAGGTCTTCCCTGTCACATCCTTAAAGCTTGTAAAAGAGCGGGATCTTGACATAGGGGCCACTTAATATGGTGGTTTTGGTGATCTCTGTAATGGAGACACCCCTTGCTTGTTTTTCCTTCCTTTGAGGGATATCTGGCTTTCACTGTGTTGTAGACCCATAACTGGGGCTCCACAATCTTTTTGCATTTTATGTTTCCCAGGGAGCTTTGCACTTTGGATTGCTGTGTTTGAGACTCTTAAGTGAGGCTCCACGGTATTTTTGTAGCTGGTCTCCTAAGATCAGCTATTGCTTTGTTTGAGTAGTCACCAAAGCATCGCTCCCGGTTAGCCAGAATCCTACTCCACACTGATGAGGGGCAACACCCCGAAACAGCTGTCTGTGGATGGATAACTTGCTTAGGTCTTCCCTGTCACATCCTTAAAGCTTGTAAAAGAGCGGGATCTTGACATAGGGGCCACTTAATATGGTGGTTTTGGTGATCTCTGTAATGGAGACACCCCTTTGCTTGTTTTTCCTTCCTTTGAGGGATATCTGGCTTTCACTGTGTTGTAGACCCATAACTGGGGCTCCACAATCTTTTTGCATTTTATGTTTCCCAGGGAGCTTTGCACTTTGGATTGCTGTGTTTGAGACTCTAAGTGAGGCTCCACGGTATTTTTGTAGCTGGTCTCCCTAAGATCAGCTATTGCTTTGTTTGAGTAGTCACCAAAGCATCGCTCCCGGTTAGCCAGAATCCTACTCCACACTGATGAGGGGCAACACCTCGAAACAGCTGTCTGTGGATGGATAACTTGCTTAGGTCTTCCCTGTCACATCCTTAAAGCTTGTAAAAGAGCGGATCTTGACATAGGGGCCACTTAATATGGTGGTTTTGGTGATCTCTGTAATGGAGACACCCCTTTGCTTGTTTTTCCTTCCTTTGAGGGATATCTGGCTTTCACTGTGTTGTAGACCCATAACTGGGGCTCCACAATCTTTTTGCATTTTATGTTTCCCAGGGAGCTTTGCACTTTGGATTGCTGTGTTTGAGACTCTTAAGTGAGGCTCCACGGTATTTTTGTAGCTGGTCTCCCTAAGATCAGCTATTGCTTTGTTTGAGTAGTCACCAAAGCATCGCTCCCGGTTAGCCAGAATCCTACTCCACACTGATGAGGGGCAACACCTCGAAACAGCTGTCTGTGGATGGATAACTTGCTTAGGTCTTCCCTGTCACATCCTTAAAGCTTGTAAAAGAGCGGATCTTGACATAGGGGCCACTTAATATGGTGGTTTTGGTGATCTCTGTAATGGAGACACCCCTTTGCTTGTTTTTCCTTCCTTTGAGGGATATCTGGCTTTCACTGTGTTGTAGACCCATAACTGGGGCTCCACAATCTTTTTGCATTTTATGTTTCCCAGGGAGCTTTGCACTTTGGATTGCTGTGTTTGAGACTCTTAAGTGAGGCTCCACGGTATTTTTGTAGCTGGTCTCCCTAAGATCAGCTATTGCTTTGTTTGAGTAGTCACCAAAGCATCGCTCCCGGTTAGCCAGAATCCTACTCCACACTGATGAGGGGCAACACCCCGAAACAGCTGTCTGTGGATGGATAACTTGCTTAGGTCTTCCCTGTCACATCCTTAAAGCTTGTAAAAGAGCGGATCTTGACATAGGGGCCACTTAATATGGTGGTTTTGGTGATCTCTGTAATGGAGACACCCCTTTGCTTGTTTTTCCTTCCTTTGAGGGATATCTGGCTTTCACTGTGTTGTAGACCCATAACTGGGGCTCCACAATCTTTTTGCATTTTATGTTTCCCAGGGAGCTTTGCACTTTGGATTGCTGTGTTTGAGACTCTTAAGTGAGGCTCCACGGTATTTTTGTAGCTGGTCTCCCTAAGATCAGCTATTGCTTTGTTTGAGTAGTCACCAAAGCATCGCTCCCGGTTAGCCAGAATCCTACTCCACACTGATGAGGGGCAACACCCCGAAACAGCTGTCTGTGGATGGATAACTTGCTTAGGTCTTCCCTGTCACATCCTTAAAGCTTGTAAAAGAGCGGGATCTTGACATAGGGGCCACTTAATATGGTGGTTTTGGTGATCTCTGTAATGGAGACACCCCTTTGCTTGTTTTTCCTTCCTTTGAGGGATATCTGGCTTTCACTGTGTTGTAGACCCATAACTGGGGCTCCACAATCTTTTTGCATTTTATGTTTCCCAGGGAGCTTTGCACTTTGGATTGCTGTGTTTGAGACTCTTAAGTGAGGCTCCACGGTATTTTTGTAGCTGGTCTCCCTAAGATCAGCTATTGCTTTGTTTGAGTAGTCACCAAAGCATCGCTCCCGGTTAGCCAGAATCCTACTCCACACTGATGAGGGGCAACACCCCGAAACAGCTGTCTGTGGATGGATAACTTGCTTAGGTCTTCCCTGTCACATCCTTAAAGCTTGTAAAAGAGCGGATCTTGACATAGGGGCCACTTAATATGGTGGTTTTGGTGATCTCTGTAATGGAGACACCCCTTTGCTTGTTTTTCCTTCCTTTGAGGGATATCTGGCTTTCACTGTGTTGTAGACCCATAACTGGGGCTCCACAATCTTTTTGCATTTTATGTTTCCCAGGGAGCTTTGCACTTTGGATTGCTGTGTTTGAGACTCTTAAGTGAGGCTCCACGGTATTTTTGTAGCTGGTCTCCCTAAGATCAGCTATTGCTTTGTTTGAGTAGTCACCAAAGCATCGCTCCCGGTTAGCCAGAATCCTACTCCACACTGATGAGGGGCAACACCTCGAAACAGCTGTCTGTGGATGGATAACTTGCTTAGGTCTTCCCTGTCACATCCTTAAAGCTTGTAAAAGAGCGGGATCTTGACATAGGGGCCACTTAATATGGTGGTTTTGGTGATCTCTGTAATGGAGACACCCCTTTGCTTGTTTTTCCTTCCTTTGAGGGATATCTGGCTTTCACTGTGTTGTAGACCCATAACTGGGGCTCCACAATCTTTTTGCATTTTATGTTTCCCAGGGAGCTTTGCACTTTGGATTGCTGTGTTTGAGACTCTTAAGTGAGGCTCCACGGTATTTTTGTAGCTGGTCTCCCTAAGATCAGCTATTGCTTTGTTTGAGTAGTCACCAAAGCATCGCTCCCGGTTAGCCAGAATCCTACTCCACACTGATGAGGGGCAACACCTCGAAACAGCTGTCTGTGGATGGATAACTTGCTTAGGTCTTCCCTGTCACATCCTTAAAGCTTGTAAAAGAGCGGATCTTGACATAGGGGCCACTTAATATGGTGGTTTTGGTGATCTCTGTAATGGAGACACCCCTTGCTTGTTTTTCCTTCCTTTGAGGGATATCTGGCTTTCACTGTGTTGTAGACCCATAACTGGGGCTCCACAATCTTTTTGCATTTTATGTTTCCCAGGGAGCTTTGCACTTTGGATTGCTGTGTTTGAGACTCTTAAGTGAGGCTCCACGGTATTTTTGTAGCTGGTCTCCCTAAGATCAGCTATTGCTTTGTTTGAGTAGTCACCAAAGCATCGCTCCCGGTTAGCCAGAATCCTACTCCACACTGATGAGGGGCAACACCTCGAAACAGCTGTCTGTGGATGGATAACTTGCTTAGGTCTTCCCTGTCACATCCTTAAAGCTTGTAAAAGAGCGGGATCTTGACATAGGGGCCACTTAATATGGTGGTTTTGGTGATCTCTGTAATGGAGACACCCCTTTGCTTGTTTTTCCTTCCTTTGAGGGATATCTGGCTTTCACTGTGTTGTAGACCCATAACTGGGGCTCCACAATCTTTTTGCATTTTATGTTTCCCAGGGAGCTTTGCACTTTGGATTGCTGTGTTTGAGACTCTTAAGTGAGGCTCCACGGTATTTTTGTAGCTGGTCTCCCTAAGATCAGCTATTGCTTTGTTTGAGTAGTCACCAAAGCATCGCTCCCGGTTAGCCAGAATCCTACTCCACACTGATGAGGGGCAACACCTCGAAACAGCTGTCTGTGGATGGATAACTTGCTTAGGTCTTCCCTGTCACATCCTTAAAGCTTGTAAAAGAGCGGATCTTGACATAGGGGCCACTTAATATGGTGGTTTTGGTGATCTCTGTAATGGAGACACCCCTTGCTTGTTTTTCCTTCCTTTGAGGGATATCTGGCTTTCACTGTGTTGTAGACCCATAACTGGGGCTCCACAATCTTTTTGCATTTTATGTTTCCCAGGGAGCTTTGCACTTTGGATTGCTGTGTTTGAGACTCTTAAGTGAGGCTCCACGGTATTTTTGTAGCTGGTCTCCCTAAGATCAGCTATTGCTTTGTTTGAGTAGTCACCAAAGCATCGCTCCCGGTTAGCCAGAATCCTACTCCACACTGATGAGGGGCAACACCTCGAAACAGCTGTCTGTGGATGGATAACTTGCTTAGGTCTTCCCTGTCACATCCTTAAAGCTTGTAAAAGAGCGGATCTTGACATAGGGGCCACTTAATATGGTGGTTTTGGTGATCTCTGTAATGGAGACACCCCTTGCTTGTTTTTCCTTCCTTTGAGGGATATCTGGCTTTCACTGTGTTGTAGACCCATAACTGGGGCTCCACAATCTTTTTGCATTTTATGTTTCCCAGGGAGCTTTGCACTTTGGATTGCTGTGTTTGAGACTCTTAAGTGAGGCTCCACGGTATTTTTGTAGCTGGTCTCCCTAAGATCAGCTATTGCTTTGTTTGAGTAGTCACCAAAGCATCGCTCCCGGTTAGCCAGAATCCTACTCCACACTGATGAGGGGCAACACCTCGAAACAGCTGTCTGTGGATGGATAACTTGCTTAGGTCTTCCCTGTCACATCCTTAAAGCTTGTAAAAGAGCGGATCTTGACATAGGGGCCACTTAATATGGTGGTTTTGGTGATCTCTGTAATGGAGACACCCCTTGCTTGTTTTTCCTTCCTTTGAGGGATATCTGGCTTTCACTGTGTTGTAGACCCATAACTGGGGCTCCACAATCTTTTGCATTTTATGTTTCCCAGGGAGCTTTGCACTTTGGATTGCTGTGTTTGAGACTCTTAAGTGAGGCTCCACGGTATTTTTGTAGCTGGTCTCCTAAGATCAGCTATTGCTTTGTTTGAGTAGTCACCAAAGCATCGCTCCCGGTTAGCCAGAATCCTACTCCACACTGATGAGGGGCAACACCTCGAAACAGCTGTCTGTGGATGGATAACTTGCTTAGGTCTTCCCTGTCACATCCTTAAAGCTTGTAAAAGAGCGGATCTTGACATAGGGGCCACTTAATATGGTGGTTTTGGTGATCTCTGTAATGGAGACACCCTTTGCTTGTTTTTCCTTCCTTTGAGGGATATCTGGCTTTCACTGTGTTGTAGACCCATAACTGGGGCTCCACAATCTTTTTGCATTTTATGTTTCCCAGGGAGCTTTGCACTTTGGATTGCTGTGTTTGAGACTCTTAAGTGAGGCTCCACGGTATTTTTGTAGCTGGTCTCCCTAAGATCAGCTATTGCTTTGTTTGAGTAGTCACCAAAGCATCGCTCCCGGTTAGCCAGAATCCTACTCCACACTGATGAGGGGCAACACCTCGAAACAGCTGTCTGTGGATGGATAACTTGCTTAGGTCTTCCCTGTCACATCCTTAAAGCTTGTAAAAGAGCGGATCTTGACATAGGGGCCACTTAATATGGTGGTTTTGGTGATCTCTGTAATGGAGACACCCCTTTGCTTGTTTTTCCTTCCTTTGAGGGATATCTGGCTTTCACTGTGTTGTAGACCCATAACTGGGGCTCCACAATCTTTTTGCATTTTATGTTTCCCAGGGAGCTTTGCACTTTGGATTGCTGTGTTTGAGACTCTTAAGTGAGGCTCCACGGTATTTTTGTAGCTGGTCTCCCTAAGATCAGCTATTGCTTTGTTTGAGTAGTCACCAAAGCATCGCTCCCGGTTAGCCAGAATCCTACTCCACACTGATGAGGGGCAACACCCGAAACAGCTGTCTGTGGATGGATAACTTGCTTAGGTCTTCCCTGTCACATCCTTAAAGCTTGTAAAAGAGCGGGATCTTGACATAGGGGCCACTTAATATGGTGGTTTTGGTGATCTCTGTAATGGAGACACCCCTTTGCTTGTTTTTCCTTCCTTTGAGGGATATCTGGCTTTCACTGTGTTGTAGACCCATAACTGGGGCTCCACAATCTTTTTGCATTTTATGTTTCCCAGGGAGCTTTGCACTTTGGATTGCTGTGTTTGAGACTCTTAAGTGAGGCTCCACGGTATTTTTGTAGCTGGTCTCCTAAGATCAGCTATTGCTTTGTTTGAGTAGTCACCAAAGCATCGCTCCCGGTTAGCCAGAATCCTACTCCACACTGATGAGGGGCAACACCTCGAAACAGCTGTCTGTGGATGGATAACTTGCTTAGGTCTTCCCTGTCACATCCTTAAAGCTTGTAAAAGAGCGGGATCTTGACATAGGGGCCACTTAATATGGTGGTTTTGGTGATCTCTGTAATGGAGACACCCCTTTGCTTGTTTTTCCTTCCTTTGAGGGATATCTGGCTTTCACTGTGTTGTAGACCCATAACTGGGGCTCCACAATCTTTTTGCATTTTATGTTTCCCAGGGAGCTTTGCACTTTGGATTGCTGTGTTTGAGACTCTTAAGTGAGGCTCCACGGTATTTTTGTAGCTGGTCTCCCTAAGATCAGCTATTGCTTTGTTTGAGTAGTCACCAAAGCATTGCTCCTGGTTAGCCAGAATCCTACTCCACACTGATGAGGGGCAACACCCCGAAACAGCTGTCTGTGGATGGATAACTTGCTTAGGTCTTCCCTTGTCACATCCTTAAAGCTTGTAAAAGAGCGGGATCTTGACATAGGGGCCACTTAATATGGTGGTTTTGGTGATCTCTGTAATGGAGACACCCCTTTGCTTGTTTTTCCTTCCTTTGAGGGATATCTGGCTTTCACTGTGTTGTAGACCCATAACTGGGGCTCCACAATCTTTTTGCATTTTATGTTTCCCAGGGAGCTTTGCACTTTGGATTGCTGTGTTTGAGACTCTTAAGTGAGGCTCCACGGTATTTTTGTATCTGGTCTCCCTAAGATCAGCTATTGCTTTGTTTGAGTAGTCACCAAAGCATTGCTCCTGGTTAGCCAGAATCCTACTCCACACTGATGAGGGGCAACACCCCGAAACAGCTGTCTGTGGATGGATAACTTGCTTAGGTCTTCCCTTGTCACATCCTTAAAGCTTGTAAAAGAGCGGGATCTTGACATAGGGGCCACTTAATATGGTGGTTTTGGTGATCTCTGTAATGGAGACACCCCTTTGCTTGTTTTTCCTTCCTTTGAGGGATATCTGGCTTTCACTGTGTTGTAGACCCATAACTGGGGCTCCACAATCTTTTTGCATTTTATGTTTCCCAGGGAGCTTTGCACTTTGGATTGCTGTGTTTGAGACTCTTAAGTGAGGCTCCACGGTATTTTTGTATCTGGTCTCCCTAAGATCAGCTATTGCTTTGTTTAAAATAGGGGAAGGGGAGGGATAGCCAATCCACCCTTCCCCCACTAAATCCTCCACAGGAAGATGCATAAAAAAATCGCATCTATGAAAAAAATCGTGCCCGTGAAAAAATCACGGCCGGATTACCCGGAGGTGATGCAAAAGGAGAGTCCCCGCGTCACCTCCGGAAGATGGCGGCGCACAGGGACCGGGAATCCTGGACCAAGGACGCCGCCAAAATTCCCCAGCCAGGCGCAACTACGCTGAGCCGGCAGCAGAACAGCTGCCGGCCAAACTGACAAGGTACCTAGAAAAAAGGGCAACGCCGTTACCCAAACGAAAAGCAGGCTCCCCGCACTTTCCATAACAAAGGGGGGAACAAACCGCCTAGTCCACCTGTCCAGGAGGACAGAAAAAAACACAGTGGGCTGGGGGTTGACTTCCTCCTTTTAAGGAGATACTTAATTGTTAAATTAAGTTATTAGTCTTGGGCTCATTAAACATTCCGCCAGTCCTGCCAGTCCACAGGGGGTGGTTAACCCCATCTGTGCTGCTGGAAGGACGTAAGGGAAGATATATTTTGTTCTGGAGTGAAATTCAATGGCAAAAGTAGCAATCCCCTAAATCTGGTGTCCCAGCAGTGGCTGGCAAAGTATAATAGTGTAAGGCAAAGGATATATTTTGTTCTGGGGTGAAATTTAATTGCCAAAATAGCAATACCCTGAATCTGGTGTCCCAGCAGTTGCAGGCCTCGTTTAAATCTATACACAACAGGGTATATTTTTTTCTGCGGTGAAATTCAATTGCCAAAATAGCAATACCCTGAATCTGGTGTTCCAGCAGTTGCAGGCCTTGTTTAAATCTGTCTGGCAAAGTATATATTTTGTTCTGGGGTGAAATTCAATCACAAAAATAGCAATCCCCTAAATCTGGTGTCCCAGCATAGGCTGGCAAAGTATATTAGTGTCCGGCAAAGGGTATATTTTGTTCTGGGGTGCAATTCAATTGCCAAAATAGCAATACCCTGAATCTGGTGTTCCAGCAGCTGCAGGCCTAGTTTAAATCTGTTCGTACTAGGGTATATTTTGTTCTGGGGTGAAATTCTATTACCAAAATAGCAATACTATAAATCTGGTGTACCAGCAGTGGCTGGCAAAGTATAATAGTGTTCTGCAAAGGATATATTTTTTCTGGGGTGAAATTTAACTGCCAAAATAGCAATACCCAGAAACTGGCGTTACAGCAGTTGCAGGTCTAGTTTAAATCAGTCTGTAACAGGTTATATTATGTTCTGAGGTTAAATTCAATTGACAAAATAGCAATACCATAAATCAGTGGTTTCAGCTGTGGCTGGCCAAGTTTCATAGTGTCCTGCAAAGAATATATTTTGTTCTGGGGTGAAATTCATTTGCCAAAATAGCAATACCATAAATCTGGAGTCCCAGCAGTGGCTGGCAAAGTATAATTGTGTCCGGCAAAGAATATATTTTGTTCTGGGGTGAAATTTAATTGCCAAAATAGCAATACCCTGAATCTGTTGTTCCAGCAGTTGCAGGCCTAGTTTAAATCTATCCGTAACAGGGTATATTTTGTTCTGGGGTGAAATTCAATTGCCAAGATAGCAATCCCCTAAATCTGGTGTCCCAGCAGTGGCTGGCAAAGTATAATAGTGTAAGGCAAAGGATATATTTTGTTCTGGGGTGAAATTTAATTGCCAAAATAGCGATACCCTTAATCTGTTGTTCCAGCAGTTGCAGGCCTAGTTTAAATCTGTTCGTAACAGGGTATATTTTGTTATGGGGTGAAATTCAATTGAAAAAATAGCAATACCATAAATCAGTGGTTTCAGCTGTGGCTGGCCAAGTTTCATAGTGTCCGACAAAGGATATATTTTGTTCTGGGGTGAAATTTAATTGCAAAAATAGCAATCCCCTAAATCTGGTGTCCCAGCAGTGGCAGGCAAAGTATAATAGTGTAAGGCAAAGGATATATTTTGTTCTGGGGTGAAATTTAATTGCCAAAATAGTCAATACCATAAATCTGGTGTTCCAGCAGTTGCAGGCCTAGTTTAAATCGTATCCTGTAACAGGGTATATTTTGTTCTGGGGTGAAATTCAATTGCCAAGATAGCAATCCCCTAAATCTGGTGTCCCAGCAGTGGCTGGCAAAGTATAATAGTGTAAGGCAAAGGATATATTTTGTTCTGGGGTGAAATTTAATTGCCAAAATAGCGATACCCTGAATCTGGTGTTCCAGCAGTTGCAGGCCTAGTTTAAATCTGTTCGTAACAGGGTATATTTTGTTATGGGGTGAAATTCAATTGCAAAAATAGCAATACCATAAATCAGTGGTTTCAGCTGTGGCTGGCCAAGTTTCCTAGTGTCCTGCAAAGGATATATTTTGTTCTGGGGTTAAATTTAATTGCCAAAATAGCAATACCCTGAATCTGGTGTTCCAGCAGTTGCAGGCCTAGGTTAAATCTGTCCGTAACAGGGTATATTTTGTTATGGGGTGAAATTCAATTGCCAATATAGCAATACCATAAATCAGTGGTTTCAGCTGTGGCTGGCAAAGTATAATAGTGTCCGGCGAATGATATATTTTGTTCTGGGGTGAAATTTAATTGCCAAAATAGCAATCCCCTAAATCTGGTGTCACAGCAGTGGCTGGCAAAGTATAATAGTGTCCGGCAAAGGATATATTTTGTTCTGGGGTGAAATTTAATTGCCAAAATAGCAATACTCTGAATCTGGTGTTCCAGCAGTTGCAGGCCTCGTTTAAATCTATCCACAACAGGGTATATTTTGTTCTGCGGTGAAATTCAATTGCCAAAATAGCAATACCATAAATCAGTGGTTTCCGTTGTGGCTGGACAAATTTCATATTGTTCTATAAAGGATATATTTTGTTCTAGGGTGAAATTCAATAGCCAAGATTGCAATCCCCTAAATCTCGTGTCCCAGCAGTGGCTGGCAAAGTATAGTAGTGTAAGGCAAAGGATATATTTTGCTCTGGGGTGAAATTTAATTGCAAAAATAGCAATACCCTGAATCTGGTGTTCCAGCAGTTGCAGGTCTAGTTATAAATCTGTCCGTAACATGGTATATTTTGTTATGGGGTGAAATTCAATTGCCAATATAGCAATACCATAAATCAGTGGTTTCAGCTATGGCTGGCCAAGTTTCATAGGGTCCTGCAAAGGATATATTTTGTTCTGGGGTGAAATTCAATTCCCTAAATAGCAATACCCTGATTCTGGTGTCCCAGAAGTGGCTGGCAAAGTATAATAGTGTCCTGCAAAGGATATATTTTGTTATGGGTTGAAATTCAATTGCCAAATTAGCAATACCATAAATCTGGTGTCCCAGCAGTGGCTTGCAAAGTATAATAGTGTAAGGTAAAGGATATATTTTGTTCTGGGGTGAAATTTAATTGCCAAAATAGCAATACTCTGAATCTGGTGTTCCATCAGTTGCAGGCCTAGTTTAAATCAGTCTGTAACTGGTTATATTATGTTCTGGGGTTAAAGTCAATTGACAAAATAGCAATACCATAAATCAGTGGTTTCAGCTGTGGCTGGCCAAGTTTTATAGTGTCAGGCAAAGGATATATTTTGTTCTGGGGTTAAATTCAATTGCCAAAATAGCAATACCCTGAATCTGGAGTTCCAGCAGTTGCAGGTCTAGATTAAATCTGTCCTAACAGGGTATATTTTGTTCTGGGGTGAAATTCAATTGCCAATATAGCAATACCATAAATCAGTGGTTTCAGCTGTGGCTGGCCAAGTTTCATAGTGTCAGGCAAAGGATATATTTTGTTCTGGAGTGAAATTCAATTGCAAAAATTGCAATCCCCTAAATCTGGTGTCCCAGCAGTGGCTGGCAAAGTATAATAGTGTCCGGCAAAGGCTATATTTTGTTCTGGGGTGCAATTCAATTGCCAAAATAGCAATACCCTGAATCTGGTGTTCCAGCAGTTGCAGGCCTAGTTTAAATCTGTCCGTAACAGGGTATATTTTGTTATGGGGTGAAATTCAATTGCCAATATAGCAATACCATAAATCAGTGGTTTCAGCTGTGGCTGGCCAAGTTTCATAGTGTCAGGCAAAGGATATATTTTGTTCTGGAGTGAAATTCAATTGGAAAAATTGCAATCCCCTGAATCTGGTGTCCCAGCAGTGGCTGGCAAAGTATAATAGTGTCCGGCAGAGGATATATTTTGTTCTGGGGTGAAATTCAATAGCCAAGATAGCAATTCCCTAAATCTGGTGTCCCAGGAGTGGCTGGAAAAGTATAATAGTGTAAGGCAAAGGATATATTTTGTTCTAGGGTGAAATTTGATTGCCAAAATAGAAATACCCTGAATCTGGTGTTCCAGCAGTTGCAGGTCTAGTTATAATCTGTCCGTAACATGGTATATTTTGTTATGGGGAAAAATTCAATTGCCAATATAGCAATACCATAATCATTGGTTTCAGCTATGGCTGGCCAAGTTTCATAGTGACCTGCAAAGGATATATTTTGTTCTGGGGTGAAATTCAATTGCCAAAATAGCAATACCATAAATCTGGTGTCCCAGCAGTGTCTGGTAAAGTATAATAGTGTCCGGTAAAGGATATATTTTGTTCTAGGGTGAAATTTAATTGCCAAAATAGCAATACCCTGAATCTGGTGTCCCAGCAGTGGCTGGCAAAGTATAATAGTGTCCGGCAAAGGATATATTTTGTTCTGGGGTGAAATTAAATTGCCAACATAGCAATACCCTGAATCTGGTGTTCCAGCAGTTGCAGGCCTAGATTAAATCTGTTCGTAAAAGTTTATATTTTTTTCTGTTGTGAAATTCAATTACCAAAATAGCAATGCCATAAATCTGGTGTCCCAGCAGTGGCTGGCAAAGTATAATAGTGTCCTGCAAAGGATATATTTTGTTCTGGGGTGAAATTCAATTGCCAAAATAGCAATACCCTAAATCTAGTGTTCCAGCTGTTGCAGGTCTATTTTAAATCTGTCCGTAACAGGGTATATTTTTTTCTGGGGTGAAATTCAATAGCCAAAATAGCAATTCCCTGAATCTGGTGTTCCAGCAATTGCAGGCCTAGTTTAAATCTGTTTGTAACAGGTTATATTTTGTTCTGGGGTTAAATTCAATTGCCAAAATAACAATACCAAAAATTTGTGGTTTCAGCTGTGGCTGGCCAAGTTTCATAGTGTCCTGCAAAGGATATATTTTGTTCTGTGGTTAAATTCAATTGCCAAAATAGCAATCCCCCAAATCTGGTGTCCCAGCAGTGGATGGCAAAGTATTAGGCCTTATTCACACATCCGTTGTGTTTTGCGGATCCACGGAGCCGCGGATCCGCAAAACACGGACACATCGGCAATGTGCATTCCGCATTTTTGCGGACCGCACATTGCCCGGACTCCATAGAAAATGCCTCTTCTTGTCCGCAATTGCGGACAAGAATAGGACATGCTCTATTTTTTTTGCGGAGCCGCGGACCGGAAAATCGGCGGCGCGCTCCGCAAAATCGGATGCGGAGAGCACAGTGTGTGCTCTCCGCATCTTTCCCGGCCCCATTCACAGTCAATGGGTCCGCATGTATTCCTCAAAATTGCGGAATACATGCGGACTACATTGCGGATGTGTGAATAAGGCCTAATAGTTTCCGGCAAAGGATAAATTTTGTTCTGGGGTGAAATTCAATTGCCAAAATAGCAATACCATAAATCTGGTGTCCCAGCAGTGGCTGGCAAAGTATAATAGTGTCCGGCAAAGGATATATTTTGTTCTGGGATGAAATTCAATTGCCAAAATAGCAAAACCCTGAATCTGGTGTTCCAGCAGTTGAAGGCCTAGATTAAATCTGTTCGTAAAAGTTTATATTTTATTCTGGGGTGAAATTCAATTACCAAAATAGCAATGCCATAAATCTGGTGTTCCAGCAGTTGCAGGCCTAGTTTAAATCTGTCCGTAACATGGTATATTTTGTTATGGGGTAAAATTCAATTGCCAATATAGCAATACCATAAATCATTGGTTTCAGCTATGGCTGGCCAAGTTTCATAGTGACCTGCAAAGGATATATTTTGTTCTGGGGTGAAATTCAATTTCCAAAATAGCAATCCCCTAAACCTGGTGTCCCAGAAGTGGCTTGCAAAGTATAACTCTGTCCGGCAAAGGATATATTTTGTTCTGGGATGAAATTCAATTGCCAAAATAGCAAAACCCTTAATCTGGTGTTCCAGCAGTTGAAGGCCTAGATTAAATCTGTTCGTAAAAGTTTATATTTTGTTCTGGGGCGAAATTCAATTACCAAAATAGCAATACCATAAATCTGGTGTCCCAGCAGTGGTTGGCAAAGTATAATAGTGTCCTGCAAAAGATATATTTTGTTCTGGGATTAAATTAATTTGCCTAAATAGAAACACCCTGAATCTAGTGTTCCAGCTGTTGCAGGTCTATTTTAAATCTGTCCGTAACAGGGTATATTTTTTTTCTAGGGTGAAATTCAATTGCCAAAATTGCAATACCCTGAATCTGGTGTTCCAGCAGTTGCAGGCCTAGTTTAAATCTGTCTGTAACAGGTGTATATTTTGTTCTGGTTTGAAATTCAATTGCCAAAATAGCAATTCAATAAATTAGTGGTTTTAGCTGAGGCTGGCCAAGTTTCATAGTGTCCTGTAAAGGATATATTTTCTTTTGGGATGAAATTCAATTGCCAAAATAGCAATCCCCTAAATCTGGTGTCCCAGCAGTGGCTGGCAAAGTATGATAGTGTCCTGCAAAGGATATATTTTGTTCTGGGGTGAAATTCAATTGCCAAAATAGCAAGACCCTGAATCTGGTGTTCCAGCAGTTGCAGGACTAGTTTAAATCTGTCCGTAACAGGTTATATTTTGTTCTGGGGTTAAATTCAATTGCCAAAATAGCACTACCATAAATTAGTGGTTTCAGCTGTGGCTGGCCAAGTTTCATAGTGTACTGCAAAGGATATATTTTGTTCTGGGGTGAAATTCAATTGCCAAAATAGCAATACCCTAAATCTGGTGTTCCAGCAGTTGCAGTCCTATTTTAAATCTGTCCGTAACAGGGTATATTTTGTTCTGGGGTGAAATTCAACTGCCAATATAGCAATACCATAAATACGTGGTTTCAGCTTTGGCTGGCCAAGTTTCATGGTGTCCTGCAAAGGATATATTTTGTTTTGGGGTGAAATTCAATTTCCAAAATAGCAATACCCTGAATCTGGTGTTCCAGCAATTGCAGGCCTAGTTTAAATCTGTTCGTAAAATGGTATATTTTGTTCTCGAGTGAAATTCAATTACCGAAATTGCAATACCATAAATCTGGTGTTCCAGCAGTGGCTGGCAAAGTATAATAGTGTCCTGCAAAGGATATTTTTTGTTCTGGAGTGAAATTTAATTGCCAAAAGAGTAATGCCTTGAATATGGTGTTCCAGCTGTTGGAGGTCTATTTTAAATCTGTCCGTTACAGGGTATATTTTGTTCTGGGGTGAAAATCAATTGCCTCTATAGCAATACCATAAATCAGGGGGTTTCAGCTTTGGCTGGCCAAGTTTCATTGTGTACTGCAAAGGATATATTTTGTTCTGGGGTGAAAGTCAATTGCCAAAATAGCAATCCCCTAAATCTAGTGTCCCAGCAGAAGCTGGCAAAGTATAACACTGTCCGGTAAAGGATATATTTTGTTCTGGGGTGAAATTCAATTGCCAAAATAGCAATACCATAAATCAGTGGTTTCAGCTGTGGCTTGCCAAGTTTTTATAGTGTCCTGCAAAGGATATTTTTTGTTCTAGGGTGAAATTCAATTGCCAAAATAGCAATCCCTTAAATCTGGTGTCCCAGCAGTAGCTGGCAAAGTATTATAGTGTCCACCAAAGGATATATTTTGTTCTGGGGTTAAATTCAATTGCCAAAATAGCAATACCCTGAATCTGCTGATCCAGCAGTTGCAGGCCCAGTTTAAATCTGTCCGTAACAGGGTATATTTTGTTCTGGGGCGAAATTCAATTGCCAACATAGCAATACCATAAATCAGTGGTTTCTGCTGTGGCAGGCCAAGTTTCATAGTGTCCTGCAAAATATATATTTTGTTCTGGGGTGGAATTCAATTACCAAAATAGCAATCCCCTAAATCTGGTGTCCCAGCAGGGGCTGGCAAAGTATAATAGTGTCCGACAAAGAATATATTTTGTTCTGGGGTGAAATTCTATTGGCAAAATAACAATCCCCTAAATCTGGTGTCCCAGAAGTGGCTGGCAAAATATAATAGTGCCTGGCAAAGGATATATTTTGTTCTGGGGTGAAATTCAATTGCCAAAATAGCAAATCCCTTAATCTTGTGTCCCAGCAGTGGCTGGTAAAGTATAATAGTGTCCGGCAAAGGATATATTTTGTCCTGGGGTGAAATTCAATTACCAAAATAGCAATCCCCTAAATCTGGTGTCCTAGCAGTGAATGGCAAAGTATAATAGTGTCCGGCAAAGGATATATTTTTTCCTGGGGTTAAATTCATTTGCCAAAATAGCAATCCCCTAAATCTGGTGTCCCAGCAGTGGCTGGCAAAGTATAATAGTGTCCGGCAAAGGATATATTTTTTCCTGGGGTTTAATTCATTTGCCAAAATAGCAATTCCCTAAATCTGGTGTTCCAGCAGTGGCTGGCAAAGTATAATAGTGTCTGGCAAAGGATATATTTTGTCTTCGGGTGAAATTCAATTGCCAAAATAGCAATACCCTGAATCTGGTGTTCCAGCAGTTGCAGGAATAGTTTTAATCTGTCCGTAAAAGTGTATATTTTGTTCTGGGGTCAAATTCAATTACCAAAATAGCAATACCATAAATCAGTGGTTTCAGCTGTGGCTGGCCAAGTTTGATAGTGTCCTGCAAAGGACATATTTTGTTTTGGGGTGAAATTAAATTGCCAAAATAGCAATACCCTGAATATGGTGTTCCAGCTGTTGCAGGTCTATTTTAAATCTGTCCGTAACAGGGTATATTTTTTTCTGGGGTGAAATTTAATTGCCAAAATAGCAATACCCTGAATCTGGTGTTCCAGCAGTTGCAGGCCAAGTTTAAATCTGTCCGTAACAGGGTATTTTTTGTTCTGGGGAAAAATTCCATTGTCAAAATAGCACTACCATAAATCTGGTGTCCCAGCAGAGGCTGGGAAAGTACAATTGTGTCCTGCATAGGATATATTTTGTTCTGGGGTAAAATTCAATTGCCAAAATAGCAATACTCTGAATCTGGTGTTCCAGTAGTGCCTGGCAAAGTATAGTAGTGTCCGCCAAAACATACATTTTGTTCTGGGGTGGAATTCAATTGCCAAAATGAAAATACCCTGAATCTGATGTTCCAGCAGTTGGAGGCCAAGTGTTAATCTGTCCCTAAAAGGGTATATTTTGTTCTGGGGTGAAATTCACTTGCCAATACAGCAATACCCTGAATCTGGTGTTCCAGCTGTTGCAGGCCAAGTGTTAATCTGTCCATAAAAGGGTATATTACACTTAAGGTGTATATACAAGTGCTGAGAGGGTCATCCTTAATAACTTCACATGCTACCGTGCATCTCCCATTGTATTTCTGTCCGTTAAAGAGTATATTACACAAAGTGTTAAAATACAATTGCTGAAGGCATAATCCTACATATTTTTTCACACGCTACTGTGCATCTCCACGTGTAAATCTGTCCATAAAAGGATACCTTTCATCCAGGGCCTAAATACTAGCCCTACAATAGATATTCCCCTAAATTAGTGGTTACTGCTGTGCCTGGATTATTGTAATACAGTACATAAATAAATAGGCAGATCGTGTGCCTTAAAAAAATAGGCCTGAATTTAAATCAATACATTGGGCCAAATATTCATTTTCGTATTGTGGTGCTTGGTGAACGGTAACAATGAGGAAAACATCTAGTAAGGGACGCGGTCGTGGTGGTGTTAGTGGACCCTCTGGTGCTGGGAGAAGACGTGGCCATGCTGCCACAGCCACACGTCCTAGTTAACCAACTACCTCAGGTTCCAGTACCCGCCAGAATTTACAGCGATATTTGGTGGGGCCCAATGTCGTTCTAAGGATGGTAAGGCCTGAGCAGGTACAGGCGCTAGTCAATTGGGTGGCCGACAGTGGATCCAGCACGTTCACAACATTATCTCACACCCAGTCTTCTGCAGAAAGCGCACAGGTAGCGCCTGAAAACCAAGCCCATCAGTCTGTCACATCACCCCCATGCATATCAGGGAAACTGTCTGAGCCTCAAGTTATGCAGCAGTCTCTTATGTGCTTTGAAGACTCTGCTGGCAGGTTTTCCCAAGGGAATCCACCTAGCCCATCCCCAGTGGTGGAAGACATAGAATGCACTGATGCACAACCACTGATGTTTCCTGATGAGGAGGACATGTGAATACCACCTCATCGGAGTCCGCACTTCTCTGATGATGACGAAACACAGGTGCCAACTGCTGCGTCTTTCTGCCGTGTGCAGACCGAACAGGAGGTCAGGGAGGAAGACTGTGTGGAAGACGATGCAGGGGACGATGAGGTCCTAGACCCCACATGGAATGAAGGTCGTGCCACTGACTTTCATAGTTCAGAGGAAGAGGCAGTGATTAGACCGAGCCAACAGCGTAGCAAAAGAGGGAGCAGGGGCAAAAGCAGAACAGCCGCCGCCAAGAGAGTTCTCCTGCTACTGGCCACCGCCACCAGGGACCGAGCACCCCAACGGCAGCTTCAAGGAGTTCCCTGGCATGGCACTTCTTTAAACAATGTGCTGACGACAAGACCCGAGTGGTTTGCACGCTGTGCCATCAGAGCCTGAAGCGAGGCATTAACGTTCTGAACCTTAGCACAACCTGCATGACCAGGCATCTACATGCAAAGCATGAACTGCAGTGGAGTAAACACCTTAAAAACAAGGAACTCACTCAGGCTCCTCCTGCTCCCTCTTCTGCTGCTGCCTCGGCCTCTTCCTCCACCTTGGGAGGAATGTTGGCACCTGCCACCCACCAAACAGAGGATGTCCCACCGACAACACCACCTGCGTCACCAAGCATCTCCACCATGTCACACGGCAGCCTTCAGCTCTCCATCTCACAAACCTTGGAGAGAAAGCGTAATTCCCACCTAGCCACCCTCGAGCCCTGGACCAAAATGCCAGCAGTTCTAAACTACTTGCCTTTGAAATGCTGTCATTCAGGCTGGTGGACACAGACAGCTTCAAACAGCTAATGGCCATGGCTGTCCCACAGTATGTTGTTCCCAGCTGCCACTACATCTCCAAGACAGCCGTGCCTTCCCTGCACACAACCAAATATCCGATAAAATCAAGTGTGCACTGCGCAACGCCATCTGTGGCAAGGTCCACCTAAGCACAGATAAGTGGACCAGTAGGCACGGCCAGGGACCCTATATCTCCCTAACTGCACACTGGGTAAATGTAGTGGCGGCTGGGCCCCAGGCGGAGAGTTCCTTGGCCCACGTCCTTCCGCCGCCAAGGATCGCAGGGCATCATTCTTTGCCTCCTGTAGCCTCCTCCTCCTACTCAGCTTCCTCCTCCTCTGCTTCCACCAGCTCATCCAGTCAGCCACACACCTTCACCACCAACTTCAGCACAGCCCGGGGTAAACGTCAGCATGCCATTCTGAAACTCATATGTTTGGGGGACAGGCCCCACACCGCGCAGGAGTTGTGGCGGGGTATTGAACAACAGACCGACGAGTGGTTTCTGCCGGTGGGCCTCAAGCCCGGCCTGGTGGTGTGCGATAATGGGCGAAATCTCGCTCTGGGACTAGCCGATTTGACGCACATCCCTTGCCTGGCGCATGTGCTGAATTTGGTGGTGCAGAAGTTCATTCACAACTACCCCGACATGTCAGAGCTGCTGCATAAAGTGTGGGCCGTCTGTGCGCGCTTCCGGCGTTCACATCCTGCCGCTGCTCGCCTGTCTGTGCTACAGCGGAACTTCAGCCTTCCCGCTCACCGCCTCATATGCGACGTGCCCACCAGGTGGAACTCCACCTTGCACATGCTGGAGAGACTGTGCGAGCAGCAGTAGGCCATAGTGGAGTTTCAGCTGCAGCACGCACGCGTTAGTCGCACTGCGGAACAGCACCATTTCACCACCAATGATTGGGCATCCATGCGAGACCTGTTTCGAGTACTCCACCAACATGGCCAGTGGCGATGACACCATTATCAGCGATACAATACCACTTCTATGTCTCCTTGAGAAAACGCTTAGGGCAATGATGGAAGAGGAGGTGGCCCAGGAGGAGGAGGATGAGCGGTCATTTTTAGCACTTTCAGGCCATTCTGTTAGAAGTGCCTCAGAGGGAGGCTTTTTGCAACAACAGAGGCTAGGTACAAATGTGGCCAGCGAAGGCCCACTACTGGTGGACGAGGAGGATGAGGAGGAGGTGGAGGAGGATGAGGATGAAGCAGGTTCACAGCGGTATGGCACCTGACACAGCTCAGGCCCATCACTGGTGCATGGCTGAGGGGATATGGAGGACGATGACGATATGCCTCCCACAGAGGACAGCTTGTCCTTACCTCTGGGGAGCCTGGCACACATGAGCGACTACATGCTGCAGTGCCTGCGCAACGACAGCAGAGTTGCCCACATTTTAAGATGTGCGGACTACTGGGTTGCCACCCTGCTGGATCCCCGGGTCAAAGACAATGTGCCGACCTTACTTCCTGCACTGGAGCGTGATAGGAAGATGCGCGAGTACAAGCGCACGCTGGTAGACACGCTTCTGAGAGCATTCCCAAATGTCACAGGTGAACAGGTGGAAGCCCAAAGCGAAGGCAGAGGTGGAGCAAGAAGTCGCCAACGCAGCTGTGTCACGGACAGCTCATCTGAGGGCAAGGTTAGCATGGCAGAAATGTGGAAAAGTTTGTCTCCACGCCACAGCTAACTGCACCACCACCTGAAACGGAACGTGTTAGCAGGAGGCAGCATTTCACTAACATGGTTGAACAGTACGTCTGCACACCCCTCCACGTACTGACTGATGGTTCGGCCCCATTCAACTACTGCGTCTCCAAATTGTCCACGTGGCCAGAGTTAGCATTTTATGCCTTGGAGGTGCTGGCCTGCCCGGCGGCCAGCGTTTTGTCTGAACGTGTATTCAGCACGGCAGGGGGCGTCATTACTGACAAACGCAGCCGCCTGTCCACAGCCAATGTGGACCAGCTGACGTTCATAAAAATGAAGCAGACATGGATCCCAAGGGACTTGTCCCTCCCTTACGCAGAATAGACATTTGTAACTGCCTCACCCTCAACCATGTATTCTTGTACTCCGGGGCACTTCTTTATTGAATCCTCATTTTTTTAACTTTACCATGATCTTGCGGTGCAACCCAAAGTTTAATGAACCTCTCCTCAATCTGGGCACCGGGGCCTAAATAACTGAAAGTGGCCTGTTACAATGGTGGGTGACATGAAGCCTGAACCTCTGCCATGCGACCTCTGTCTGGGTGCCGTGGGCTAAATATCTGAAAGTAGTCTTCTCCAGTGGTATGTGATATCATGCCTTATTCCTTGCTGAGGGACCTCTCTCATCTGTCTGGGGGCTGGGGTCTAAATAACTGAAAGTGGCCTTCACCAGTGGTGGGTGATATGATGCCTGATTCTCTGCTGTGGGACCTCTCTCCTCTGTCTGGGTGCTGGGGCCTAAATAACACAAAGTGGCCTTCTCCAGTGGTGGGTGATATGACGCCTGATTCTCTGCTGTGGGACCTCTCTCCTCTGTCTGGGTGCTGGGTCCTAAATAACTGAAAGTGGCCTTCTCCAGTGGTGGTTGATATGACGCCTTATTCCTTGCTGTGTGACCTCTCTCCTCTATCTGGGTGCTGGATCCTAAATAACTGAAAGTGGCCTTCTCCAGTGGTGGGTTATATGACGCCGTAATCCATGCTGTGGGACCACTCTCCTCTGTCTGGGTGCTGGGGCCTAAATAACTGAAAGTGGCCTTCTCCAGTGTTGGGTGATATGAAGCCTTATTTTATGCTATGGGACCTCTCTCCTCTGTCTGGGTGCTGGGGCCGAAATAACAGAAAGTGACCTTCTCCAGTGGTTGTTGACTTGAAGCCTGATTCTCTGCTATGGGACCCCTCTCCAATTGATATTGGTTAATTTTTATTTATTTTATTTTAATTCATTTCCCTATCCACATTTGTTTGCAAGGCATTTACCTACATTTTGCTGTCTTTTGCATCCCTCTAGCCCTTTCCTGGACTATTTTACAGCCTTTTTAGTGCCCAAAAGTTCGGGTCCCCATTAACTTCAATGGGGTTCGGGTTCGGGATGAAGTTTGGGTCGGGTTCGGATCCCGAACCTGAACATTTTCGGGAAGTTCGACCGAACTTCTCAAACCCGAACATCCAGGTGTTCGCTCAACTCTAGTCAGAGGCCCTGGAGACATAGATTATTGCCACCCTGAAACTCGAGATAAGCATAACCGTGGACAGCTGGAACAGATCTTGTTCTCAGGCACTTTTTGATAAATTGCTCCCAATGTCTGCACCTTTTTCCATATGTCTTTCAAAGATTTAAAGATATGTCTTTCAAGATTCACTATGCCTTAAGATTGTCTATATAAACTCATCTTTGACAATATACCCCAGACAATCTGCTGCACCTCCAGCCAGTGTGTTTTCTCTTTTTTTTATAAGAACAAAATGACCTCCTTTAACCTTAAATTCAGATGACATCGTGATCCTTCGTGAGTCATCCCACTTGACCATAAAATATTAGTGTTGAGCGAACCCGAACTGTATAGTTCAGGTTTGAAAGGGATTTTTAACCTTGCTATTAGATATATATTTCTATCAGGCACTGCCACTTGTATGGATTAGACAAGACAGGTCATTTCCTCAGAAGACACATCCCCCAGAGGGCTCTTAATTAAAGTATGCAAGCCCACCCCACTACAATAGATGGCAGACAGTTATCACTTGGAAACACAATGGATAGCAGGATCCTCATGTACATGACAGCAAGCTGTAACAAGTTTAACTTGTTAGCATCTAGACTACCATTGTAATATGTAAAATCCCCTTTCATGTATTGTATATGGCAGATACCAGTATTGTTTACCGACTTCCCAAAATTAACATGTCATCTGCTGAGCTAATTTTGGTGTTCCCAACCCCAATATCCTATAAATATGTGCTGTGCAATAAAGACTTCAGATATTGGCTACCTAAGATCAGTCTGGGAAGCTGGTATCTCCTGGCCAGTGCAACTAGGATATTCACTGCAAGGGGAAATATATATGGGTTGGAGGTCTGATGCCTCATTGTATAACCATCTCATAACCACCTCGAATTGGAGAGAGCTAATAAGGTTCGTACCGAATTTTGGGGTGTTCAGGACACGGACCCGAACATTTTCATAAAAGTTCGGGTTCTTTCCGCTTTTTGAAGGGCTGCACAGCAGCCAATCAGCAAGCGCTTTACATCTTTGCCCTAAGAAGCCATCACAGCCATGACTACTAATGGCATGGCTGTGATTGGCTGAGTGCAGCATGTGACCCAGCCGCTTTATAAGCTGGAGTCACGTAGTGCCACAAGTCACTCTGCTGCTGTTAGTCTAGAGAAAGGTTGCTGCCAGTGCTCTCAGGGAGAGATTAGGGAAGAAATCTGTAGAACCTGTTGTTGTGCAATCCTCAAGATACAGCAAATATTGAGGGAGGGTGCCTCTGCAGTCCTACAATTATGTACATAGCCACTGCAAAGGAATTTTTTTTTTAATCCATCTGGTACTGAGGTGGGGGTTGGCAGCCATTTTAGCCACTGCAGTGTCCTTGGAACTGCATGTGACCTGCATGTGTGCCAGCCTGCCATGGAAATCAGTCTAATCCTGTTTGGTGGCTCAGTGAAGGGAAAAATGCTTTTTTCTGGCAGGTCAAGTCCCCTACATTACCTTTTTTATAATTAAGGGGTGACATAGTCCATTTCTGTAGTCTGGGACTTGTGGTGCTATTGTATGTGCTTGTGCATACAACGCACAAAAGAGTATATACATTTTCAGCAGTCAGTGCATCGGTGTATTTTTTGTGAAAAAGCTGTATTCCTGGTCCATACAGCGTACAAATACATATTTTATATTTCTGCAGGGAAATAGTGCATCACTGTGTTTTACGGAAAAAGTGTTATTCCTGGTCCACAAAACAGTTTTAAATACACCGTCCAAATACCTTTATTACATTTCTGCCGTGAAATAGAGCATCAGTGTATTTTTTGTAAAAAAAGAAGTATTCTTGGTCCACAAAGCAGTTTTAAATACACTGCCCAAATACCTATTTTACATTACAGCTGTGAAATAGTGCATTAGTCTTTTTTTGTGGGATAAAAGGCATATTCTTGCTTCACAAAGCAGTTGTGCATACAGCGTACAAACACCTATTTTAAATAGCAGCACGGAAATAGTGCTTTATTGTGTTTTAGTGAAAAAAAAGCTGTTTTCTTGGTCCACAAACCAGTAGTGCATACAGCGTACAAATGTCTACGTTTGATTTCCAGCAGTTAAATACTGCATTTGTGTTTTTTAGTGAAAAAAGCCATGTTGTGGGTCCACAAAGCAGTTGTGCATACAGCGTACAAATACCAATTTTAAATTGCAGCACAGAAATAGTGCTTTAGTGTTTTTACTGAAAAAAGACGCGTTCTAGGCCTAAAAAACAGTTGTGCATAAAGCGTAGAAATACCTATGCTTAATTTCCAGCCTTAAAATACTGCCTTTGTGAATTTTGGTGACAAAAGCCATGTTCTGGGTCCCCTAACCAGTTGTGCATACAGCGTACAAATTCCTACATTTAATTTCCAGCAGTTAAATACTGCATTTGTGTGTTTTAGTGAAAAAATACGTTTTCTGGGTCCACAAAGCAGTTGTGCATACAGCGTACAAATACCACTTTTAAATTGCAGCACGGAAATAGTGCTTTAGTGTGTTTTACTGAAAAAAAGGCGTGTTCTAGGCCCACAAAATAGTTGTGTATAAAGCGTAGAAATAACTATGTTTAATTTCTAGCCTTTAAATACTGCATCTGTGAATTATGGTGAAAAATGCCGTGTTCTGGGTCCCCAAACTAGTTGTGCATATAGTGTATAAATACCTACGTTTAATTTCCAGCAGTTAAATACTGCATTTGTGTGTTTTAGTGAAAAAGTCGTGTTGTGGGTCCACAAAGCAGTTGTGCATCAAGCGTACAAATACCAATTTTAAATTGCAGCACGGAAATAGTGCTTTAGTGTGTTTTACTGAAAAAAAGCCGTGTTCTAGGCCTAAAAAACTGTTTCGCATAAAGTGTAGAAATACCTACATTTAATTTCCAGCCTTTAAATACTGTCTTTGTGAATTTTGGTGACAAAAGCTGTGTTCTGGATCCCCAAACCAGTTGTCCATACAGCGTACAAATTCCTACGTTTAATTTCCAGCAGTTAAGGGTGGGTTCACACTAGCGTTTTGGAGTCCGTTATGGCTTTCCGTTATAACATGGTTATAACGGAAAATCAAGGAATCCATAGGATGGAAGGACAGATCCGTTTTGCTGCCCATAGGCTTGCATTATGACAAAATGCAAAACGTAAGCCTTTTAAAGACATTCCGTCTGCTTTACATCATAATAGAAGTCTATGAGAGAACATAACGGATCTGTATGGTTCCCGTTATGCAAGGCTGAAAACAAAGTCCTGTCCACAGGACTTTGTTTTCCGTCTTGCATAAAGGAACCCAGACGGAACCGTTATGTTTTCCAATAGACTTCTATTAGAACGGAGCAAAACGGAATGCCTCTTAAATAGAGATGAGCGAACACCTGGATGTTCGGGTTCGAGAAGTTCGGCCGAACTTCCCGGAAATGTTCGGGTTCGGGATTCGAACTCGATCCGAACTTTATCCCGAACCCGAACCCCATTGAAGTCAATGGGGACCCGAACTTTTAGGCACAAAAAAGGCTGTAAAATAGTCCAGGAAAGGGCTAGAGGGCTGCCAAAGGCAGCAAAGTGTAGAAAAATCCCCTGCAAACAAATGTGGATAGGGAAATGAATTAAAATTAAATAAAATAAATAAAAATTAACCAATATCAATTGAAGAGAGGTCCCACAGCAAGGAATCATGCGTCATATCACCCTGCACCGGAGAATGTCACTCTCATGTATTTTGGACCAGCACCCAGACAGAGGATACAGGTCCCACAGCAAGGAATCATGCGTCATATCACCCTGCACCGGAGAATGTCACTCTCATGTATTTTGGACCAGCACCCAGACAGAGGATACAGGTCCCACAGCATGGAATCATGCGTCATATCACCCACCACCGGAGAAGGCCACTCTCATGTATTTTGGACCAGCACCCAGACAGAGGAGAGAGGTCCCACATCAAGGAATCATGAGTCATATCAACCACCACCGGAGAAGGCCACTCTCATTTATTTTGGACCAGCACCCAGACAGAGGATACAGGTCCCACATCAAGGAATCATGCGTCATATCAACCACCACCGGAGAAGGCCACTCTCATGTATTTTGGACCAGCACCCAGACAGAGGAGAGAGGTCCCACAGCAAGGAATAAGGCGTCATATCAACCCCCACCGGAGAAGGCCACTCTCATTTATTTTGGACCAGCACCCAGACAGAGGATACAGGTCCCACATCAAGGAATCATGCGTCATATCAACCACCACCGGAGAAGGCCACTCTCATTTATTTGGGACCAGCACCCAGACAGAGGAGAGGGGTTTTCACAGCAGAGAATCAGGCATTTAGATCACCCACCACAGGAGTAGGACACCATTTAATGGGACCCCGGCAACCATGTCAGATGGCACAAACATCAGCTTCACATCACCCAGCACAAGAGAAGGCCACTTTGAGAGACTTTGACCCTGCACCCAGGCGGAGGAGAGGGGTTTTCACAGCAGAGAATCAGGCATTTAGATCACCCACCACAGGAGTAGGACACCATTTAATGGGACCCCGGCAACCATGTCAGATGGCACAAACATCAGCTTCACATCACCCAGCACAAGAGAAGGCCACTTTGAGAGACTTTGACCCCTGCACCCAGACGGAGGAGAGAGGTTTTCACAGCAGAGAATCATGTATTTAGATCACCCACCACAGGAGTAGGACACCATTTAATGGGACCCCGGCAACCATGTCAGATGGCACAAATATCAGCTTCACATCACCCAGCACAAGAGAAGGCCACTTTGAGAGACTTTGACCCCTGCACCCAGGCGGAGGAGAGGGGTTTTCACAGCAGAGAATCAGGCATTTAGATCACCCACCACAGGAGTAGGACACCATTTAATGGGACCCCGGCAACCATGTCAGATGGCACAAACATCAGCTTCACATCACCCACCACAAGAGAAGGCCACTTTGAGAGACTCTGACCCCTGCACCCAGACAGAGGATACAGGTCCCACAGCAAGGAATCATGCGTCATATCACCCTGCACCGGAGAATGTCACTCATGTATTTTGGACCAGCACCCAGACAGAGGATACAGGTCCCACAGCATGGAATCATGCGTCATATCACCCACCACCGGAGAAGGCCACTTCATGTATTTTGGACCAGCACCCAGACAGAGGATACAGGTCCCACAGCATGGAATCATGCGTCATATCACCCACCACCGGAGAAGGCCACTCTCATGTATTTTGGACCAGCACCCAGACAGAGGATACAGGTCCCACAGCATGGAATCATGCGTCATATCACCCACCACCGGAGAAGGCCACTCTCATGTATTTTGGACCAGCACCCAGACAGAGGAGAGAGGTCCCACATCAAGGAATCATGAGTCATATCAACCACCACCGGAGAAGGCCACTCTCATTTATTTTGGACCAGCACCCAGACAGAGGATACAGGTCCCACATCAAGGAATCATGCGTCATATCAACCACCACCGGAGAAGGCCACTCTCATGTATTTTGGACCAGCACCCAGACAGAGGAGAGAGGTCCCACAGCAAGGAATAAGGCGTCATATCAACCCCCACCGGAGAAGGCCACTCTCATTTATTTTGGACCAGCACCCAGACAGAGGATACAGGTCCCACATCAAGGAATCATGCGTCATATCAACCACCACCGGAGAAGGCCACTCTCATTTATTTGGGACCAGCACCCAGACAGAGGAGAGGGGTTTTCACAGCAGAGAATCAGGCATTTAGATCACCCACCACAGGAGTAGGACACCATTTAATGGGACCCCGGCAACCATGTCAGATGGCACAAACATCAGCTTCACATCACCCAGCACAAGAGAAGGCCACTTTGAGAGACTTTGACCCCTGCACCCAGGCGGAGGAGAGGGGTTTTCACAGCAGAGAATCAGGCATTTAGATCACCCACCACAGGAGTAGGACACCATTTAATGGGACCCCGGCAACCATGTCAGATGGCACAAACATCAGCTTCACATCACCCAGCACAAGAGAAGGCCACTTTGAGAGACTTTGACCCCTGCACCCAGACGGAGGAGAGAGGTTTTCACAGCAGAGAATCATGTATTTAGATCACCCACCACAGGAGTAGGACACCATTTAATGGGACCCCGGCAACCATGTCAGATGGCACAAATATCAGCTTCACATCACCCAGCACAAGAGAAGGCCACTTTGAGAGACTTTGACCCCTGCACCCAGGCGGAGGAGAGGGGTTTTCACAGCAGAGAATCAGGCATTTAGATCACCCACCACAGGAGTAGGACACCATTTAATGGGACCCCGGCAACCATGTCAGATGGCACAAACATCAGCTTCACATCACCCACCACAAGAGAAGGCCACTTTGAGAGACTCTGACCCCTGCACCCAGACAGAGGATACAGGTCCCACAGCAAGGAATCATGCGTCATATCACCCTGCACCGGAGAATGTCACTTCATGTATTTTGGACCAGCACCCAGACAGAGGATACAGGTCCCACAGCATGGAATCATGCGTCATATCACCCACCACCGGAGAAGGCCACTCTCATGTATTTTGGACCAGCACCCAGACAGAGGATACAGGTCCCACAGCATGGAATCATGCGTCATATCACCCACCACCGGAGAAGGCCACTCTCATGTATTTTGGACCAGCACCCAGACAGAGGATACAGGTCCCACAGCATGGAATCATGCGTCATATCACCCACCACCGGAGAATGTCACTCTCATTTATTTAGGCCCAGCACACAGACAGAGGAGAGAGGTCCCACAGCAAGGAATCATGCGTCATATCAACCACCAACGGAGAATGTCACTCTCATGTATTTTGGACCAGCACCCAGACAGAGGAGAGAGGTCCCACAGCAAGGAATCATGCGTCATATCAACCACCAACGGAGAATGTCACTCTCATGTATTTTGGACCAGCACCCAGACAGAGGAGAGGTTCATTCAACTTTGGGTTGCACCGCAAGATCATGGTAAAGTAAAAAAATGAGGATTCAATAAAGAAGTGCCCCAGAGTACAAGAATACATGGTTGATGGGGAGGGAAATGTCTATTCTGCACAAGGGAGGCACAGGTCCTGTGGGATCCATGCCTGGTTCATTTTTATGAACGTCAGCTTGTCCACGTTGGCTGTGGACAGGCGGCTGCGCTTGTCAGTAATGACGCCCCTGCCGTGCTGAATACACGTTCAGACAAAACGCTGGCCGCCGGGCAGGCCAGCACCTCCAAGGCATAAAATGCTAACTCTGGCCACGTGGACAATTTGGAGACCCAGAAGTTGAATGGGGCCGAACCATCAGTCAGTACGTGGAGGGGTGTGCAGACGTACTGTTCAACCATGTTAGTGAAATGCTGCCTCCTGCTAACACGTTCCGTATCAGGTGGTTGTGCAGTTAGCTGTGGCGTGGAGACAAAACTTTTCCACATTTCTGCCATGCTAACCCTGCCCTCAGAAGAGCTGGCCGTGACACTGCTGCGTTGGCGACCTCTTGCTCCTCTTCTGCCTTCGCCTTGGGCTTCCACCTGTTCCCCTGTGACATTTGGGAATGCTCTCAGGAGCGCCTCTACCAGCGTGCGCTTGAACTCGCGCATCTTCCTATCACGCTCCAGTGCAGGAAGTAAGGTGGGCACATTGTCTTTGTATCGGGATCCAGCAGGGTGGCAACCCAGTAGTCCGCACACGTTAAAATGTGGGCAACTCTGCTGTCGTTGCGCAGGCACTGCAGCATGTAGTCGCTCATGTGTGCCAGGCTCCCCAGAGGTAAGGACAAGCTGTCCTCTGTGGGAGGCGTATCGTCATCGTCCTCCGTATCCCCCAGCCACGCACCAGTGATGGGCCTGAGCTGTGTCGGGTGCCACCCCGCTGTGAACCTGCTTCATCCTCATCCTCCTCCACCTCCTCCTCATCCTCCTCGTCCTCCAGTAGTGGGCCCTGGCTGGCCACATTTGTACCTGGCCTCTGCTGTTGCAAAAACCTCCCTCTGAGCCACTTCTAACAGACTGGCCTGAAAGTGCTAAAAATGACCCCTCATCCTCCTCCTCCTCCTCCTCCTCCTCCTGGGCCACCTCCTCTTCCATCATCGCCCTAAGCGCTTTCTCAAGGAGACATAGAAGTGGTATTGTAACGCTGATAACGGTGTCATCGCCACTGGCCATGTTGGTGGAGTACTCGAAACAGCGCAACAGGGCACACAGGTCTCGCATGGAGGCCCAATCATTGGTGGTGAAGTGGTGCTGTTCCGCAGTGCGACTGACGCGTGCGTGCTGCAGCTGAAACTCCACTATGGCCTGCTGCTGCTCGCACAGTCTCTCCAGCATGTGCAAGGTGGAGTTCCACCTGGTGGGCACGTCGCATATGAGGCGGTGAGCGGGAAGGCCGAGTTACGCTGTAGCGCAGACAGGCGAGCAGCGGCAGGATGTGAACGCCGGAATCGCGCACAGACGGCCCTCACTTTATGCAGCAGCTCTGACATGTTGGGGTAGTTGTGAATGAACTTCTGCACCACCAAATTCAGCACATGCGCCAGGCAAGGGATGTGCGTCAAACCGGCTAGTCCCAGAGCTGCGACGAGATTTCGCCCATTATCGCACACCACCAGGCCGGGCTTGAGGCCCACCGGCAGCAACCACTGGTCGGTCTGTTGTTCAATACCCCGCCACAACTCCTGCGCGGTGTGGGGCCTGTCCCCCAAACATATGAGTTTCAGAATGGCCTGCTGACGTTTACCCCGGGCTGTGCTGAAGTTGGTGGTGAAGGTGTGTGGCTGACTGGATGAGCTGGTGGAAGCAGAGGAGGAGGAAGCCGAGTAGGAGGAGGAGGCTACAGGAGGCAAACAATGATGCCCTGTGATCCTTGGCGGCGGAAGGACGTGCGCCAAGGAACTCTCCGCCTGGGGCCCAGCCGCCACTACATTTACCCAGTGTGCAGTTAGGGAGATATAGCGTCCCTGGCCGTGCTTACTGGTCCACGTATCTGTGGTTAGGTGGACCTTGCCACAAATGGCGTTGCGCAGTGCACACTTGATTTTATCGGACACTTGCATGTGCAGGGAGCACGGCTGTCTTGAGAAGTAGTGGCGGCTGGGGACAACATACTGTGGGACAGCCATGGACATCAGCTGTTTGAAGCTGTCTGTGTCCACCAGCCTGAATGACAGCATTTCAAAGGCCAGTAGTTTAGAAATGCTGGCATTCAGGCCCAGGGCTCGAGGGTGGCTAGGTGGGAATTTACGCTTTCTCTCCAAGGTTTGTGAGATGGAGAGCTGAACGCTGCCGTGTGACATGGTGGAGATGCTTGGTGACGCAGGTGGTGGTGTCGCTGGCACATCCTCTGTTTGGTGGGCGGCAGGTGCCAACATTCCTCCCGAGGCGGAGGAAGAGGCCGAGGCAGCAGCAGAAGAGGGAGCAGGGGAGCCTGAGTGAGTTCCTTGCTTTTAAGGTGTTTACTCCACTGCAGTTCATGCTTTGCATGTAGATGCCTGGTCATGCAGGTTGTGCTAAGGTTCAGAACGTTAATGCCTCGCTTCAGGATCTGATGGCACAGCGTGCAAACCACTCGGGTCTTGTCGTCAGCACATTGTTTAAAGAAGTGCCATGCCAGGGAACTCCTTGAAGCTGCCTTTGGGGTGCTCGGTCCCTGGTGGCGGTGGCCTGTATCAGGCGAACTCTCTTGGCGGCGGCTGTTCTGCTTTTGCCCCCTGCTCCCTCTTTTGCTACGCTGTTGGCTCGGTCTCACCACTGCCTCTTCCTCTGAACTATGAAAGTCAGTGGCACGACCTTCATTCCATGTGGGGTCTAGGACCTCATCGTCCCCTGCATCGTCTTCCACACAGTCTTCCTCCCTGTCCTCCTGTTCGGTCTGCACACTGCAGAAAGACGCAGCAGTTGGCACCTGTGTTTCGTCATCATCAGAGACGTGCGGACTCCGATGAGGTGGTATTCCCATGTCCTCATCATCAGTAAACATCAGAGGTTGTGCATCAGTGCATTCTATGTCTTCCACCACAGGGGAAGGGCTAGGTGGATTCCCTTGGGAAACCCTGCCAGCAGAGTCTTCAAACAGCATAAGAGACTGCTGCATAACTTGAGGCTCAGACAGTTTCCCTGATATGCATGGGGGTGATGTGACAGACTGATGGGCTTGGTTTTCAGGTGCCACCTGTGCGCTTTCTGCAGAAGACTGGGTGGGAGATAATGTTGTGAACGTGCTGGATCCACTGTCGGCCACCCAATTGACTAGCGCCTGTACCTGCTCAGGCCTTACCATCCTTAGAACGGCATTGGGCCCCACCAAATATCGCTGTAAATTCTGGCGGGTACTGGAACTTGAGGTAGTTGGTTCACTAGGACGTGTGGCTGTGGCAGAATGGCCACGTCCTCTCCCAGCACCAGAGGGTACACTAACACCACCACGACCGCGTCCGCGTCCCTTACTAGATGTTTTCCTCATTGTTACCGTTCACCAAGCACCACAATAAGGAAAAAAATATTTGGCCCAATGTATTGATTTCAAATTCAGGCCTTTTTTACAGGCACCTACCACTATCTGCCTATTTGTTTATGTAGCTTATTACACTAATCCAGGCACAGCAGTAACCACTGATTTAGGGGAATATCTCTTTTAGGGCAAGTATTTAGGCCCTGGATGAAAGGTATCCTTTTATGGACAGATTTACAATGGGCCTGCAACAGCTGTGACACCAGATTTAGGGTATTGCTATTTTGGCAAGTGAATTTCACCCCAGAAGAAAATATATGTTTTTGCGGATACTAATATAGTTTGCCAGGCTCAGCTGTGACACCAGATTTAGTGGATTGCTATTTTGGCAAGTGAATTTCACCCCAGAACAAAATATATGTTTTTGCGGATACTATTATAGTTTGACAGGCTCAGCTGTGACACCAGATTTAGGGGGTTGCTATATTGGCAAGTGAATTTCACCCCAGAACAAAATATATGTTTTTGCGGATACTAATATAGTTTGCCAGGCACAGCTGTGACACCAGATTTAGGGTGTTGCTATTTTGGCAAGTGAATTTCACCCCAGAACAAAATATATGTTTTTGCGGATACTAATATAGTTTGCCAGGCTCAGCTGTGACACCAGATTTAGGGTGTTGCTATTTTGGCAAGTGAATTTCACCCCAGAAGAAAATATATGTTTTTGCGGATACTAATATAGTTTGCCAGGCTCAGCTGTGACACCAGATTTAGAGGATTGCTATTTTGGCAAGTGAATTTCACCCCAGAACAAAATATATGTTTTTGCGGATAATAATATAGTTTGCCAGGCTCAGCTGTGACACCAGATTTAGTGGATTGCTATTTTGGCAAGTGAATTTCACCCCAGAACAAAATATATGTTTTTGCGGATACTAATATAGTTTGCCAGGCTCAGCTGTGACACCAGATTTAGGGGATTGCTATTTTGGCAAGTGAATTTCACCCCAGAACAAAATATATGTTTTTGCGGATACTAATATAGTTTGCCAGGCTCAGCTGTGACACCAGATTTAGTGGTGTTGCTATTTTGGCAAGTGAATTTCACCCCAGAACAAAATATATGTTTTTGCGGATACTAATATAGTTTGCCAGGCTCAGCTGTGACACCAGATTTAGGGTGATTGCTATTTTGGCAAGTGAATTTCACCCCAGAAGAAAATATATGTTTTTATGGATACTAATATAGTTTGCCAGGCTCAGCTGTGACACCAGATTTAGAGTGATTGCTATTTTGGCAAGTGAATTTCACCCCAGAACAAAATATATGTTTTTGCGGATACTAATATAGTTTGCCAGGCTCAGCTGTGACACCAGATTTAGTGGATTGCTATTTTGGCAAGTGAATTTCACCCCAGAACAAAATATATGTTTTTGCGGATAATAATATAGTTTGCCAGGCTCAGCTGTGACACCAGATTTAGTGGATTGCTATTTTGGCAAGTGAATTTCACCCCAGAACAAAATATATGTTTTTGCGGATACTAATATAGTTTGCCAGGCTCAGCTGTGACACCAGATTTAGAGGATTGCTATTTTGGCAAGTGAATTTCACCCCAGAACAAAATATATGTTTTTACGGATACTAATATAGTTTGCCAGGCTCAGCTGTGACACCAGATTTAGGGTGATTGCTATTTTGGCAAGTGAATTTCACCCCAGAAGAAAATATATGTTTTTGCGGATACTAATATAGTTTGCCAGGCTCAGCTGTGACACCAGATTTAGGGTGATTGCTATTTTGGCAAGTGAATTTCACCCCAGAAGAAAATATATGTTTTTGCGGATACTAATATAGTTTGCCAGGCTCAGCTGTGACACCAGATTTAGGGGATTGCTATTTTGGCAAGTGAATTTCACCCCAGAAGAAAATATATGTTTTTATGGATACTAATATAGTTTGCCAGGCTCAGCTGTGACACCAGATTTAGTGGATTGCTATTTTGGCAAGTGAATTTCACCCCAGAAGAAAATATATGTTTTTGCGGATACTAATATAGTTTGCCAGGCTCAGCTGTGACACCAGATTTAGAGGATTGCTATTTTGGCAAGTGAATTTCACCCCAGAACAAAATATATGTTTTTAGCGGATACTAATATAGTTTGCCAGGCTCAGCTGTGACACCAGATTTAGGGTGATTGCTATTTTGGCAAGTGAATTTCACCCCAGAAGAAAATATATGTTTTTATGGATACTAATATAGTTTGCCAGGCTCAGCTGTGACACCAGATTTAGGGTGATTGCTATTTTGGCAAGTGAATTTCACCCCAGAAGAAAATATATGTTTTTGTGGATACTAATATAGTTTGCCAGGCTCAGCTGTGACACCAGATTTAGAGGATTGCTATTTTGGCAAGTGAATTTCACCCCAGAACAAAATATATGTTTTTGCGGATACTAATATAGTTTGCCAGGCTCAGCTGTGACACCAGATTTAGTGGATTGCTATTTTGGCAAGTGAATTTCACCCCAGAACAAAATATATGTTTTTGCGGATACTAATATAGTTTGCCAGGCTCAGCTGTGACACCAGATTTAGTGGATTGCTATTTTGGCAAGTGAATTTCACCCCAGAACAAAATATATGTTTTTGCGGATAATAATATAGTTTGCCAGGCTCAGCTGTGACACCAGATTTAGTGGATTGCTATTTTGGCAAGTGAATTTCACCCCAGAACAAAATATATGTTTTTGCGGATACTAATATAGTTTGCCAGGCTCAGCTGTGACACCAGATTTAGTGGATTGCTATTTTGGCAAGTGAATTTCACCCCAGAACAAAATATATGTTTTTACGGATACTAATATAGTTTGCCAGGCTCAGCTGTGACACCAGATTTAGTGGATTGCTATTTTGGCAAGTGAATTTCACCCCAGAAGAAAATATATGTTTTTATGGATACTAATATAGTTTGCCAGGCTCAGCTGTGACACCAGATTTAGGGTGATTGCTATTTTGGCAAGTGAATTTCACCCCAGAAGAAAATATATGTTTTTGCGGATACTAATATAGTTTGCCAGGCTCAGCTGTGACACCAGATTTAGAGGATTGCTATTTTGGCAAGTGAATTTCACCCCAGAACAAAATATATGTTTTTGCGGATACTAATATAGTTTGCCAGGCTCAGCTGTGACACCAGATTTAGGGTGTTGCTATTTTGGCAAGTGAATTTCACCCCAGAAGAAAATATATGTTTTTACGGATACTAATATAGTTTGCCAGGCTCAGCTGTGACACCAGATTTAGAGGATTGCTATTTTGGCAAGTGAATTTCACCCCAGAACAAAATATATGTTTTTGCGGATAATAATATAGTTTGCCAGGCTCAGCTGTGACACCAGATTTAGTGGATTGCTATTTTGGCAAGTGAATTTCACCCCAGAACAAAATATATGTTTTTGCGGATAATAATATAGTTTGCCAGGCTCAGCTGTGACACCAGATTTAGTGGATTGCTATTTTGGCAAGTGAATTTCACCCCAGAACAAAATATATGTTTTTGTGGATACTAATATAGTTTGCCAGGCTCAGCTGTGACACCAGATTTAGTGGATTGCTATTTTGGCAAGTGAATTTCACCCCAGAAGAAAATATATGTTTTTACGGATACTAATATAGTTTGCCAGGCTCAGCTGTGACACCAGATTTAGGGTGTTGCTATTTTGGCAAGTGAATTTCACCCCCAGAAGAAAATATATGTTTTTGTGGATACTAATATAGTTTGCCAGGCTCAGCTGTGACACCAGATTTAGAGGATTGCTATTTTGGCAAGTGAATTTCACCCCAGAACAAAATATATGTTTTTGCGGATACTAATATAGTTTGCCAGGCTCAGCTGTGACACCAGATTTAGTGGATTGCTATTTTGGCAAGTGAATTTCACCCCAGAACAAAATATATGTTTTTGCGGATACTAATATAGTTTGCCAGGCTCAGCTGTGACACCAGATTTAGGGTGATTGCTATTTTGGCAAGTGAATTTCACCCCAGAAGAAAATATATGTTTTTGCGGATACTAATATAGTTTGCCAGGCTCAGCTGTGACACCAGATTTAGTGGATTGCTATTTTGGCAAGTGAATTTCACCCCAGAAGAAAATATATGTTTTTGCGGATACTAATATAGTTTGCCAGGCTCAGCTGTGACACCAGATTTAGGGTGATTGCTATTTTGGCAAGTGAATTTCACCCCAGAACAAAATATATGTTTTTACGGATACTAATATAGTTTGCCAGGCTCAGCTGTGACACCAGATTTAGAGGATTGCTATTTTGGCAAGTGAATTTCACCCCAGAACAAAATATATGTTTTTATGGATAATAATATAGTTTGCCAGGCTCAGCTGTGACACCAGATTTAGTGGATTGCTATTTTGGCAAGTGAATTTCACCCCAGAAGAAAATATATGTTTTTACGGATACTAATATAGTTTGCCAGGCTCAGCTGTGACACCAGATTTAGAGTGATTGCTATTTTGGCAAGTGAATTTCACCCCAGAAGAAAATATATGTTTTTGCGGATACTAATATAGTTTGCCAGGCTCAGCTGTGACACCAGATTTAGTGGATTGCTATTTTGGCAAGTGAATTTCACCCCAGAACAAAATATATGTTTTTGCGGATACTAATATAGTTTGCCAGGCTCAGCTGTGACACCAGATTTAGTGGATTGCTATTTTGGCAAGTGAATTTCACCCCCAGAAGAAAATATATGTTTTTATGGATACTAATATAGTTTGCCAGGCTCAGCTGTGACACCAGATTTAGGGATTGCTATTTTGGCAAGTGAATTTCACCCCAGAAGAAAATATATGTTTTTATGGATACTAATATAGTTTGCCAGGCTCAGCTGTGACACCAGATTTAGGGGATTGCTATTTTGGCAAGTGAATTTCACCCCAGAAGAAAATATATGTTTTTATGGATACTAATATAGTTTGCCAGGCTCAGCTGTGACACCAGATTTAGAGGATTGCTATTTTGGCAAGTGAATTTCACCCCAGAACAAAATATATGTTTTTACGTGATACTAATATAGTTTGCCAGGCTCAGCTGTGACACCAGATTTAGTGGATTGCTATTTTGGCAAGTGAATTTCACCCCAGAAGAAAATATATGTTTTTATGGATACTAATATAGTTTGCCAGGCTCAGCTGTGACACCAGATTTAGGGTGATTGCTATTTTGGCAAGTGAATTTCACCCCAGAAGAAAATATATGTTTTTGCGGATACTAATATAGTTTGCCAGGCTCAGCTGTGACACCAGATTTAGGGTGTTGCTATTTTGGCAAGTGAATTTCACCCCAGAACAAAAATATGTTTTGAGGAAACACTAATATATTTTGCCAGCCACTGCTGAAACCACTGATGTATGGTATTGCTATTTTGGCAATTGAATTTAACCCCAAACCAAAATATCTGTTTTGGCGGGACACTATTATAGTTTGCCAGCCACTGCTGAAACCACTGATGTATGGTTTTGCTATTTTGCCAATTGAATTTCACCCCAGAAAATAATCTATCCTTTGCCAGACAAAGCAGTACAGTATTATGCTCGGTCTAGTTAAATTGACACTGTAGGGAAACCATCTGCCAGCTTGGTGGGTGAACGCACATAATGTAGAGAACATCAAATAAGGGACATGGGCATAGTCATGGTGGTGTTGGTGGAGCTCCTGTTGCTCGGAGAGGATGTGGCCATTCAGCGCCAACTACAGGTCCAAGTGAAACATCTTCCTCTGGTGAGAGTAGGCGACAGAATATGCAGCGTTATTTGGTAGGCCTGAATGCCGCTCTACAGATGGTGAGGCCGGAAGCGCAGATGATAGTAGATTGGGTGGCTGACCGTGGTTCCAGTATCTTCACAGTGTCTCCCACCCAGTCCTCTGCAGAAAGATCAGAGTTGGCACCTGCAGCCCATGCCCATCAGTCTTTCACCTCACCCCCTTGCAAATCAGCCAAGCAGTCAGAGCTCCAAGTCATGCAGCAAACTCTTATGCTTGTTGATGACTCTGCTGTCAGGGTTTCCCCATGCCATCCACATAGCCCTACCCCATAAGTGGAAGACATTGAATGCACTGATGCCCAACCACTTATGTTGCAGGATGAGGACATGGGAGGACCACCGCAGCATGTCTCTGATGATGACGAAACACAGGTGCCAACTGCTGCGGCTTTCTGCAGTGTGCAGACTGATGAGGAGGGCAGGGGTCAAGAATGGGTGGAAGATGATGTGGAGGACGATGAGGTCCTAGACCCCGACTGAACTCAAGTTCATGCTAGTGACGTGTGCAGTTCTGAGGAAGAGGCGATGGTCGCACAGAGGCAAAAGCACAGCAAAAGAGGGAGCAGGCTGCAAAAGCGGAGCAGCCGTCCCCGAGACAGTATGCCTGCTACTGCTCACCGTACCCAGGGACCTAGTACACCAAAGCCAGCTCCAAAGAGTTAATTGGCGTGGCAGTTCTTCAGACAATGTACTGACTAGAGTTAAGCGAACATCTGGATGTTCGGGTTCGAGAAATTCGGCCGAACTTCCCGAAAATGTTCGGGTTCGGGATCCGAACTCGACCCGAACTTAACCCCGAACCCCATTGAAGTCAATGGGGACCCGAACTTTTGGGCACTTAAATGGCAAAATGTAGGTAAATGCCCTGCAAACAGATGTGAATAGGGAAATGACTTAAAATAAAATAAAATACTGAAAAATAATAAATAAATATTCTAAACTTGAGTCCAAGTGAGTGACAGGGGCACCTGTCACCCAGCAAACAGAGGATGTGGCAGCAACACCACCACATCTGTCATTGTCATCAAGCATCTCCACCAAATCCCATGGAAGTGTTCAGCTATCAGCTGTCCATCTCCCAAACACTGGAGAGAAAAAGAAATAGAAAGAGGAAGTACCCCCCTGCCCGTGGCTCTGAATGCCTTATTTCAAACTTCATGGTCCTTTGAAATGCTGTCATTCTGTCTGGTGCACATTTTTAAAAACCTTATGGCAGTGGCTATCCCACAGTACGTGTTTCCCAGCCACCGCTACTTTTGCAGGTGAGCCATCCCTTCCCTGCACAACCAAGTGGCGGACAAAATCAAGTGTGCACTGCGCAACGCTATTTGTGGCAACGTCCACATAACCAACAACACAGTGGGTAAATGTAGCGGCTGGCCCAAAGACGGATAGCATTTTTGCGAATGTCCTTCCGCCCTTGAGGATTGCTGGGCATTTCTCTTTGTATCCTGTTACCTCCTCCTCCTACTCGGCTTCCTCCTCCTCTACCTCATCCACTTAGCGTAACACCTTCACCACCCACAGCAGCACAGCCAGGGGGAAACGACAGCAGGTTGTTTTAAAACGTGTGTATTTGTGGGACAAATCCCGCACCGTGCAGGAGCTGTGGACAGGCATGGAACAACCGACCGACCATTGGTTGGTGCCACTGAGCCTCCAGCCCGGCCTGGTGTTGTGCGCTAATGGGCAAAATATACTAGCAGGTCTGGGTCTAGCCGATTTAACACACATCCCCTGCTTGCCACATGTGCTGAATTTGGGGTGCAGAAATTCCTAAACACCAGACAGTGAAAATCAATTCAGTTAATCGAACACACACAACACCCCCACCCCCCCTTTTACTCACACCATTAACAAACTATTTACAAATTTTCTTAAAAACATATTAAAATAACTATAATGCAGCTAAACTTACTATATAAACGAATTGCGAATTTTAATCGCGAATATCGGCACTTCGAGAATTTGCGAATATTTAGAATATCGCAAAATATATTTGAGAATATTCATTTTTTTTAATACCAGTTTATGTGAATTTTTATGCTAATTGGTATGCTAATTTTTTGTATGCTAATTTTTGCAATCAAGAAAATAATGTCAATATTTTTATGATTGCAAAAATTCGCATATAAAAATTAGCATACCAATTAGCATAGAAATTCACACAAACTGGTATTTAAAAGATACCTTTTAAATACCAGTTTAAGCGAATTTTTATATGCAAATTTCCGCAATCAAGAAAATAATGACTGGAGAATACGAATTTGAAAATTTTTGAATATATGGCGAATATTCGCCAAATATTCCCAAAATATCGCAAATTTGAATATTGCCCCTGCCACTCATCACTAATCCTTAACTTAAGGCCAGTGACATCCAAGTGGCTCGAAGGGTGGGTTCCTGCACCAACATAGTCCCTGGCCTGGAACACAATTGTCCAGTAAGGGCGCAGTTCTGGAGGATGAGGAGGATAAGTAGGATGAGAAGGATGAGGAGGAACCGTGTTCTCAGCAGGGTTGCACCCAAGCCAGCTACAGGGAAGCATGGGAAGCACACTGTTTTGGGTCCGTGACCTAGAAGGGGCCCATCCAGGAGGAGGAGGACTAAAAGACTTTGTCAGAGCCCCCTCAACAGTATTATACAATAAAATTAGATACAGTGGAAGTATGGACAGTGTAGAAAGCGGATGGAAAATAAACCCAAACAGCCTCACACCCTACACACTCAACACCCCCCCTTTCACTCAAACCATTAATAAACTATTTATTTAATAAACTATTAAACTTGGCCAGCCACAGCTGGAACCACTGATAAACGGTATTGACATTTTGGCAATTGAATTTCACGCCAGAACAAAATCTATCCTTTGCTGGACACTATTAAACTTGGCCAGCCACTGCTGGGACACCAGATTAAGGGGATTGCTATTTTGGCAATATAATTTCACCCCAGAACAAAATCTACCCTTTGCCGGACACTATTAAACTTGGCCAGCTACAGCTGAAACCACTGATTTATGGTATTGCTATTTTGGCAATTGAATTTCACCCCATAAAATAATATATCCTTTGACGGACACTATGAAACTTGTCCAGTCACAGCTGGAACACCAGATTTACGGTATTGCTATTTTGGTAATTGAATTTCACCCCAGAACAAAAGCTATCCTTTGACGGACACTATAAAACTTGTCCTGTCACAACAGAAACCACTGATTTATGGAATTGCTATTTTGGCAATTGAATTTCACCCCAGAAAATAATATATCCTTTGACGGACACTATGAAACTTGTCCAGTCACAGCTGGAACACCAGATTTACGGTATTTCCATTTTTGCAACTGAATTTCACCCCACAGAATAATATATCCTTTGATGGACACTATTAAAATTGGCCAGCCACAGCTGAAACCACTGATTTATGGTATTGCTATTTTGCCAATTGAATTTCACCCCAGAAAAAAATATATTCTTTGCCGGACACTATTAAACTTGGCCAGCCACTGCTGGGACACCAGATTTAGGGGATTGCTATTTTGGCTATTGAATTTCACCCCAGAACAAAATATATCCTTTGCCGGACACTATTAAACTTGGCCAGACACTGCTGGGACACCAGATTTAGGGGATTGCTATTTTGGCAATTGAATTTAACCCCTCAATAAAATATATCCTGAGTTTCTAGGGGTAACAATAAGCATAGCCAAGCCCCTGATGTAGGACATAGCAAAAAAAAAAACTAGTATTGATGGATTGATGGACTTGGTGGCAGCTTGTGCTGGTGCACCACAAGACACAAAATGGCCGCCGATCACCCCAGAAAAAAATGACAGAAAAACGCTCTGGGCAGCCTAAAAACCAGTGAGCAATTAACTAGCAGAAGTTGAATGATTCACAGCTGTAGATCGATCACTTCATTATGTGTTTTTACTGAGTTTTCCCTGCCTAATCTCGCCCTCGCAGCAGCTGCGACCTATCCCTACACTAATCAGAGCAGAGTGACGTGCGGCGCTACGTGACTCCAGCTTAAATAGAGGCTGGGTCACATGCTGCATTTGGCCAATCACAGCCATGCCATTAGTAGGCATGGCTGTGATGGCTTCTTAGGTCAAGAAGTAAAACGCTAGCTGATTGGCTGCTGTGCAAAGCGGAAAGAAATCATAGAACAACGAACCCGAACCCGAACTTTTTTGAAAAGCCCAAACCCCAAAATTCGGTATGAACTCGAACTATACAGTTCGGGTTCGCTCATCCCCAGTCCTGACGACAAGACACAAGTGATTTGCACGTTGTACCATCAGAGCCTGAAGCGAGGCATAAACGTTCTAAACCTGAGCACAACCTGCATGACCAGCTGACTAAACACCTTAAAAACCAAGAAAGGTCTCAGGCTCCTCCTGCTTCCTCTTCTGCTGCTGTCTCTGCCTCTTTCTCCACCTCTGGAGTCACAGTGGCACCTACCACGCAGCAAACAGAGGATGTCCCACCAACTCCATCACCATCACCAAGCATCTCCACCATGTGACATGCAAGCGTTCAGCTGTCCATCTCCCAAACATTGAAGAGAAAGAGAAAATACCCACCTACCCACCCTCAATCACTGGTCCTGAATTCCAGCATTTCAAAATTACTCGCCTTTGAAATGCTGTCATTCCATCTGGTGGAGACGGACTGTTTTAAACAGCTGATGGCGGTGGCTGTCTCACAGTACGTCGTTCCCAGCCGCCACTACTTTTCCAGGCGAGCCGAACCTACTCTACACAACCAAGTGGAGGATAAAATCAAGTGTGCACTGCACAACGCAATCTGTGGCAAGGTCCACATAACCACAGATACATGGACCAGTAAGTGCGGGCAGGGACGCTACATCTCCCTGACTGCACACTGGGTAAATGTAGTGGCGGCTGGGGCCAAACAGTATAGCGGTTTGGTGCATGTGCTTCCACCACCGAGAATCGCAGGGCATTATTCTTTTCCTCCTGTTGCCTCCTCCTTCTACTCAGCTTCCTCCTCCTTCTCTTCTACCACCTCCTCATCCGGTCAGCGAAAGACCTTCACCACCCACTTCAGCACAGCCATGGGTAAACGTCAGCAGGCGGTTTAAAAACTAATGTGTTTGGGGGACAAATGCCACACCGCACAGGAGCTGTGAAGGGGCATAGAAGAACAGACTGATCAGTGGTTGCTGCCAGTAAACCTCAAGCCTGTAGTGTGCGATAATGGGTGAAATATCGAAGCAGCTCTGGGACTAGCAGGTTTGATGCACATCCCTTGCGTGGCGCATATAGTTAATTTGGTGGTACAGAAATTCCTTAAAAACTACCCAGGCATGTCAGAGCTGCTGCTGAAAGTGCGGTCCATCTGTACGCACTTTCGGCGTTCTCACCCTGCTGCGAGCCTGTCTGTGTTGCAGCGTAACTTCGGCCTTCCTGCTCACCGTCTCATATGCGATGTGGCCACCAGGTGTAACTCCACCTTGCATATGCTGGAGAGACTGTGCGAGCAGCAGCAGTCTATAGTGGAGTTTCAGCTGCAGCACGCACGGGTCAGTCGCTCAGCGGATTAGCACTACTTTACCACCAGTGACTGGGCCTCCATGCTAGACCTGTGTACCTTGTTGCGGTCTGTTGAGTACGCAACCAACATGGCCAGTGCTGATGATGCCGTTTTTAGCATTACAATACCACTTCTATGACTCCTTGAAAAAACAATTACGGCAATGATGGAACAGGATGTGGCACAGGAGAAGGGGCATTTCACTGGGTTTCAGGCCGGTCATTCAGAAGTGGCTCAGAGGCTGGGTTCATGCACCAGCAGAGGCCAGGTACACATGTGGCCATCCAGGGCACAGTTCTGGAGGATGAGGTGGAGGAGGATGAAGTAGAGGAGGAGGAGGAATCGGGTTCACTGCAGGGTGGAACCCAAGGCAGTTCATGGCCTTGACTGGAGCATGGCTGAGGGGATACGGAGGACACAGACGATACACCACCTACAGAAGACAGCCTTTCCTTACCTCCTGGCAGCCTGGCACACATGAGCGACTACATGCTGCAGTACCTGCGCAACGACAGCAGAGTTGCCCACATTGTAAATTGCGCTGTCTACTGGGTGGCCACCCTGCCGGATACCCCTACAAAGACAACATGCCCTCCTTAATTCACGCAGTGGATCGTGATAGGAAGATGCCCGACTACAAGCGCATGCTGGTAGACGCGCTCTTGAGGGCATTCCCAACTGACACCGGGGGACCAGTGGAAGCGCTAAGCGAAGGCAGAGGAGAAGGAGGAAGAGGTATCCAATGCAGCTGTGTCACGGTCAGCACCTCAGAAGGCAGGGTTAGCATGGCTGACATGTGGAAATGCTTTGTCACTGCACCACAGCAACCTGCACAACCAGCTGATATGGAACGTCTTAGCAGGAGGCAGCATTTGAACAACATGGTGGAACAGTATGCGTGCCCACGCCTACATGTACTGACTGATGGTTCTGCACCATTCAACATCTGGGTCTCCAAATTGTCCACATGGCCTGAGCTTTCCCTTTATGCCTTGGAGGTGCTGGCCTGCCCTGCAGCCAGTGTATTGTCTGAACGTGTATTTAGCACGGCAGGAGGCGTCATTACAGACAAACGCAGCTGCCTGTCCACAGCCAACGTGAACAAGCTCACTTTCATTGATATGAACCAGGCATTGATCCCACAGGACTTGTCTGTACCTTGTGCAGAATAGACATTTATAACCGCCTTAGCCATACATTCTTGTACTCCAGGGCACTTATTCATTGAATCCTTTTTTTTATTTGTACCATTATTTTGGGGGCTACCCCAATTTGAATGAACCTCTCCTCTGTCTGGGTGCCAGGGGCTTACATTTCTGATAGTGGCCTGTTGCATTGGTGGGTGACATGAAGCCTGTTTTGCTGTGAATTGACCTCTCCTCTGTCCGGGTGCCAGGGGCCTATATTTCTGATAATTGCCTGTTGTATTTGTGCGTGACATTAACCTCTTTTTGACGTGCATTTACCTCTCCTCTGTCTGGATGCCAGGGGCCTACATTTCTTATAATCGCCTGTTCCATTGGTGGGTGACATGAAGGCTGTTTTGCCATGAATTGACCTCTCCTCTGTCTGGGTGCCAGGGGCCTACATTTCCGATAATCGCCTGTTCCATTGGTGGGTGACCTGAAGCCTGTTTTGCCATGAATTGACCTCTCCTCTGTCTGGGTGCCAGGGGCCTACATTTCTGATAATCGCCTGTTCCATTGGTGGGTGACATGAAGCTTGTTTTGCCATGCATTGACCTCTCCTCTCTCCGGGTGCCAGGTGCCTACATTTCTGATTGTGGCCTGTTGCATTGGTGGGTGACATGAAGCCTGTTTTGCCGTGAATTGACCTCTCCCCTTTCCGAGTGCCAGGTGCCTACATTTCTGATGATCGCCTGTTCCATTGGTGGGTGACATGAAACCTGTTTTGCCGTGTATTGACCTCTCCTCTGTCTGGGTGCCAGGGGCCTACATTTCTGATAGATCACCTGTTGCATTCATGTGTGACATTAACCTCTTTTTGCCGTGAATTGACCTCTCCCCTTTGCGGGTGCCAAGGGCCTACATTTCTGATAGTCGCCTGTTGCATTCGTAGGTATCATTAACCTCTTTTTGCCGTTCATTGACCTCTCCTCTGTCTGGGTGCCAGGGGCCTACATTTCTGATAATCGCCTGTTCCATTGGTGGGTGAAAGGAAGCCTGTTTTGTCGTGCATTGACCTCTCCTCTGTCTGGGTGCTAGGGTTCTACATTTCTGATAATCGCCTGTTCCATTGGTGGGTGACATGAAGCCTGTTTTGCCATGAATTGACCTCTCCTCTGTCTGTGTGCCAGGGGTCTACATTTCTGATAATCGCCTGTTGCATTCGTGGGTGACATTAACCTCGTTTTGCCGTGAATTGACCTCTCCCCTTTGCGGGTGCCAAGGGCCTACATTTCTGATAATCGCCTGTTGCATTCGTGGGTAACATTAACCTCTTTTTGCCGTTCATTGACCTCTCCTCTGTCTGGGTGCCAGGGGCCTACATTTCTGATAATCGCCTGTTCCATTGGTGGTTGACGAGAAGCCTGTTTTGCCATGCATTGACCTCTTCTCTGTCTTAGTGCCAGGGGCCTACATTTCTGATAATCACCTGTTCCATTGGTGGGTGACATGAAGCCTGTTTTGCCGTGAATTGACCCCTCCTCTGTCTGGGTGCCAGAGTCCTAAATTTCTGATAATCGCCTGTTGCATTCGTGGGTGACATTAACCTCTTTTAGCCATGCATTGACCTCTCCTCTGTCTGTGTTTCAGGGGCCTACATTTCTGATAATCTCCTGTTCCATTGGTGGGTGACATTAACCCAGTTTTGCCAGTGTTAAGCCACAGCTGTGCATTGCTGGCATGAAACCAAATTTTGTAAAAACCTCCTATTCCATCTCCTCCTCCGAGTTGCCAATTAATAATGTTTAAATTTTATTTATCTTATTTTATTTTAAGTTATTTCCCTATCAACATTTGTTTGCAGGGCATTTACCTACATTTTGCTGCTTTTTGCAGCCTTCTAGCCCTTTCCAGGGTTATTTTACAGCCATTCTAGTGCCCAAAAGTTGACTTCAATGGGGTTCGGGGTCAAGTTCGGGTTAAGTTCGGATCCCGAACTTAAACATTTCAGTGAAGTTCGGCCGAACTCGTCGAACCCAGGTGTCCACCCAGGTGTCCGCTCAACTCTATAAAATATGTTTTGTGTATACATAATCCTTGAATGATTATAATCCTTGAACAAATTCTTGAATGATTTGTGTAAATGTATGAGGGTTAAATAAATAAAACCCTGGATGAATAAACAAGTTCACTTAGGTGTGGCCTGAGGTTATTGTTTGGACTGAAGACAAAACATTGTGTAATAAATGTTGTGAAAATCGTTTTTGTTCTATAACCTTGATTAAGAAACCTTCAGGTCAAATACATATATATCAGATCTGTGAGTAACCAAATTCTCCATAAACTCTTAATTTATTGGAGAAATCAGGTTACAATTAACTTGTGTTGTCACAAGATAATTCCCTATTCGTTAGGAAATAGGTGGATAGAAATTGAAAGACAGAGAGTATTATTAATTCTGATGATAAATTGGATCCCGATTATTAATGAATATTAGAGACGAGCGAATCGAAGCTGACGAAGTGGTATTCGATCCAAATTTAAGGAAAAATTGGATTTACAACGAATGCGAATTTCCTCACGCTTCGTGGTAATGAATCGCAATGTTTCCTAAAATGGCAGCCACACATGTGAGGACTGAGGACATGGGGCAAGGAGCTCTGGGAAGTGGGATCACCCAGATTGACATGCATGCATGCAGCCAATCAGGAGCCAGCCAGCCCTGTAATGTCACAGTCCTATAAATACAGCAGCCATTTTAGATTCTAGAATTTTCCAGCGTTCTGAGTGCAGGGGACAGACGTGAGAAGGCGCTAGGGACAGCAATTGGAAAAACCTCATTGTGAAAAAAAACCTGAATAAACTATTTATAAGTGCAGGGAAAGGATAGGGAGGAATCATTTCACAGCATTTTAGTGCAGGGAGAGACGTCAGAAGGCGCTAGGGACAGTGCTAGAAAAGCGATTTACATATAGTGTTGAACGCGAATATTCGAATCGTGAATTATAATCGCAAAATATCAACACTTCGACAATTCGCGAATATTTAGAATATAGTGCTATATATTCGTATTCGCGAATACTGTTGATCGTAAATATTGCTATCGCGAATTTATCGCAAATTTGTTGGGAATATCAGCACTTAGCAACATCACTAGCAACCAATAGGAAAGTTGCCTACCCCTAAGTGTTGATCGCGAACATTCTAATCACAAATTTTTATCGGGAATATATTACATTGCTGATTTTCGCAAGCAAGTAAATAATCACTGGAGATTACGAATTCTCGAATTTGCAAATTAATAGCGGATATTCAGCCAAAAATTTGCGAAATATCGCAAATTCAAATGTTGCCTATGCCGCTCATCATTATTTACAAGTGCAGGGAAAGATAATTTGGGGATCCAAATAGCCATTTTACAGCTCATGTTATTCCGGCAATTTGTTCTTGCGTTTAGTGGCTTGTGTTTAGTGGCTTATATCTGTGGAAAAAGAAAAATATATACGCAGTTCACTTCTGCAGCTATATGCGCTGAAAGTGTTTAGTGGCGTATTTCATTACAAAAAAAACATATATTCTCAGTTTAATTCTGCAGCTATATGTGGTGAAAGCGTTTAGTGGCGTATTTCAGTAGAAAAAGAAAAATATATATGCAGTTCACTTCTGCAGCTATATGTGGTGAAAGCGTTCAGTGGCGTATTTCATAACAAAAAAATATATATACGCAGTTCACTTCTGCAGCTATATGTGGTGAAAGTGTTTAGTGACGTATTTCAGTAAAAAAAGAAAAATATATACGCAGTTCACTTCTGCAGCTATATGTGTTGGAAAGCGTTTAGTGGCCTATTTGATTACAAAAAGAAAAATATATTCTCAGTTAACCTCTGCAGCTATATGTGGTGAAAGCGTTCAGTGGCATATTTCAGTAGAAAAATAAAAATATATACGCAGTTCACTTCTGCAGGTAAATGTGGTGAATGAATTTAGTGACGTATTTGAGTACAAAAAGAAAAATATATATGCACTTCACTGGTGCATTTATTTGTGGCAAAAGCATTTAGTGGCCTATTTCAGTACAGAAAGAAAAATGCGGTTATATGAGCACTTCACTGGTGCATTTATTTCTGGTAAAAGCGTTTACTGGCCTATTTCAGTACAAAAAGAAAAATATATTCTCAGTTCACTTCTGCAGTTATATGTGGTGAAAAAGTTCAGTGTCCTATTTCAGTCCAAAAAGGAAAAAAAAGTATGCACTTCACTGTTGCATTTATTTGTGTTAAAAGAGTTTAAGTGGCCTATTTCAGTACAAAATGAAAATATATATACGCATTTCACTTCCACAGTTATTATTTCAATACAAAAACAAAATATATTCAGCGTTTACTTTTGCAGTCATGTGTGGTAAAATGTTTGACATGTTTTGGTCGAAAAACAAATTTTATTCAGCGTTTAGCGCTGCGATTATACAGGTGACACTCAAAAAATTTGAATATTGTGCAAAAGTCCTTTTATTTCAGTAATAAAACAGCATTAATACAGCTTAAAATTAGAATTTTGTGAAAAGGTTTAATATTATAGGCTCAAAGTGTCATACTCTAGTCAGCTAATTAATCCATATCCCCTAAGCAAAGGGTACCTCAAAATTGTGACTTTGGGGTTTCATGAGCTTTAAGCCATAATCATCCAAATTATAACTAACAAAGGCTTGAAATATCTCGCTTTGCATGAAATGAATCTATCTCATATATTACTTTCCCCTTTTATGTTGAATTACTGAAATAAATGAACTTTGCACAATATTCTAATTTTTCGAGTTTCACCTGTACGTGCTAAAACCTTTAGTGATGTATTTTGGTAGAAAAACTAAATATATATAGCGTTCACTGTTGCAGGTACAGTGGGTACGGAAAGTATTCAGACCCCTTAAATTTTTCACTCTTTGTTAAATTGCAGCCATTTGCTAAAATCTTCATTTTTTCCCCCTCATTAATGTACACACAGCACCCCAAATTGACAGAAAAACACAGAATTGCTGACATTTTTGCAGATTTATTAAAAAAGAAACACTGAAATATCACATGGTCCTCCTAAGTATTCAGACCCTTTGCTCAGTATTTAATAAAAGCACCCTTTAGATCTAATACAGCCATGAGTATTTTTGGGAAATAAGCAACACGTTTTTCACACCAGGATTTGGGGATCCTCTGCCATTCCTCCTTGCAGATCCTCTCCAGTTCTGTCAGGTTGGATGGTAAACGTTGGTGGACAGCCATTTTTAGGTCTCTCCAGAGATGCTCAATTGGGTTTAAGTCAGGGCTCTGGCTGGGCCATTCAAGAACAGTCACGGAGTTGTTGTGAAGCCACTACTTCGTTATTTTAGCTGTGTGCTTAGGATTGCATTGTCTTGTTGGAAGCTAAACCCAGTCTGAGGTCCTGAGCAGTCTGGAGAAGGTTTTCGTCCAGGATATCCCTGTACTTTACTGCATTCATCTTTCCCTTGATTGCAACCAGTCGTTCTGTCCCTGCAGCTGAAAAACACCCCCACAGCATGATGCTGCCACCACCATGCTTCACTGTTGGGACTGTATTAGACAGGTGATGAGCAGTGCCTGGTTTTCTCCACACATACCGCTTAGAATTTAGGCCAAAAAGTTCTATCTTGGTCTCATCAGACCAGAGAATCTTATTTCTCACCATCTAGGAGTACTTCAGGTGTTTTTTAGCAACGTGCGGGTTTTCATATGTCTTGCACTGAGGAGAGGCTTCCATTGGGCCACTCTGCCATAAAGCCCCGACTAGTGGAGGGCTGCAGTGATGGTTGACATTCTACAACTTTCTATCATCTCCCAACTGCATCTCTGGAGCTCAACCACAGTGATCTTTGGGTTCTTCTTTACCTCTCCCACCAAGGCTCTTCTCCCCCGATAGCTCAGTTTAGCCGAACGGCCAGCTCTAGGAAGGGTTCTGGTCGTCCCAAATGTCTTCCATTTAATGATTATGGAGGCCACTGTGCTCTTAGGAACCTTAAGTGCAGCAAAAATCTTTTTGCAACCTTGGCCAGGTCTGTGCCTTGCCACAATTCTGTGTCTGAGCTCTTCAGGCAGTTACTTTGACCTCATGATTCTCATTTTCTCTGACATGCACTGTGAGCTGTAAGGTCTTATATAGACAGGTGTGTGGCTTTCCTAATTAAGTCCAAACTGTATAATCAAACACAGCTGGACTCAACTGAAGGTGTAGAGCAATCTCAAGGATGATCCGAAGAAATGGACCGCACCTAAATTAATTATATGAGTGTCACCGCAAAGGGTCTGAATACTTAGGACCATGTGATATTTCAGTTTTTCTTTTTTAATAAATCTGCAGAAATGTCAACAATTCTGTGTTTTTCTGTCAATATGGGGTGCTGTGTGTACATTAATGAGGTAAAAAATGAACTTAAAAGATTTTAGCAAATGGCTGCAATTTAACAAAGAGTGAGAAATTTAGGGGGTCTGAATACATTCTGTACCCACTGTATATGTGGCAAAACCTTTAGTGACGTATTTCGGTCAAAAAACACATTTTATTCAGCGTTCAGCTGTAAAGTTATATGTGTTAAAACCTTTAGTGACTGTCACAAATAGGAAGGGATAAGTGCAGCCCTAACTCCACCCACACCCCTATCCCTACCTACTTGCACGGTCCGTTCTAACCGACGACGTACAACTGGGCGGCAGTCCCTAACTTACGTATATGCAGGGGCCTAAATAAAGGAAACAACATGGGGAGAACACAATTAATAAGACAGATCACACAGATGCAAAAGCTTCACAGACCTACACAGAATAGCAATAGAAGCAATGGGGCCAAGGTCAAGGGTCAGGAGGTAACACAAGCACACAGGTAATATAATATCAAGTAAGTACAAACCGAGGTCAGGAGCCAAGAGATCGCGTCAATACAAGGGTTAACACCAGGTCAGAGTCAAATACAAGCCGAGGTCAAAAGGTAGAAGTCGCACACACATGATACACTTTTGAGGAAGTAAGACCAATCACAGGCAACCTGTGGCCAGCAGGTTACCAGTTTAGATAGGACCTCTTGATGGGTCACGCCGGCCGCGACTTCGCTCCTCCTCATGAGCAGGACGCTGGCGGGGCTGCAAAGGGGGAGCGTGTCGCCGGCTCTCCGTTACAGTACCCCCCCCGCCCTTCCACGAGGGGCCACCGGACCCAACATCACTGGAGTTGGTTTTTCTGGGTGAGCTAAATGGAATTTCCTCACATCTAGGATTCTAGAGACCTCATATTCTAGTTGACTGGCAGCTTCTACTGGCGGTGGACATTCCTGTGTCGGAGACACAGGCAACACATACTTTTTGAGTAAAGCTTTATGAAAAACGTATGAATGCAAAAGGGGTCAGGTAGCCGCAACCTAAAAGACACAGGATAAATGATGTCAATATTCTCATGAGGGCCAAATTATTGAGGTGCCAATTTACCCAAAGGTACCTTCAGACACAAATTTTTGGCAGATAACCACACCCTGTCTCCCAACCCAAAATCTACCCCTCGAGAGCGCCTTTTGTCAGCATTAACCTTTTGAACCTCCTGGGCTTTTTTCAGGTTCAATTGAACCTGCGCCCAGACTGTGCTCATTTCTTTAACTCCTAAATCAGCTTCAGGCATCTAAGAGGAAGACGGCAAGAATGAACTAAATCGCGGATGAAATCCAAGATTACAAAAGAAGGAGAGACATACCAGTAGACGAGTTTACCTGACTATTAATGGCTAATTCTGCCAAAGACAAATGTTTCACCCAAAGCTGTTGGTTGTCAGAGACATAACACCTCAAATACTGTTCCAGAGACTGGTTTAAACGTTTGGTTTGACCATTCGTTTCCGGATGGAAGGCCGAAAAAAAACACATAGAGATATTAAATTTATGACAAAAAGCCCTCCAAAATTTTTAGACGATTGGACGCCTCTATCCAAAACTATATTCTCTGGAATCTCGTGTAGAAGAATTACATGATCCACGAAAAGGGAAGCTAAAGTCTTAGCATTGGGAAATTTTAACAGAAGGATGAAATGAACCGTTTTGCTAAATCTGTCAACAACTACTCATACAACCGACTTACCCTCTGAAAACGGCAGGTCTGTAATAAAATCCATGAAAATGTGGGACCAAAGTCTACTAGGGATGGGCAGTGGTCGCAGCTCACCCACGAGACGGTACAAACATATGAAGAGGACACATATGACTGGACATCTCTAGACAAGGTGGGCCACCAATAAAACCTGGAGACTAGTTCCTTAGTGGCATTTATTTTGTTCGTCAAATCAGAGGAGACCGAAGCCACAATGATACCTGCCAGCAATATAGGTTCTGGAGGAGTATCAGGGGACTGGAAAGCACAAAAACCCCGGGATAGAGAATCCGCTTTGACACTTTTACTTCCTGGCCGGAAAATAATGCAAAAGTTAAAGTGTGTGTTGAGGAAGGGTGGAAATATATGCATATATATATAAATATCCAAAAATTGAAGCAGCACTCCAAAAATGTAAAAAATAAGTGGACCGACTTTTATTCCCCTGCAACGTTTCAACTGCTCAATGCAGTCTTTCTCAAGCATACAAAATGGTGTTCACATAGGGTATATATACCCATAATGCATAGCAATACAATTAAACATGATTAAATGTGATAAACAAATAAAACAATATCTTATACATAGAAACAAGTAAAAAAGTGAAAAAAGTACTTCAATGTGTCCATATAATTCATACTCATAAATTGCATACATTTCATATATCATAATATATAAAAAAAGACTAAAGTGCATAAGTGCCTATTAGGACAAATTAATCCCCATATGTGTATGTCCATCAAGGCATATCCAACCTCTTAGGATGATTATACAACACCTGAGTGAAGATAAAAAAACTTGATCATAAAACAAACTCACAGCGATAAAGGAACATGCCGATACTGCTTGGCATCATCAAACTGCCACTGCGCATGCTCCAAAAAACAGACGGCCGATGTCGTGAATCACGTCATTCAGTCGTCATCTAGTCACGTGATAACACATAATGTCCTCACTAGTGTTGAGCGAACAGTTCGAGAATAGTTCGGGTTCGTACCGAACTTTGGGGTGTTCGTGACACGGACCCGAACCCGAACATTTTCATAAAAATTCGATGCCAATATATTTAATATTTCAGTGGTGAAACTGAAAGTAACCCACTTGGATAGCAAATCTCATGAATGTGCTGTTCCAGCTAGGCTAGCCAGTGTCACTACAGCCAGGTCCAATACTGTCAGCCAGAAATTAAATTTTTTTTTTATTTTTATTTTTTTGCCAGAAATATAAATTAAAAAAATCTTTCCCTGTAACAAACATAATTCTGGTGTTAGACCAGAAGAAGCACTCGTTCAGTAAATAGGTAGTGTAAAAAGGTTTAGGCAATAATTCTCCCAGTGTGGGCAATTTATGTACCAAAACGAGCATTTTAAAAATTCCGGTGTTCTGAAATACCAGCAGTCCTATTGCAGCAGTTTTCTTGTAATTAATACCGGAAAAAGGAATTACGGTATATCTTCCAGTGTGCGAATTTTGGGGCTAAAAAATAATATATTTTATTGTGGTGCGAGTTGAATCGCAACAATGAGGAAACATTCTATTAAGGGACGAGGACGCGGTCGTGGTGGTGTCCGTGGAGCCTCTGTTGCTGGCAGAGGATGTGGCCGTTCGGCCTCAGGCGCACAAAGTAGTGAACCAACTCCCTCAAGTAGCCGGCAGAATTTACAGCGATATTTGGTGGGGCCCAATGCCATTATGAGGATGGTAAGGCCTGAGCAGGTACAGGCATTAGTCGATTGGGTGGCCGACAGTGCTTCCAGCACGTTCACCACATTGTCTTCCGCCCAGTCTTCTGCGGAAAGTGCACAGGTGGCACCTGAAAACCAAGCCCATCAGTCTGTCACATCACCCCCATGCATATCAGAGAAACTGTCTGAGCCTCAAGTTATGCAGCAGTCTCTTATTCTGTTGGAAGACTCTGCTCGCACGGTTTCCCAGGGGCGTCCACCTAGCCCTTCCCCAGCGGTGGAAGACATTCCATGCACTGACGCACAACCACTTATGTATCCAGATGATGAGGACATGGGAATACCACCACAGCAGAGTGACCGAGTCTCTGATGATGACGAAACACTGGTGCCCACTGCCGCGTCTTATTGCAGTGTGCAGACTGAACAGGAGGAGGTCAGGGAGGAAGACTGGGTGGAAGACGATGCAGAGGACGATGAGGTCTTAGACCCCACATGGACTGAAGGTCGTGCCGCTGACTTAAATAGTTCAGAGGAAGAGGCAGTGGTGAGACCGAGACAACAGCGAAGCCAAAGAGGGAGCAGGGGGCAAAAGCAGAACAGCCGCCGTCCAGAGAGTTTGCCTGCTATTGGCCAGCGCCAACAGGGACCCAGCACCCCAAAGGCATCTTCAAGGAGTTCCCTGGCATGGCACTTCTTCAAACAATGTGCTGACGACAAGACCAGAGTGATTTGCACGCTGTGCCATCAGACCCTGAGGCGAGGCATTAACGTTCTTAACCTGAGCACCACCTGCATGATCAGGCATCTACATGCAAAGCATGAACTGCAGTGGAGTACACACCTTAAAAACAAGGAACCCGCTCAGGCTCCCCTGCTCCCTCTACCGCTGCTGCCTCGGCTTCCGCCTCGAGAGGAATGTTGCCACCTGCCGAGCAGCAAACAGAGGATGTGCCACCGACACCACCACCGCCACCGTCACCTTGCGTCTCCACTATTTCACACAGCAGCGTTCAGCTCTCCATCTCTCAAACCTTTGAGAGGAAGCGCAAATTCCCACCTAGTCACCCTCGAGCCCTTGGCCTGAATGCCAGCATTTATAAACTACTGGCCTTTGAAATGCTGTCATTCCGGCTGGTGGACACAGACAGCTTCAAACAGCTGATGGCCATGGCTGTCCCCCAGTATGTGGTTCCCAGCCGCCACTACTTCTCCAAGACAGCCGTGCCTTCCCTGCACATGCAAGTGTCTGATAAAATCAAGTGTGCACTGCGCAATGCCATTTGTGCCAAGGTCCACCTAACCACAGATACGTGGACCAGTAAGCACGGCCAAGGACGCTATATCTCACTAACTGCACACTGGGTGAATGTAGTGGCGGCTGGGCCCCAGGCGGAGAGTTCCTTGCCGCACGTCCTTCCGCCACCTAGGATCGCAGGGCATCATTTTCTGCCTCCTGTAGCCTCCTCCTCCTACTCGGCTTCCTCCTCCACTGCTTCCACCAGCTCCTCCTGTCAGCCACACACCTTCACCACCAACTTCAGCACAGCCCGGGGTAAACGTCAGCAGGCCATTCTGAAACTCATATGTTTGGGGGACAGGCCCCACACCGCGCAGGAGTTGTGGCGGGGTATTGAACAACAGACGGACGAGTGGTTGCTGCCGGTGGGCCTCAAGCCAGGCCTGGTGGTATGCGATAATGGGCGAAATCTCGTGGCAGCTCTGGGACTAGCCGGTTTGACGCACATCCCTTGCCTGGTGCATGTGCTGAATTTGGTGGTGCAGAGGTTCATTCACCACTACCCCAACATGTCAGAGCTGCTGCATAAAGTGCGGGCCGTCTGTGCGCGCTTCCGGCGCTCACACGCTACAGCGGAACTTCGGCCTTCCCGCTCACCGCCTCATATGCGACGTGCCCACCCGGTGGAACTCCACCTTGCACATGCTGGAGAGACTGTGAGAGCAGCAGCAGGCCATAGTGGAGTTTCAGCTGCAGCACGCTCGCGTCAGTCGTACTGCGGAACGGCACCACTTCACCACCAATGATTGGGCCTCCATGCGAGACCTGTGTGCCCTGCTGCACTGCTTTGAGTACTCCACCAACATGGCCAGTGGCGATGACACTGTTATCAGCGTTGCAATACCAATTCTAAGTCTCCTAGAGAAAACGCTTAGGGCAATGATGGAAGAGGAGGTGGCCCAGGTGGAGGAGGAGGAGGAGGAGGAGGAGGGCTCGTTTCTAAGACTTTCAGGCCAGTCTGTTAGAAGTAGCTCAGAGGGAGGTTTTTTGAAGCAGCAGAGGGCAGGTTTACAAGTCGCCAGCCAAGGCACTCTAATGGAGGACGAGGAGGATGAGGAGGAGGTGGAGGAGGACGAGGATGAAGCAGGTTCACAGCAGGGTGGCAGCCCACACAGCTCAGGCCCATCACTAGTGCGTGGCTGGGGGATACGGTGGACGATGACGATACGCCTCCCACAGAGGACAGCTTGTCCTTACCTCTGGGGAGCCTGGCACACATGAGCGATTACATGCTGCAGTGCCTGCGCAACGACAGCAGAGTTGCCCACATTTTAATGTGTGCTGACTACTGGGTGGCCACCCTGCTGGATCCCCGGTACAAAGACAATGTGCCCACTTTACTTCCTGCACTGGAGCGTGATAGGAAGATGCGCGAGTACAAGCGCACGCTGGTAGACGCGCTCCTGAGAGCATTCCCAACTGTCACAGGGGAACAGGTGGAAGGCCAAGGCAGAGGAGGAACTAGAGGTCGCCCACGCAGCAGTGTCACGGCCAGCTCCTCTGAGGGCAGGGTTAGCATGGCAGAAATGTGGAAAAGTTTTGTCTCCACGCCACAGCTAACTGCCCCACCACCTGATACGGAACGTGTTAGCAGGAGGCAGCATTTCACTAACATGGTTGAACAGTATGTCTGCAAACCCCTCCACGTACTGACGGACGGTTCGGCCCCATTCAACTTCTGGGTTTCAAAATTGTCCACGTGGCCAGAGTTAGCATGTTATGCCTTGGAGGTGCTTTCCTGCCCGGCGGCCAGCGTTTTATCAGAACGCGTATACAGCACGGCGGGGGGCGTCATTACTGACAAGCGCAGCCGCCTGTCCACAGCCAATGTGGACAAGCTGACGTTCATAAAGATGAACCAGGCATGAATCCCACAGGACCTGTCCCTCCCTTGTGCAGAGTAGTCCTTAATAACTGCCTAAAACATGTCTTGTTGTACTACGGGCCACTTCTTTATTTAATACAAATTTTATGTAACCCACAGTTGAATGAAACTCTCCTCTGTCTGGGCGCCGGGGCCTAACTAGATGAAAGTGGCCTGTTAAACTATCGGGTGACATGAAGCCATAACCTCTGCCATGCTACTTCTGTCCTCTGTCTGGGTGCTGAGGCCTAAGTCAAATAAAGCGGTCTTCTGCTGTGCTGGGGGATATGAAGCTAATCTCTGACCTCTCTCCTCTGTCTGGGTCCAAAGGCCTAAGTCACTGAAAGAGGCCTTCTCCTGCGGTGTGTGATATGATGCCTGAATTTGTGCTGTGGGACCTCTCTCCTCTTCCTGGGTGCAGGGGTCAAAGTATCTAAAGGTGTCCTTCTCTTGCGGTGGTTGATATGATGCCTGAATATGTGCTGTGGGGCCTCTCTCCTCTGTCTGGGTGAAGGGGTCAAAGTAACTTTATGGTGGCTTCTCCTGTGGTGGTTGATATTATGCCTGATTCTCTGCTGTGGGACCTCTCTCCTCTTCCTGGGTGCAGGGGTCAAAGTATCTAAAAGTGTCCTTCTCTTGCGGTGGTTGATATGATGCCTGAATATGTGCTGTGGGGCCTCTCTCCTCTGTTTGGGTGAAGGGGTCGAAGTAACTTTATGGTGGCTTCTCCTGTGGTGGTTGATATTATGCCTGATTCTCTGCTGTGGAACCTCTCTCCTCTTTCTGGGTGAAGGGGTCAAAGTAACTAAATGGTGGCCTACTCCTGTGGTGGTTGATATGATGCCAGATTCTCTGCTGTGGGACCTCTCTCCTTTGTCTGGGTGCTAGGGTCGAAATAATAGTAAGTGACCTTCTCCATTGGTGGGTGACTTGAAGCCTGATTCTGTGCTATGGGACCTCAATCCAATTAATATTGTTTAATTTTTATTTATTTTATGTTAACTCATCATTTCCCTATCTACATTTGTTTGCAGGGGATTTACCTACATTTTGCTGCCTTTTGCAGCCCTCTAGCCCTTTCCGGGTGTGTTTTACAGCCTTACCAGAAAACTTACCAGATCTAGCACATAAACCAGTTGAACTTGAAACCCTTGAAAGATTACAGTAATGAAAAATAATTATTAATATGGGCAACACTATCTGTACCCTTTGTTTCCAATCAAACAAAACGCAATAAATTTGATTTAACATTATAGTTTTATAAAATAATCTTTAACAAAATAGAATTATTTTTTAACATAAATATATAAATAACCAAAAAAATTAAGGTAATTTTTTAATTTTTCTCTGCTCCTCCAGCAGATCATCGATGTCCTTAAGATGAGCCTCCTCCATGGCTCGCATTTGGTGGGAGAACTGCATCTTGAGCTGCCTCATCTTCCTGGTTTGCTGCTCCCTGAACTGCTGCATTCGCAGCTGGTGGTTCCTTCGCATTGTTTTTATTGTTTTTTAACATGATGTTGTCAGCTGTAAAATAAATGAAATAAAATTTGGAAATGTACATTAAAATACAATCATTAATTGTTATATAAAGCAGATGATATTTTTTTCTTGAAATCTGTTATATATTGGATTAGGTAGGATTAATAATAGTTCCTTTTAGTTTTGGGTTATTGACTTAGTAGTTACGTTAATGGTTTTGATGTTGATCAATTACTGTTTAGTGTTTATTTTTTATATTACTGTTATGTGTTGTACTTTATTTGTTGCCTGTTTTATTATATTTTCTTCATTTAAAAAAATAATATAGTTTGTTAAAATATATTCTTACAAAAATTTATATATTGCATGCTTGTTATATCATACTTCCAAAAATGTATGTGTCAGTTAGATACGTTATGGAAATCAGTACTCCCACCCGTAACATTAGCTTTCTGGGACACTGAATAAATAAAAATATCCACATCATCCATTTACCTTCTTGTCGGGGGGTAGTGACCATCTCCTCTTCTGCCTCCTCAGAGTCATCACCCTCCTCCACTGCAGCAGGTGGGCTATGGGCCCAATAGCCTGATGGCCCTGCCTCTTCCTGCTCCTCCTCGTCCGAGTGGTCTGTCTGCTCCTCCACCTCCACCGCCTTCTTCTTTTTAGAGAGCTTGGCTCTCACTTTGGGAAGCGGAGCATCTGTAATGATGATGACCAAATGTTTTAAAAATGCCAAGATAAACAAGTAACGCCAAATTACAGTTAAAGGTACACAAATTAATCTATGGTAGTGTCTGGATGGCATAATAATTAACTACACCTATCTTTCTTCTCCTTTTGGCTTAGATCAAGTGTAGTATCATCAGTGTCTGCCTTGACCTGCCGGCCCAGGACCCTGTGGGTACCCCTGCACTCTGCCTTTGAGCATCGTTGATTAAGTTCAGCTTCAACTCACTGCTGCTATTGGGTGTTGGGCCACTCCCAGGGAACAAGAGTGATTCGAGTCTCTGACTTAATTTGGGCATGTGGCCTAATTGTCCTGATCGATGCTTGTTGTCTACACTCGTCCAGACGTGCGAGGAGTTTGGACAAGCTTCAGGGGCCAAAGTCAACTGTGTAAAGTCAAAAACATATGTGGCCCAGAAAGAGGTCTCATATTGCCACCTTTAGCACCCTTTCCCATCAGTTCAACACCACTGTACTAAGTGATTTATTGTAAAGGGTTAAAATACTTATTTCTCTCACCAACATATTGTTATCTATCTGCTCAGTTATGCAAATAAGCATTGTACCTGGAAAAGATTTATCTCTGATCTTAGTGATCAGATCCATCCTGTGGCACTTCAGATCTGACCACTTTTTTAGAATCGCATCCTTCCGATGAGTGCACCCATGCTTCTGCCACAGCTGGAAAGCAATTCTCCGCACTATGGCCTGCTTTTCGCCCCTTGACCTTCTGCGGTCGTACCCCTTCTCCAACATTTCCTGCAAGATAACAATTAAATCATGTAATCCCACAGTTCTAAAATACAATTATTAGTTATCATAGTCATAAGAACCATCAAAAATAACATTTAATATCAAAACAGTCAAAGAGTAGAACATCGCCATCCCTTTAAAAGTGACTTGAACATTGCCGCCCCTTTAAAAGTGACTTGAACACTGCAGCCCCTTTAAAAGTGACTTGAACATTGCCATCCGTTTAAAAGTGACTTGAGCATTGCGATCCCTTTAAAAGTGACTTGAACATTGCGATCCCTTTAACCACTTCAGCCCCCCTAGCTTAAACACCCTTAATGACCAGGCCACTTTTTACAATTCTGCACTACACTACTTTCACCGTTTATTGCTCCGTCATGCAACTTACCACCCAAATGAATTTTACCTCCTTTTCTTCTCACTAATAGAGCTTTCATTTGGTGGCATTTCATTGTTGCTGACATTTTTACTTTTTTTGCTATTAATAAAAATTTAACTACATTTTTGAAAAAAAATGACATTTTTCACTTTCTGTTGTAAAATTTTTCAAAAAAAACTACATTTCTATATAAATTTTTCTCTAAATTTATTGTTCTACATGTCTTTGATAAAAAAAAATCCAATAAGTGTATATTTATTGGTTTGGGTAAAAGTTATAGCGTTTACAAACTATAGTGCAAAAAAGTGAATTTCGGCATTTTGAAGCAGCTCTGACTTTCTGAGCGCCTGTCATGTTTCTTCAGGTGCTAGAATGCCAGGAAAGCATAAATACCCCCCAAATCACACCATTTTAGATAGAAGACACCCCAAAGTATTCACGGAGGGGCATGGTGAGTTCATGTATCATTTCATTTTTTTTCACAAGTTAGCGGAAAATGACACTTTCTGAGGAAAAAAAAAATATATAATAAAGTTTCCATTTCTGCTAACTTCTGGCAAAAAAAAAAAAATCTCAGACGGGCTCACTATGCCCCTCTGTGAATACCTTGGGGTGTCTACTTTCCGAAATGGGGTCATTTGTGGGGTGTGTTTACTGTTCTGGCATTTTAGGCGGGGCTAAATTGTGAGCAGCCATGTAAAAGCTAAAGGTCCTCTTTGGAATTTGGGCCCTTTGTGCACTCAGGCTGCAAAAGTGTCACTCATGTGGTATCGCCGTACTCAGGAGAAGTAGGGCAATGTGTTTTGGGGTGTATTTTTACATATACCCATGTTAGGTGAGAGAAATATCTCTGTAAACTGACAACTTTGTATAAAAAAATTAAAAAGTTGTCATTTACAGAGATATTTCTCACACAAAGTATGGGTATATATAAAAATACACCCCAAAACACATTGCGCTACTTCTCCTGAGTACGGCGATACCACATGAGTGACACTTTTTTGCAGCCTGGGTGCGCAAAAGGGCCCTAATTCCAATGAGTACCTTTAGGATTTCACAGGGCATTTTTACGCATTTGGATTCCAGACTTCTTCTCACGCTTTAGGGGCCCCTAAAATGCCAGGGCAGTATAAATACCCCACATATGACCCCATTTTAGAAAGAAGACACCCCAAGGTATTCCGTAAGGGGTATGGTGAGTTCATGTAAAATTTTATTTTTTGTCACAAGTTAGTGGAATATAAGTTAGTGAATAAAAAAATTTAAAAAGTTGTCATTTACAGAGATATTTCTCTCACCCAGCATGGGTATATGTAAAAATACACCCCAAAACACATTTCCCTACTTCTCCTGAGTACGGCGATACCACATGTGTGCCACTTTTTTGCAGCCAAGATGCGCAAAGGGGCCCTAATTCCAATGAGTACCTTTAGGATTTCACAGGGCATTTTTACGCATTTGGATTCTCACGCTTTAGGGCCCCTAAAATGCCAGGGCAGTATAAATACCTCACAAGTGACCCCATTGTGAAAAAGACACCCTAAGGTATTCCGTGAGGGCATGGCGAGTTCACAGAAAAAAAAATTTGGCACAAGTTAGCGGAAATTGATTTTTATTTTTATTTTTTACAAAGTCTCATATTCCACTAACTTGTGACAAAAATAAAATTTTACATGAACTCGCCATACCCCTCACGGAATACCTTGGGGTGTCTTCTTTCTAAAATGGGGTCACATGTGAGGTGTTTGTACTGCCCTGGCATTTTAGGGGTCTCCACAATCATTACACGTATGGCCAGCATGAGGAGTTTCTGCGATTCTCCTTATATTGAGCATACGGGTAATGAGATTTTTTTTTTCCGTTCAGCCGCTGGGCTGAAAAAAATAAATAAAATGAATGGCACAGATTTATTCATTCGCATCAATCAATGTGGATGAAAAAATCTCTGCCAAAATCAGTGACTGCGGTGCGGTGGGCTGGGCGCTAGCTACCTAACAAGTAGCTAACTAACTGGCGGTGATAAGGGACCCTTATGCCCCATTCACACGTCCGCAATTCTGTTTGCGGAATGGAATTGCGGACCCATTCATTTCTATGGGGACAGACTTTGTCCCGCTCGGATCCGGAATTACGGATCCGCGCTTCCGTGTCTGCACTTCCGTTCAGCAAAAATATAGAACATGTCCTATTCTTCTCCGCAATTGCGGACAAGAAAAAGCATTTTCTATATAGTTCTGGCAATGTGCGGATCTGCAAAATGCGGAAAGCACATTGCCGGTGTCCGTGTTTTGAGGATCTGTGGATCCGCGGATCCGATCCGCGGATCCGTGAATCCACGGATCCGCAAAACACATATGGACGTCTGAATGGAGCCTTACAAGGGGTGTGATCAATGACAGGGTGGTGATCAGGGGGTCTAGATGGGGTGATCAAGGGGTTAACAAGGGGTTAATAGGTGAGGGGGGGTGGGGGGGTTAGTGTAGTGTTTGGTGCAACTTTACATAGTTACCTGGTCCTCTGGTGGTCGATCCCAGCAAATGGGACCACCAGAGGACCAGGTAGCAGGTATATAAGACGCTGTTCACAAAACAGCGTCTGATATACTTGTTTGATGCGATTTATATCGCATCTACAGCCTGCCAGCGATGGATCATCGCTGGCAGGCTGTAGTTAAACTCCTGAGACGCGCGCTACTGTGAACGCGCGCGTGCGTGCGCGTTCACAGGAAATCTCGCGTCTCGCGAGATGACGCACTTCTGCGGCGCCCCAGAACAGCCCGACCGCCGCGAGAACGCAGTTGTGCGTTAGGCGGTCGGGAAGTGGTTAAAAGTGACTTGAATATTGCCGCCCCTTTAAAAGTGACTTGAACATCGCCATCCCTTTAAAAGTGACTTGAACATCGTCATCCCTTTAAAAGTGACTTGAACATTGCCACCCCTTTAACAGTGTCTTTCACTAATCACTCATGTAGTTGTGCAGTCTGCTAAAGCCTGTGATGAGTTTATGTCACCAAGCAGTAGGACATGTGACAGTGTAAGGCAGTTATGAGATCAGTGAAGGCCTGCAGGCTTCTTGGCTAATAAAAATCATTAATAAGTTTAAATCACATTACTGCATTACACACTAACTAAGTTCAATTACTTACAGTTATTAAGAAATCCAGCTCTTCTTTAGAGAAATTACTTTTCGCCATAATCGCTGGGACAGTCACCAATCTCCACTCTCGTCTCTCTCGATCCGATCCGAGGTAACGCACACACGTACAGACGCACGTACACGATTCTTGAATAGTTGTATTATCGCGATAATAAAACTAACAGTGTAAAGTTGACTGTATTGCTCTAAGTTATATTCGCGTACGAATGTAACTTCTATTACAGCACACCAATACTAAAACTGACTAAGAGACAGCTTTAAGTTCTATTTGAACGCGATTGCAACTTTGAAACTTAAAGTGGTGTACGATTTTAAAAGTTGAGTACTAAAAAGTTGAAATCGCAATGCGATTCTTATGTATTTGCTTAATCGCATTGCGATTACAACTTTGAGCTACCGATCACCATGAGAACGCCTCCTCCAGTAGAATGTACTGTCGGATGTGAGAATTAAGTTGAAATCGCAATGCGATTCTTATATATCTGCTTAATCGCATTGCCGTTTCAACTTAGCATTGCTAAATAATTCCATCCATATTCGTTAACTTACTGACTCAGTAAGTTAACGATATGGATGGAATTATTTAGCAATGCTAAGTTGAAATCGCAATGCGATTAAGCAAATATATAAGAATCGCATTGCGATTTCAACTTAATTCTCAGATCCGACAGTACATTCTACTGGAGGAGGCGTTCCCATGGTGATCGTTAGCTCAAAGTTGTAATCGCAATGCGTTTATTGCGGTATATTATCCCTCTGGGTGTCTTTTACAGCCTTTTTAGTGCCCAAAAGTTCGGGTCCCCATTGACTTCTATGGGGTTCGGGTTCGGGATGAAGTTCGGGTTGAGTTCGGATCCCGAACCCGAACTTTTCCCGGAAGTTCGGCCGAACTCGCCGAACCCGAACTTCCAGGTGTTCGCTCAACTCTAGTCTTCACCTAACTACCTTGGAGACCCAGGACGCCAAATTGTCCATCATCACTGTGTAACTGCATCCGGGTTAGAGCGAGTGCATCCAGGTCGACATATTCACATGACCAAGTCACGTGTTCGTCACCTAGACAACAACATCGCGTCCAAACATCGAACCACAGTCTGTGAGATGTCTAACATTCTGCGCCCAAAGAAACAGCGCAGTAGCACCTACATGTTGCAAATCACAAAAAGTAAAACTACAGGGACAATATAGACGGAATTTTTTTTTTTTCGAGAAAAATACTGTGTAGTCATAACAGTGTATCATGTCATCGGTTACGTATAAAAGTAACTGCCCCCAAAAAGGGAAATATTGGAGCAGAACTTAAACTGACTCTTAATGGGGGTGCGATCTAAACATGGACCAAGGGAGGGCCCTACAGCTGTACCAGTATCAGTGGTCATCACTGTTAGCCTGTTATGTGCAATAGGTGCCAGGAACAGTCATGTCCCCAACCCCCAGCGCACAAGATCTTCCCCAAATAAGCCCCCCTGCCATAATTTAATATATAAATCGCAACCCTTAATCCACAAACACTGAATTCACACAAACAAAAATAAATCGTCCTTTGTCTCCTGTAGTGTTCCTCATAGGTAATATACCAAAAAGCAAATATTGGCAATCCCATCGCTGTGAAAAACTTGAGGATAATATCTAAAAACATAAAAAAATACATATTAGTAAATTATAAATATAACACCTTCTGTATTCACGTACTACTTCACCAACAAAGAAGTTGGATATACAGAAATGGACATGCACCCTCAAATTATGTGCCACCTGAAATCAACATTAAGCCCATGCGGTTTTAATGTATGTAGATGGTAAATCCACCTCAATTCTCTCTGTTTAAGAGCCAAAGACCGATCACCACCCAGACGGGGTAAAGAAACCTGGTCTAGAATGGTAAATCTGAGGTCTTTCTCATTATGTCCACAATCCACAAAATGCTTAGGAACAGGTAAGTCTTTTCTCTTCTGTCTAATGGAGAACCTATGATTGTTGAGTCATGTTTTCATGTCACATGTGGTCTCCCCAACATATAGGAGACCACATGGACATTGCAACACGTACACAACAAAAGTACTGTCACATGTTAAGAATTGTCTAATGTCATTTGCCTGTACCTGGATGGGTGAAATGTTCACCTTTGACCATATATCTACAATTTACACATCCCAAACAAGTGAAGCTACCTGTTCTTTTAGGTCCAATATAGGTCTGTTTTAATGCCCTAGTCTGGATATCCGCCCTGACCAGCTTGTCCGGTAAATTGGGGGGACGTCTATATGACATCAAGGGAGGTATAGAAAATTCTTCTATTTGTGGAAAATTACTCCTCAAAATACCCCAATGTTTTCTAATGATACGAGCAATATAATCGCTTTGCTCACAGAAAGTGTTGACAAATGGAATACGTTTAGGTTTGGACCTGTTACGTATAGTTGATTGTACTGGATCTTTTATTCTCTCAAGATGGCGTGAAGTCACCCAAGAGGGGTAACCTCTCTGATGAAATCGATTTGTCATCTCCTGATATCGTTGTGGTAAAACACTACTATCTTGTACAATACGTGTAACCCTAAGTAACTGACTATAGGGTAGAGATTCAATGGTGGATCTAGGATGACAACTGTCAAATCTCAACAATGAGTTACAATCAGTTGGTTTGGTGAACATATCAGTAACTAATCTGTCCCCCTGAATGGAGACAGTGGTGTCCAAAAATTGTACCCGTTCATCTGAATAGACCAACGTAAAAGAAATATCAGGATCCAAGTGATTCAGAAAATCATGAAACAGTTTCAATGAATCACTGTCCCCCTTTCAGATAAGGAAGACATCGTCTATGTATCTCCACCACCCCAAAACATTTTTGAAGTGATGGGACACATAGACAAGGTCCTCCTCGAGGGCCGCCATGAAGATGTTAGCATAAGTGGGCGCCACATTAGACCCCATGGCGGTCCCCGGAATCTGGAGAAAGAAACTGTCCATAAATTTAAAGTGATTCTGTCCAAGAACCAAATCCAACAACGACAGTATAAAGTTGTTACAATCTATCGAATACTGTCCACGTGCGAGGCATCTGCGCACTGCTGAGATGCCCTGCCCGTGATCAATAGACGTATACAAACTGGTGACATCAAAAGATGCCACCAGAAAACCCTGTGGTAATCTCATAGTTGTAATCTTATCCAAAAAGTCACACGTATCTCTGACATAAGATCTAGTATCTGTAGCATATGTCCGTAACACTCGGTCTAGAAAAATTGCAGTATGTGAAAAGATGAAATTAGTGCCAGACACAATTGGGCGACCAGGAGGATCAATCAAACTCTTATGAATCCTTGGCATAACATATATAACAGGGGTACGTGGATGTTAAACAATCGAGAAGTTGTACAATTCACCATCAATAATATCCTGTTCACGTGCTGTGTCCAATATGCCAGTAATTGACCTGGCTATATCGAACTTAGGATCACGTTGTAACTCTCTATATATGTTCTGATCTGCAAGCTGTCGCTTGATCTCATTAATATACCAACTGGTATCCATAACAACAACAGCACCACCCTTGTCCGCGGGTTTAATGGTAAGGCTGTTGTTATGGCTCAGTTCCTCAAGCGCCCTAATGTCACTACTGCACATATTAGGATGTACAAACCTCATATCAGAGATATTCTGAAGCTTATCAATTTCACAGGTGATGGCTTTAGTAAAGGCATCTACAGCAGATGGGTTTATCTGAGGACTGAAGTCACTCTTAGAGTAAAGACCCATCTGTCCAAGAGTGAGTTCAGTCCGTAAACCAATGGTTGTTGGTACTGTGGGAGGACGATCAGCATGCCATACACGTAATTTAACATTCCTATAAAATCGCTGCAGATCAACCTCCAACTGAAACCAGTCAACCCTGGTGGCAGGACAAAAGGATAACCCTTTCGCCAGTAAACATTGTTAAGCATTTGTCAATGGTACTGAAGAGATATTTACCACAATAGGTTTAGAACAAGGAGAGTCCACATTATCTACTGGTTGCCATTTTCCCGAAGGGCCATCTGTTTTTTCTGTCTTTGAGATTTGTAGTTTCCTCCATTTGTGCTGCCTTCTACCTCCCCGTCTGGTTCTTTTACATTCGACTCCACCTCTAAAAAAGATTGCATGGTTGACTGTGGTGTAGGCATCGCTGTTGGAGTAGTACGATCAAGGTGTGGTTGCCTTTTGAAATTGGACCGGTGATACGATAATTGTTTCCTAGATGAATCATCCTGCCATGTGTATACTTTTCCTCTCTGATAGTCATCAGCATCACGGAGCCACTTCCTCCTTTTTATAGCTTCTTGTTCTTTAATAAACTTATTAAGGTAGGAAGTGCAGTTAGAATCATATTGTTCCCATTCCTCAGTGGTAAGAGTGGACTGCAAATTTGTTTTAGTCTCCATCTGTCTTGTGCGTGTTTCATTCAGTTCATGTTGTAAATACTCCAAATTCAACAAAATAATTTCAAAAGCATATTTGTTGGAAATCTGTGCAAACTTATGCGCAAAATTAGAGTCCATAGAAAAAAAGTTTGGTTTAAGCTGAGAACGGATCCCCCTAGGAATCCTATGTTCTCTAAAATACTGTCCCAAGGTTGCCAAATGCAAATCCATAGACGCAATCTTCTTAATGTCGGCCTCATAGCGCTTCTTTAAATCAGTCACAGTAGGTGTAGATAAAAAAGTGGGTACACTCACCAATCCCTGTAAAATCCTATCTTCATCAGTTTTGGTGTACGTGAAAACATCGGGGAGGTCCATGTTGAATAAATCCGGTAAAAAAACAATACTAAGGTGCTGAGCTGAAAAGTCCAAAACATAAAAAACAAAGAAAAATGCAGCAGCACTCTAAATATGAAGACGGGTGCAATCCTTCTAAACCAGCTGGCTCCGCTGTTTACTAGGTACAAATATCCAAAAATTGAAGCAGCACTCCAAAAATGTGAAAAATAAGTGGACTGACTTTTATTCCCCTGCAACGTTTCAGCTGCTCAATGCAGTCTTTCTCAAGCATACAAAATGGTGTTCACCTAGGGTATATATACCCATAATGCATAGAAATACAATTAAACATGATTAAATGTGATAAACAAATAAAACAATATCTTATACATAGAAACAGATGCCTCGCACGTGGACAGTATTCAATAGATTGTAACAACTTTATACTGTCGTTGTTGGATTTGGTTCTTGGACAGAATTACTTTAAATTTATGGACAGATTCTTTCTCCAGATACGGGGGACCGCCATGGGGTCTAATGTGGCGCCCACTTATGCTAACATCTTCATGGCGGCCCTCGAGGAGGACCTTGTCTATGTGTCCCACCACTTTAGAAATGTTTTGGGGTGGTGGAGATACATAGACGATGTCTTCCTTATCTGGAAGGGGGACAGTGATTCATTGAAACTGTTTCATGATTTTATGAATCACTTGGATCCTGATATTTCTTTCACGTTGGTCTATTCAGATGAACGGGTACAATTTTTGGACACCACTGTCTCCATTCAGGGGGACAGATTAGTTACTGATATGTTCACCAAACCAACTGATTGTAACTCATTGTTGAGATTTGACAGTTGTCATCCTAGATCCACCATTGAATCTCTACCCTATAGTCAGTTACTTAGGGTTACACGTATTGTACAAGATAGTAGTGTTTTACCACAACGATATCAGGAGATGACAAATCGATTTCATCAGAGAGGTTACCCCTCTTGGGTGACTTCACGCCATCTTGAGAGAATAAAAGATCCAGTACAATCAACTATACGTAACAGGTCCAAACCTAAACGTATTCCATTTGTCACCACTTTCTGTGAGCAGAGCGATTATATTGCTTGTATCATTAGAAAACATTGGGGTATTTTGAGGAGTAATTTTCCACAAATAGAAGAATTTTCTATTCCTCCCTTGATGTCATATAGACGTCCCCCCAATTTACGGGACAAGCTGGTCAGGGCGGATATCCAGACTAGGGCATTAAAACAGACCTATATTGGACCTAAAAGAACAGGTAGCTTCCCTTGTTTGGGATGTGTAAATTGTAGATATATGGTCAAAGGTGAACATTTCACCCATCCAGGTACAGGCAAACGATATGACATTAGACAATTCTTAACATGTGACAGTACTTTTGTTGTGTACGTGTTGCAATGTCCATGTGGTCTCCTATATGTTGGGGAGACCACATGTGACATGAAAACACGACTCAACAATCATAGGTTTTCCATTAGACAGAAGAGAAAAGACTTACCTGTTCCTAAGCATTTTGTGGATTGTGGACATAATGAGAAAGACCTCAGATTTACCATTCTAGACCAGGTTTCTTTACCCCGTCTGGGTGGTAATCGGTCTTTGGCTCTTAAACAGAGAGAATTGAGGTGGATTTACCATCTACATACATTAAAACCGCATGGGCTTAATGTTGATTTCCGGTGGCACACAACTTCTTTGTTGGTGAAGTAGTACGTGAATACAGAAGGTGTTATATTTATAATTTACTAATATGTATTTTTTTATGTTTTTAGATATTATCCTCAAGTTTTTCACAGCGATGGGATTGCCAATATTTGCTTTTTGGTATATTACCTATGAGGAACACTACAGGAGACAAAGGACGATTTATTTTTGTTTGTGTGAATTCAGTGTTTGTGGATTAAGGGTTGCGATTTATATATTAAATTATGGCAGGGGGGCTTATTTGGGGAAGATCTTGTGCGCTGGGGGTTGGGGACATGACTGTTCCTGGCACCAATTGCACATAACAGGCTAACAGTGATGACCACTGATACTGGTACAGCTGTAGGGCCCTCCCTTGGTCCATGTTTGGATCGCACCCCCATTAAGAGTCAGTTTGACTTCTGCTCCGATATTTCCCTTTTTGGGGGCAGTTACTTTTATACGTAACCGATGACATGATACACTGTTATGACTACACAGTATGTCCCTGTAGTTTTACTTTTTGTGATTTGCGACATGTAGGTGCTACTGCGCTGTTTCTTTGGGCGCAGAATGTTAGACATCTCACAGACTGTGGTTCGATGTTTGGACGCGATGTTGTTGTCTAGGTGACGAACACTTGACTTGGTCATGTGAATATGTCGACCTGGATGCACTCGCTCTATCCCGGATGCAGTTATACAGTGATGATGGACAATTTGGCGTCCTGGGTCTCCAAGGTAGTCAGGTGAGGACATTATGTGTTATCACGTGACTAGATGACGACTGAATGACGTGATTCACGACATCGGCCGTCTGTTTTTTGGAGCATGCGCAGTGGCAGTTTGATGACGCCAAGCAGTATCGGCATGTTCCTTTATCGCTGTGAGTTTGTTTTATGATCAAGTTTTTTTATCTTCACTCAGGTGTTGTATAATCATCCTAAGTGGTTGGATATGCCTTGATGGACATACACATATGGGGATTAATTTGTCCTAATAGGCCCTTATGCACTTTAGTCTTTTTTTATATATTATGATATATGAAATGTATGCAATTTATGAGTATGAATTATATGGACACATATACGTACTTTTTTCACTTTTTTACTTGTTTCTATGTATAAGATATTGTTTTATTTGTTTATCACATTTAATCATGTTTAATTGTATTGCTATGCATTATGGGTATATATACCCTATGTGAACACCATTTTGTATGCTTGAGAAAGACTGCATTGAGCAGTTGAAACGTTGCAGGGGAATAAAAGTCGGTCCACTTATTTTTCACATTTTTGGAGTGCTGCTTCAATTTTGGGATATTTGTACCTAGTAAACAGCGGAGCCAGCTGGTTTAGAAGGATTGCACCCGTCTTCATATTTAGAGTGCTGCTGCATTTTTCTTTTTTTTTTATGTATGTATATATATATATATATATATATATATATATATAAAAGGGACATATAAGGGGGCACATATTCCCCACAGGAGCCACAATGAGCCCCTGTGGAATACTAAAGGCAGATGTGCGCAGATGCTGGGCACATCTGCACACATCATCCTATAATGTGCCTATTTAGGTATACATATATATTATACATGCATGCACGTTTTCACATGTATATATATATATATATATATATATATATATATATACAAATAGGAAAGATTGTGGCAGCACCGTATCAAGTTCAAACGGCGGGTGCAAGCCTCACAGAGACCAGTCAGTCTTAAAAATAGTATACCAGGAAAAAAGGCAGCACTCCAAATATATTTATTCACCCATGTGGGCAGTGCGACGTTTCGGCTCCAAACAACTGAGCCTTTCTCAAGCAATGTGTAAGACAAAGTAACACATATTTATGCGTGCGACAATCAAAACATGATTACAGATCAATTACAAATCAATTAAAATATAAACGTGTGGATTACATTATTGTGCATAAAAATATTCTACCAAATTCATGTGTACATGTACCAATCAATTGTGCATAGCTGTATTCAACAACGTGACTTTATATATAAGAACTTGATACAGTAAAACTATAAATAATCATCAAGTACATGATTAGTGACTATTCCAAACACCTGATCAAAATAAAGTGATAAAGGGCATTATTCAGAGACTGTAGTGAGTATACTCAGCTGTGGGAGGAGAAGCTCCATGAGATCGATAGGTGACATGCTGTGTTGGAGGAATGGCGTCCTGATGCATCAGATCGCGTCCTGTACATCAATCTGCGCATGTCCGGAACCAGGTAGCGTCACTGACCTGGGCTCCCGGGCGCGCATGTCAATAGAAGCTTAAATCGCCATTTTATCTAAGGGAATGCCTATGCCTAGAAGAGGGGGTGACAGATCAGTTCTGTTGAAAAAGAGAGAGCTTATGTGGATCCATACATTGGGGTCCCTTAAACCAGGTGGTTTAAATGTAGACTATAATCTGGGTGTGAGAATGTAATTTAATATGGGCTGCTTCCCTTTGATTCCTCCTTGTCTAACGCGCTCCACTGATGATTGTGTATATGGTATAAACTATTAGACAATGATTTTAAAATTATTTCACATAATAATGATAAAAATACTTTTCTTTCTTTTTTTTGCAGATTGTGGGATACCAGAGGTGGGAGGTGTCAGCCCGGAGAAGATTTGGTGACTTGGAGGTTGACCTGAACATAATGAAGCTCCTGTACATTTGTGTTTATAAAGATCTGGGATAATACTCGAGATTATAAGGCTCAAATATCTGTTAATTTTGGGATATTGCCACTGATATGACATATGGGAGGAGATCCCTCCCGCGGCGTTTGTTGTGGGTTTTGGGGTGGAGTTGGGGTGGAGTTGGGGTTTGATAATTGGTCCCCAATAACATGGTGGCCACTTGGGATCCCACTTCACTTCGATTCCGGGCTTTCTCTCCCATCCGGGCAGGGTCTCGGATTTCGGAACCCGATACAACAGTTGTCGCTTTCAGTCATAGTGACATGTCCCTGAAACATTTCTTTATTCTCCCCTTATAGAGATATATTTTATTTTCTCTATGTGGAGAGGAATTAGTATTGCTTTTTAAATCAGAGTGGTATATAATACAAACAGAAAGCTGGCAGATTTCCCTTAGATAAAATGGCGATTCAAGCTTCTATTGACATGCGCGCCCGGGAGCCCAGGTCAGTGACGCTACCTGGTTCCGGACATGCGCAGATTGATGTACAGGACGCGATCTGATGCATCAGGACGCCATTCCTCCAACACAGCATGTCACCTATCGATCTCATGGAGCTCCTCCTCCCACAGCTGAGTATACTCACTACAGTCTCTGCATAATGCACTTTATCACTTTATTTTGATCAGGTGTTTGGAATAGTCACTAATCATGTACTTGATGATTATTTATAGTTTTACTGTATCAAGTTCTTATATATAAAGTCACATTGTTGAATACAGCTATGCACAATTGATTGGTACATGTACACATGAATTTGGTAGAATATTTTTACGCACAATAATGTAATCCACACGTTTATATTTTAATTGATTTGTAATTGATCTGTAATCATGTTTTGATTGTCGCACGCATAAATATGTGGTACTTTGTCTTACACATTGCTTGAGAAAGGCTCAGTTGTTTGGAGCCGAAACGTCGCACTGCCCACATGGGTGAATAAATCTGGTCGTTTGCTTTTTATATTTGGAGTGCTGCCTTTTTTCCTGGTATACTATTTTTGAGACTGGCTGGTCTCTGTGAGGCTTGCACCCGCCGTTTGAACTTGATACGGTGCTGCCACAATCTTTCCTATTTGCATATTTACAGCTGTGGCATAGCACGTCTTTAATTATACAAGTATTTTTCTTTTTTCTATTTTAATAATTTTTTTGATTATGGCTACTGAAGAGATTGATTCACCCTGTGGTGTTACCTATACGCAAGAAGCAGTGGAACGGATTCTGGGAGGAGTAAATGGGGACGCAGGCTTTCTCAATACACCATCTATCAAAGAGCTCAAAAGGAAACGTGAGTTTTTATCCAAGAGAATTATCACTCTCCGTCTACCTATGACCACTTCGAAGGAATACTACATGACCCAACGTATACCGAGAGGTATGCGATCACATTTGCGCCCTAACCTTTTTTCAAGTAATCCTATTTTTTGCAAAAGGTTTGAGACCTTATCTAACAATTATGCGATGGACTTTATATTACTGAATCTTGAATATTTGCAGATTGAGCTTACAAATGTGTCCACTGAGATGGCTGTTTTGGAGACACAATTGGAACAAATGGTGCCACAAGAGGACTATATTAAATATCAAGATGTCTTCCATGAGGGATCACAACGTTTTCAAACAGAAATGGAGGAGGGCAAGCGTATTAAATGGAACCGTGATTTGGATGACTACAAGAAAGGGAAAATCTATGTCTGGCAGACAGAGGACCGATATTTGCAGAACACCAAGGATACCAGAAGAAAAAGGAAAATGACCATCACAGAAGATTATTTTTTAGTACAGAAGGGACCCTCAATAAAAGAACCAGGAACCATACCAGACGTGGAGGCCGCAGACACAGGAGAGGACAAAAGGCTGCGCAACAACAAGACTCGGTTCCAGAACAACAAAACTCAACCACCCAGGAGAAAATGACCGTCATCAATCTGTCTTCTAAGGTACTAACTGAACATCAAATAAGTGTACTATCTAAGGGACTTTCTTTTTGTCCTGACACTTGCATTAACTGGCTTGACATAGAGACTGATCTTTTTTCTTTTTTTCGGACTATTAAGCTTAAAGTAATGTTTGCTAACAATGTACGTGAGAATGTGCCTGCATATAGTGAATTGACCCTGAGGCAGCTTGGTTTGCATTTGAAGAGTAATTTTTGCCCCAATGTAAATGATCCAGCGATAGAAGCCTATATGACTGCAGTAAAATTGGAGGTTTCTGCACTCAAAGCTGCCTACACAGGTCAATCACTTAGGTATCCCAATGTAACCAGAAATGAGATTATTGCACTGAATGAGTTAAAACACGACCACAGCCTTACGGTTAAAGCAGCCGATAAGGGTGGGGCTGTTGTCGTGTTAGACACTGAGAAGTATATTCAGGAGATTTTGAGACAACTTAGTGATGATAACGTTTATGAATGTATTGACCATGACCCCCGATTCCATATAGCAGATGTTATCAAAGAAGAGTTGATGAGTGCGGTTGCAGCTGGAGTCATTGATGATGAACTGAGGGAGTTTCTCACGGTCTTACATCCCATAACTCCAGTTATATATGTACTGCCAAAAATTCACAATACATTGGTGGACCCTCCTGGTCGGCCTATTGTCTCAGGATCTGACTCCATCTTCAGCCGCATTTCCATCTTCTTGGATAAAATATTACGCACCTTTGCAACGGGAAGTAAATCATATGTTATTGATACATCTGACTTCTTGAGGAAGCTCGGGGGAGTTAAATTGGTAAACGCGCAGAGTGTAATTTTGGCATCATTCGATGTAGTTTCACTATACACCTCCATTGAGCACAAGCGGGGAATTCAGGCTGTCACACATATGCTTGATATGTCCACTCTCACTTCAGAAGCCAGTAACTTTATTTTAACAATGCACAGAATAGTACTTGATTATAGTTATTTTCTTTTTAGAGATAACTATTATATACAAAGACAGAGTGTGGCAATGGGGTCCCATGTGGCCCCAACTTATGCTAATATTTACATGCGTGTGTTTGAGGAGGACGTCGTCTATGTTTCACACCACTTCAGCCATGTGCTGGAGTGGTGGCGTTACATCGACGACGTCTTCCTCATATGGACAGGAACCGTTGAACAACTGCTTGAGTTTCAGGTATATCTCAATAGTATTGATGAAAGATTACAGTTCACATTGGTACACTCAGGGACTGAACTTCAGTTTTTGGATACCAATGCGATACTTGAAGATGGCAAATTTAGCACAAGAGTATTTACAAAACCTACAGACAGGAATACCATATTAACTTATAGCAGCAGCCACCCCAGGCCTATGATCAAAAGTCTCCCATATTCACAGTATATGAGGGCCAAGCGGATCACAACCGACCCTATGCTGTTGAATGACACTCTGGATGAATTCACCAACAGGTTTTTGCAACGAGGTTACCCCAGGAAACTTTTAAAAACTCAGATTGATAGGGTATCCAAGATTGATAGGGATATGTTATTAGAGGTCACTAGTGTAACATAAAGAAAACCCAGAGTAGCATTTATATCTACATACACTGAGTTGAGTGCAGAAATTGCACAAATAGCCAGACGACATTGGAAAATATTGAAAAGTTGCCATAATGCAATTCCTGAGTTCCAAATGCCACCACTGATGTCCTACCGAAGGTCAAAAAGTCTGCGGGACAGGCTGGTTAGGGCTGATGTTGGACCTACCACTGTCAGTAGACAGTCCACCATAATGGGCACGGGGGTGGGATGCTACCCCTGTCTTCATTGTGTGAACTGCCGATATGTCATCAAAGGGAGATCTTTTATCCATCCAGAAACAGGGATGGCCTTCCCAATAAAGTTTCACTTAACCTGTGATAGCAATTACGTTATTTATGTACTTGTCTGTCCATGCCACAAATTATATGTAGGTGAGACCTCTACGGATTTCAAGACACGACTCAATAATCATCGCTTTACAATCAGACAAAAGAGATCAGATTTACCAGTCTCTAGACACTTCACTGAATTCAAACATTCAGAGAAGGAGTTGAAATTCTGCATAATCGATCATGTTCCTATGCCTAGAAGAGGGGGTGACAGATCAGTTCTGTTGAAAAAGAGAGCTTATGTGGATCCATACATTGGGGTCCCTTAAACCAGGTGGTTTAAATGTAGACTATAATCTGGGTGTGAGAATGTAATTTAATATGGGCTGCTTCCCTTTGATTCCTCCTTGTCTAACACGATGATTGTGTATATGGTATAAACTATTAGACAATGATTTTAAAATTATTTCACATAATAATGATAAAAATACTTTTCTTTCTTTTTTTTGCAGATTGTGGGATACCAGAGGTGGGAGGTGTCAGCCCGGAGAAGATTTGGTGACTTGGAGGTTGACCTGAACATAATGAAGCTCCTGTACATTTGTGTTTATAAAGATCTGGGATAATACTCGAGATTATAAGGCTCAAATATCTGTTAATTTTGGGATATTGCCACTGATATGACATATGGGAGGAGATCCCTCCCGCGGCGTTTGTTGTGGGTTTTGGGGTGGCGTTGGGGTTTGATAATTGGTCCCCAATAACACGGTGGCCACTTCGGATCCCACTTCACTTCGATTCCGGGCTTTCTGTCCCATCTGGGCAGGGTCTCGGATTTCGGAACCCGATACAACAGTTGTCGCTTTCAGTCATAGTGACATGTCCCTGAAACATTTCTTTATTCTCCCCTTATAGAGATATATGATATTTTCTCTATGTGGAGAGAAATTAGTATTGTTTTTTAAATCAGAGTGGTATATAATACAAACAGAAAGCTGGCAGATTTCCCTTAGATAAAATGGCGATTCAAGCTTCTATTGACATGCGCGCCCGGGAGCCCAGGTCAGTGACGCTACCTGGTTCCGGACATGCGCAGATTGATGTACAGGACGCGATCTGATGCATCAGGACGCCATTCCTCCAACACAGCATGTCACCTATCGATCTCATGGAGCTCCTCCTCCCACAGCTGAGTATACTCACTACAGTCTCTGCATAATGCACTTTATCACTTTATTTTGATCAGGTGTTTGGAATAGTCACTAATCATGTACTTGATGATTATTTATAGTTTTACTGTATCAAGTTCTTATATATAAAGTCACGTTGTTGAATACAGCTATGCACAATTGATTGGTACATGTACACATGAATTTGGTATAATTTTTTTGCGCACAATAATGTAATCCACACGTTTATATTTTAATTGATTTGTAATTGATCTGTAATCATGTTTTGATTGTCGCACGCATAAATATGTGGTACTTTGTCTTACACATTGCTTGAGAAAGGCTCAGTTGTTTGGAGCCGAAACGTCGCACTGCCCACATGGGTGAATAAATCTGGTCGTTTGCTTTTTATATTTGGAGTGCTGCCTTTTTTCCTGATATATATATATATATATATATATATATATATATATCCCTTATAGAATGTGTCCCCTTATAGAATATCAACTCTTATCAACTTGATACAGGTCCGTGTTTAGCCTGTAGGCCATGGCTTGCATTGTTATCTGTTAAATCGCCCAACTGTCCCTGGGGGGTAGTTAGCATAGAGATGCTAACGAGGATGTGGGTCCAGGACAGGAGATTGCAGACTTTATGGCACCTTTTGATCAGCACATGACTTACATGCTAAACCTGTTTCCTTCTCCCCCATCTTTGCCCATGGCCAAACTACCTGGGGGGAGGGCTCACAAGGTAGATTCGTCTTCAGTGGAGTGATGTCATATGCCTAAACCTAATATTAGGGCAGGCCACGACAAAATAGGTCTTTTCTGAGCTCGGCTTCGGACTGAGAGGAAAGACACAGATAGGACCTGGAGATGGCTGAGTACCCCTAATACCCCTGCCCTGATTTCCCATATCCCTACATTCCCTTGTACCCCTTCCCTGCCCAGCAGCATCAACTCTTGCTGCTGTGTACCCCTTAACCCCTTATTAACCCCTTAACTGCTGCATCCCTTATCCAGCCCAGTAGTACCCTACCACAGCAGCCCTGTAACCCTGTTCCCCTTCAAGGCTGCTGTGTGCAGATTAACCCCTGCAGCCCATGTTGTGTTAACCCTTGCAGTGCCATTACCTCTGGACTGCATTGTCATATTGCAGTAGGGACAGTGTGAGTAGCCAGGTGGGTGGGTTACTGCTGTAATGTATGTTAGTGTAATTGTATAGCTAGTTTGTGGGGTGGAATTGGGATTGTATGTAGAATAGTTAGGATGTGTAGTAGTGTTGTAGTGTTGTAATTGACTGACTGTATTACTGTGTGGCTATAAATATATATATATATATATATATATATTCATATTCCCTTTTATATGGATTAATATGATTATAGAATATAGACGTGTAATGTGTTAACAAATTCCTTTTATTATCTAAGCACAGCGTGTAGTCTTTTGTTATCATAGGCGCCGCAGTATATAGTAGCAGTGTAAGTCGCACATAGATGAGTTCAGTTAATAGTGTAAGGCAGAAGGAGGTAATTAGTCTTTAGTTAAGGTATAAATAGACAGTCATCAATAGACTACCCCGCCTATTTATGAATATTAATTATTGATATTTGAATAAATATTAATAATTATTATTCCCCCTTAACAGTGTGTAAAGAATAATGCCCACCTAGATGTCTGGGATTCAAACGTTTAGCATATTCCAAACACATTAAAGTCTTATGATCAGTAAGTACCGTAACACGATGTTCAGCCCCTTCCAAAAAATTATGCCATTTCTCAAAAGCCCATTTAATAGCAAGTAACTCTCGATTACCAATGTCATAATTTCTCTTAGTAGAAGAGAATTTATGAGAAATGAATGCTTAAGGTCTCAGGTTAGTGAGCGTTCATGAACCCTGAGAGAGTACTGCCCCTACCCCATCACCGGAGGTATCAACTTCAACCACAAAAGGCCTCTCTTGGTCTGGTTGGACTAACACTGAGGCATTCACAAAACACCTCTTGAGTGTTTCAAAAGCCTCTATGGCCTCTGGCGACCAATTCACTAGATCCACCCCCTTCAGGTAAGTGAGAGGCTTAGCAATAGTAGAACATTTTTTAATACATTTCCGATAATAATTTGAAAACCCCAAAAAGCATTGCAACGCCTTAAGAGAGGAGGGTCTTACCCATTCCAAAATAGCCTGCACCTTCCCCGGGTCCATCTTAAAGGATTGGGGTGTAAGGATATATCCCAAAAATGAAATTTCCTGCACTCCGAATATACCATTCTAGTTTTTAGCGAATAGTCGATTCTCCCGAACCTCTAGTACTTGTCTAGTGTGAAAAACATGAGAATCCCAGGCAGGTGAATAAATCAAAATATCACCAAGTAAACAATCACAAATTTTCCAATAAATTGTCTAAAAATGTCGTTGACAAAATTTTGGAAAACTGCCAGTGTTACTTAAACCATACGGTATAACCAAATATTCATAATGACCCTCAGGAGTATTAATGGCTGTTTTACACTCGTCCCCCTCCTTAATTTGATTAAGATTCTAGGCCCCCTTCAGATAAAATTTAGTGAACCATTCAGCTCGAAGAACTTGATTAAACAGGTCTGGAATCAAAGGCAAAGAGTACTGGTTCTGAACTGTAAGCTCATTAACTCTCTATAATCAATACACGGTTCCAACAAAGAAAAACTCCGCCCCCATAGGAGACACCAAGGGTCTAATATGTCCTTTTTGTAAACTCTCCTTCAAATAGTCCCTCAAAGACTCCCATTCCGGACCAGACAAATTATAAATTCGACCCCTAGGGTACTTAGATGCCGGAATAAGATTGATGGCACAGTTATATGGTCTATGAGGGGGAAGGAAATCAACATCGGACATGGCAAAAACATCAGCAAAGTACAGTAACAGGTAGACAGCATGACTCACATTTTAACCTCCATTTTTGTAATTCACCCATGGACCATTTGATGACTGGGTTATGAACCTCGAGCCAAGGCATGCCAAGAACTATCTCCACCGGTAAATTCTTTAATACCAAAAAAGAACCGTACTCCATATGGAGGGCCCCCACAGTCTAGGTCACCTCAGGGGTACAATATTCTACTATTCCACCCACCAAAGGGGTGGAGTCAATAGTAATAAGATGAATGGGGTTAACAAGAGGCACAATGGGCATCCCAAGGGAAAGCACAAAATTGTGGTCAATAAAATTAGAGGCAGATCCTGAATCAATAAATGCCTTACAAGAACCAAAAAAAATAGTCACAGGTAACAATATCTTCACTTTAACCACCTTAGGGGGTACCTTATCGTTCTGGTCATCAGGACGCAGAGATCTCCTGGAGGGAGGAATTTTAGGACATTGTCGTAACCAGTGATCCGATTCTCCGCAATAAAAGCAGGCACCCCTCTGACGTCTTTGATCCGAGTTACAAGGGCTCTTCTGGATGATTCTCCAATTTGACTCTGAAGGGTGAATAGTAGGGTTTAACCATCACCTGTGGAAATGTCAGCTGTTCTCTTTGTCTTTCCCTTATACGTCGGTCCATTCTGACAGTTAAAGTCATCGTCTGCTCTAAAGTGTCAGGAAGGGGGTAACTAACCAACATATCCTTCAAATCTTGAGAGAGCCCTAATCTGAACTAACACTTGAGTGTTGGATCGTTCCAGCCAGAGAAAACACACCATTTTCGAAATTTGGTGCAATATTCCTCCACAGGTTTGTCTCCTTGGCTAAGAGACTTTAGTTGAGACTCTGCCACAGCCGACCTATTGGGTTTATCATAGATATTAGAGAACACTTAGGCCTCTTTCACATGGGCGTCATGTTTGACGCCTGGATAAGAGGCGGGTGCGTTGCGGAAATATGCGCGATTTTCCTGCGTGGGTGCAAACGTTTGTAATGCGTTTTGTACGCGCGTGAGAAAAATCGCCATGTTTGGTACCCAACCCGAAGCCGGATTTCATACATGGTTATAAGGGGAAATAATAGCATTCTTAATAAAAAGTGCATAGTAAAATGAAGTGGAAGGGGTTAAAAATAATAAAAGTTAACTTACCTTAGCCACTTGATCATGTAGTTGGGATCTGTCCTCTCTTTCCCTGCATCAGCTAAGAACTAAAGGACCTGTGATGACGACACATTACATGGTCCAATCACATGGTCCATCACCATGGTAAGACATGTGTCACTTTATGTGGTAATAACTTTGGAACACTTTTATTTATCCAAGCCATTCTGAGACTGTTTTCTTGTGACACATTGTAGTTCATGATAGTCATAAATTTGAGTCAATATATTTCACCTTTATTTATGAATAAATCCCAATTTTACCAAAAATTTTAAGAAATCGCAATTTTCAAAATTTCTATTTCTCTGCTTTTAAAACAGAAAGTGATACCTCATAAAATATTAATTACTTAACCTTCCCCATATGTCTACTTTATGTTGGCATCATTTTTTAAAAGTAATTTTATTTTTTTAGGATGTTAGAAGGCTTAGAAGTTTAGAAGCAATTCTTAATTTTTTTTAAACTTTTTAACCCCTTAAGGACACTGCAATATTACACGTTAAGGACCAAGCCATTTTTTGCAAATCTGACCAGTGTCACTTTATGTGGTGATAACTTTAAAACGCTTTTACTTATCCTGGCGAATCTGAGATTTTTTTTTCGTAACATATTGTACTTCATGACACTGGTAAAATGGAGTTAAAAAAATGTATTTTTATTTATAAAAAAATACCAAATTTACCAAAAATGTTGAAAAATTTGCAATTTTCCAAGTTTAAATTTCTCTATTTCTATAAGACACAGTAATACTGCCAAAAAAAGTTATTAATTTACATTCCCTATATGTCTACTTCATGTATGGATCATTTTGGGAATGCCATTTTATTTTTTGGGGACGTTACAAGGTTTAGAAGTTTAGAAGCAAATCTTAAAAATTTTTCAAAAACCCACTTTTTAGGGACCAGTTCAGGTTTGAACCCCATTGTAGAAACGACACCCCTCAAGGTATTCAAAACTGATTTTACAAATGTTGTTAACCCTTCAGGTGTTCCATAGGAGTTAATGGAAAATGGAGATAAAATTTCAGAATTTCGATTTTTTGGGGGAAAATTTTAAATTTTAATAAATTTTTTCAAGTCACCAGGTAAGGGTTAACAGCCAAACAAAACTCAATATTTATTGCCCTGATTCTGTAGTTTTTAGAAACACACCATGTGTGGTCGTACACTTCTGTACGGGCACACGGCAGGGCGTAGAGGGAAAGGAGCACCATGTGGTTTTAGGAAGGCAGATTTTTCCAGACTAGTTTTTAGACACTATGTCCCATTTGAAGCTCCCCTAATGTACCCCTAGAGTAGGAACTCCAAAGAACTGACTCCATCTAAAAAAGTACACCCCTCAAGGTATTCAAAACTGATTTCACAAACTTTGTTAACCCTTTAGGTGTTCCACAAGAGTTAATGGCAAATGGAGATAAAATTTCAGATTTTTTGATTTTTGGGCACATTTTCCATTTTAATCCATTTTTTCCAGTAACAAAGCAAAAATTAACAGCCAAATCAAACTCTATATTTATTGCCCTGATTCTGTAGTTTGCAGAAACACCCCATATGTGGTCGTAAACTACTGTATGGCCAAACGGCAGGGCTCAGAAGGAAAGGAATGCCATATGGTTTTTGGAAGGCAGGTTTTACTGGACTGGTTTTTAGACACCATGTCCCATTTGAAGCCTCCTGATGCAACCCTAGAATAGCAAATCCAAAAAAGTGTCCCCAATATGATTTTTGGTTGCTCTGTATTACACTTTTTTTGAGGCAAGGTAACAAAAAATAGAAATTCTGAAATTTAACCTCTATTTGCCAATAAGTCTTGTGGAACACCCAAAGGGTTAACAAAGTTTGTAACATCAGTTTTGAATACCTTGAGGGGTGTAGTTTCTTAGATGGAGTCACTTTTACGGAGTTTCTACTCTAGGGGTACATTGGGAGAGATTTAAATGGGACATGGTGTCAAAAAAACAGTCCAGCAAAATCCGCCTTCCAAAAACCATATGGCGTTCCCTTCCTTCTACGACCACGTATGGTTTGTTTCTGCAAACTACAGAATCATTGCAATAAATATTGAGTTTTGTTTGGCTGTTAACCTTTGTTTTGTTACGGGAAAAATGGATTAAAATGGAAAATTTGAAAAAAAAATAGCTGTTTTGGTATCATTTTTATTTTTTGTTATTTGCATAGATGATCTGACAGGTTAGATTGTGTGCTATTTCTATAGAGCCTGTTGTTACGGATGCGAAAATACCAAATATGACTACTTTTTGTGAATTTTTGTTTCAGTTTTTCAAAATAAAGCATTTTTTTAATAAAATGATTTTTTAGTATCCCCACATTCTGAAAGCCATATTTATATTTTTATTTGTTGGGCGACAGTCTTATGTAGAGGCTCATTTTTTGTGGGGTAAGATGATGGTTTGATTGGCACTATATTGGGGTGCATATGACATTTTGGTCGCTTGCTATTACACTTTTTGTGATGACACCGTATTTATATTTTTTTTTTGCTGTGTTCACCTGAGGGGTTAGTTCATGTGTTATTTTTATAGAGCAGGTTGTTACGGACGTAGCGATACATAATATGTATACTTTTTATTTATTTATTTAAGTTTTACACAATAATATCATTTTTGAAACAAAATAAAATTCATGTTTTAATGTCTCCATACTCTGAGAGACATATTTTTTAAATCTTTTTGGGATATTGTCCTATGTAGGGTATCATTTTTTGTGGGATGAGATGACGGATTGAATGGCACTATTTTGGGGTTCATATACATTTTTGATTGCTTGTTATTACACCTTTTGTGATGTGAGGTGACAAAAATGTTTTTTTTTTCACTGTTTTTTATTAATTTATTTTTCCGGTATTTACCAGAGGGGTTAGATCGTGGAATATTTTTATAGAGCAGGATTTTACAGACGCGGTGATACCTAATATGTATACTTTTTTTAAAATTTATTCTACTTTAAAACAATAATTTTTAGAAAAAAAAAATCATGTTTTAATGTCTGCATAGTCTGAGAGCTATCATTTTTTTTATTTTTTTGGGCGATTGTCCTATGTAGGGGCTCATTTTTTTGCAGGATGAGATGTCGGTTTGATTGATACTATTTTGGGAGGCATATGCCTTTTTGATCGCTTGGTATTATACTTTTTGTGATGTAAGGTGACAAAAAATTGATTTTTTTTACACCATTTTTTTTTATGGTGTTTACCTGAGGGGTTAGGTCATGTGATATTTTTATAGAGCACGTTCCGTACGGATGCGGTATGGAAGGGTTTTAACGGCTGGCATCTGAATAAGCACAGATGCCAGCCATTTTTAGCAGAGTGTCAGCAATGTGCTGACACTCTGCTAAGCCACTAGACACCAGGGAAGCATTAGAAAGGAGGATGGGCGGGGGATCGCGATCCAGCCTGCCGCACCGCCCGCACCACATCAGCACTGCCTGCAACCCCCCCGGCACAGCCTGCCGGCAGATCTCACAGGGCTAAAAGGGGGCAAAAAAAAACTAATAAACCGCAACTTTTAAGTTTCTGATCAGAAACTGCAAAAAGCGTTGCAAACCGCAGGTCTGAATTGACCTGCGGTTTGCAGTGATCGTCGATCTGAGGGGGTCAAAGGACCCCCCTCGGCATTTGAACATGGTTCCTGCTGCACGATCGCAGCAGAAACCATGTTCCTAGCGCGATTTTTTTTTATATACGCAATTTTTTTCAGGACGTATGGGTAAGGACTTAAGGACTCGGACATCAGGGCGAACCCATACGTCCTATGTACTTAAGGGGGTAAGGACCAGTTCAGGTCTGAAGTCACTTTGTGAGGCTTATACAGTGGAAACCACCCATAAATGACCGCATTGTATTAACTACACCCCTCAAGCTACTTAAAACTTATTTTACAAACTTTGTTAACCCTTTTGGTGTTCTACAAGAATTAAAGGAAAAAGGAGATGAAATTTCAAAATTTCACTTTTTGGCAGATTTTCCATTTACATCAATCTTTTTCTTTAACACATCGGGGGTTAACAGCAGGGGCATACATACCGCCTGTGCAGCTGGTTTGGCTGCACAGAGGCTCAGTGCAGGAGGGGGGCCCATTATGACGGCAGCAGAATTGATGATGAGCGCTTCCATTGTGGAAGAGCTCTTCTCTATATTCATCTGTATCACCGTCCTCAGGCGTCTCCCTTGCCGTTCCTCTGATAGGCTGCAGGCCTAGGGCCTGTATCCTATCAGAGGCCGCTGCAGGCGGCACAATGACGTCATTACGCTGCCTGAGCCGTACAGCGCAGGACACAGGCCAGAAGAGGAAAGCAGGTAAGTATGTGAGTTTGTTGTTTTCATTATTTTTAGTATAGAAGAAGGAGGGTTGGGGGCCCTATATACTGGCACATTATGGGGGGCACTATGGAGAAGGGGGGGAAGGAGCACTATTGGGGCATCTACTGAAGCACTATATACTGGCACATTATTGGGGGACACTATGGAGAAGGGGGGAAGGAGCACTTTGAGAGCATCTACTGAGGGCACTATATACTGGCACATTATGCGGGTGCACTATGGAGAAAGAGGGGGAGAACTATGGGGACATTTACTGGGGACCCTATATACTAGCACACTATGGGGGGGCAGTATGGAGAAATAGGGAAAGGAGCACTATGGGGGTATCTACTGGGGCCCTATATACTGGCACATGTTATGGGGCACTATGGGCGCATCTACTGGGGGCCCTATATACTGGTAGAGATGTCGCGAACATAAAGCTTTCCATTCGCGAACGGCGAACGCAAACTTCCGCAAATGTTCGCGAACGGGCGAACCGGACGAACCGCCATAGACTACAATAGGCAAGCGAATTTTAAAACCCACAGGGACTCTTTCTGGCCACAATAGTGATGGAAAAGTTGTTTTAAGGGGACTAACACCTGGACTGTGGCATGCCGGAGGGGGATCCATGGCAAAACTCCCATGGAACATTACGTAGTTGACGCAGAGTCGGGTTTTAATCCATAAAGGGCATAAATCACCTAACATTCCTAAATTGTTTGGAATAACGTGCTTTAAAAAATTCAGTGTGTGTATACGATCAGGTATGATGTTGTATCGATCAGGTAGTGTAAGGGTTACGCCCGCTTTACAGTGACAGACCAAACTCTGACAGACCAAACTCCCCGTTTAACGCACTGCAAACAACCGCAAACAGTCCATTTGCACAACCGCAAACTCACCATTTGCACAAGGTTGAATACCAAGCTAGCCATGTCCCGTTCCTCGTCCACACTCACGTCATTGAAGGTCTCTTCCTCCATCCAGCCACGTACAACACCAAGGGTCCCTGAAGGGTGACAACAAGCCCCCTGGGACGCCTGCTGTGGTTGATCTTCCACCTCCTCAAAGCCACCTTCCTCCTCTGACTCTTCTTCAGACTCCTCTCTCTGCGTTGCCACAGGTACAATGACAAGGCTGCTTCTGGTGGTGATGGTGACCACAACTCTTCCTCTTCATGCTCATCTACGGCCTGATCCAGCACTCTTCGCAGGGCACGCTCCAGAAAAAATGCATATGAGATGAGGTCGCTGATGTTGCCTTGGGTTTGACTGACCAGGTTTGTCACCTCCGCAAAAGGACGCATGAGCCTATAGCCATTGTGCATGAGCGTTCAGTAACGCGGCCAAAAAATACCCAGCTCCGCAGAGGCTGTTTTCTTTTTTTAAAATTAAAAAAATCTGTTCTTACCAGTTTAATCTCTGTTTTGTCCCCTATCAGGGGCCAGTGTATGGAATAGATTTTAGGAACCGGGAGATGGAAAAAGATAGAGCCTGCGGACAAGAATAGGCATCTCTATGGGGAGTGCCAGCATGGTGTGTTGCGGATCCGCAACACACTACGGATGTGTGAATGGGGCCTAATCTGGACACGCTCGTGTGAAAGAGGCCGATGAGTCTTTGAGGACTGGAGTGGACAGAACACTGGCCTAGCTAATGCTTTCCCTATTAATTCAGCAGCAGCAGCACTCTCCCTGCTCTAACACTGCAGCTTCAGAATGAATCTAAGATGGATGCTGTCCTTGCTTTTTGATAGGTGGTGGGAGCGTCTGGGAGGGAGTGTATGCTGATTGGCTGGAATGTGTCTGCTGACTCACGTACAGGGTCAAAGTTTGCTCAATGATGACATATAGGGGGCGAATCAAACATCGCATATGTTCGCCCACCGCGGCGAACGCGAACATGCGATGTTCGCCAGGAACTGTTCGCCGGCTTAGAGTTCGGGACATCTCTATATACTGGCACACATTATGGGGGGCACTATGGAGAAGTGGGGGAGAGCACTGTGGGGGTATCTACTGGGGGCCCTATATACTGGCACGCATTATGGGTGGGCACTATGGAGAAGTGGGGGAGAAGAGTACTATGGGGGCATTATATAGGGGCATTATATACTGGCACCCATTTTGGTGCCACTATGGGGAAGGGAGGAGAGGAGCATTATGGGGGCATCTATGTGGGGCAGTCTATAGAGGCATTTTATACTGGCACATTATGGAGGGCACTGTAGGGACGGGGGAGGAGCACTATGGGGGCATCTTCTGGGGGCACTATATAGAGCATTTTTTTGTACTGGCACACATTATAAGGGGGCATTTTTCTACTGTCACACATTATACAAAGAATTATTATTGCCAGGCGCATCATGGTGGACTTTATTACAACTGCAGGACTATGGGAGCATTATTACTTCTGGGACACAATTACTGTTGGGGGCACTGTAGGAGCACTATTACTACTAAGTGCACTCTGGCACAAAATTGGGATTTTGGGAAAACTATTACTGTGGGGGCACCCTGGTACAGTATCAGCTTAGCACAGTTCTTTTTGGGGGAAATTATGTTTACACTAGTAGTTTCAGGGGCACTATTTGCTGGGTGCAGTTATTTTGTAGAGCATTGTGTTCCAATAATTATTGAAGGGGGCACTATCTGTGTGTAAGTAGTATTTTCATGGGGGTTTATCTGTTTCTGCAGTATAGTTTTGGGAAGCACAGCATCTCAGTATTGGGGGTACATGATGTGATGTTGAGAAGGTAGGAGGAGGATGGAAAAGTAGGAAACTAAGATGTCTGTCAAACTCTGCATAGACGAGAGCTGACTGAAAGAAATTATCGTGGTGGTCTGGTCTGAATGGAAGATGAAGAAAGAGAATATCTACATCAAAGGGGATGTCACTGGATGTAAGAGGTATGTGGTGCTGTATTAGGCTACCTTCACATCTGCATTAGTGATTCTAGCAGGCTGTTCCAGCAGAGAACAGCCTGCCGGAATTCACTGAATCTGGCACTGCTATATGCAGATGGAATGCCAGCGGGCCCCATTAACTATAATTGGGTCCGGCAGAGATCCGGCCACAATCTGGCAAAAATGCAGAAAGTCAGTGGGACACAAACCGCTGCATGCTGTGGTTTGTGTCCAGCTAATTCCTTGCATTTTCTGCCGGATTAGGACCACAGGTGTGAAAGTAGCCTTACCCTGTATGTTTTGTATTGCTGTATGTAATGTTAGGATGGAGTAGGTTAGGTTGTAAATTTGGCATGGGGGTGGGGGATCCCAGGCATATTCTTTGCACAGGGGCCCTCTGCTGTCTGTGTCCGCCCCTGGTTAACAGTCAACCAAAACTCAATATTTATTACCCTGATTCTGCAGTTTACATGAACACCCCACATGTGGTCGTAAACTGATGTAAGGGCACACAGCAGGGTGCAGAAGAAATGGAGCGCCATATGGTTTTTGGAAGGCAGATTTTGCTGAACTGGTTTTTAGATGCCATGTCCTATTTGAAGCCCCCCTGATGCACCTTACAGTAGGAACTCCCAAAAAGTGACCCCATTTTAGAAACTAGGGGATAAGGTGCCAGTTTTATTGGTACTATTTTGGAGTACATATGATTTTTAATTGCTCTATATTACATTTTTTGTGAGGCAAGGTAACCAAAAAATTTTAGTTTTGGCACCGTTTTTTTTTTTTAAAACATTCATCTGACAGGGTAGATCATGTGCTATCTTTATACAGCAGATTGTTACGGATGCAATGATATCAAATATGTCTACTTTCTTTGTTTGTTTGTTTCAGTTTTACATAATAAAGCATTTTTGAAAAAAAATATTTTTGTTTATTTTTCTGCCCATCGTCTTGTGCAGGGGCTCATTTGTTGCAGAAAGAGTTTACATTTTTATTGGTACCATTTTTGGGTACATATGATTTTTTGATCATTCATTATTACACTTTATGGGTCAAGGTGACCTAAAAATTGGTAATTTTGGCAGTTTTTATTTATTTATTTTTACATCGTTCTCCTGGGGGGTTAGGCCATGTGATATTTTTATAGAGCAGATCGTAACAGACGTGGCAATACCTATTTAAGACTTTTATTTAAGTCTTCCACAATAGTAGCATTTTTGAAACAAAACAAAATTATGTTTTAGTGTCTCCATAGTCTGGGAGCCATAGCTTATTCTTTTTTCACCGATTGTCTTAGGTAGGGTCTCATTTTTTACGGGATGAGGTGACTGTTTTGATTGGTGTTATTTTAAGGGGCATAAGCCTTTTTGATCGCTTGGTGTTGCAATTTTTGTGATGTAAGGTGACAAAAATGGCTTTTTTTATACAGTTTTTATTTTTTTTATGGTGTTTATCGGACGGGGTGGATCATATGATATATTTATAGAGCCAGTCCTTCCGTACGCGGCGATGCCTTATGTGTGCTTTTTTTCTAATTTTTTATTATAAAATTAGTTTCCATGTGATTGGACCATGTGATGTGACATCATCACAGGTCCTTTAGACTGCAGCTAAAGCTTGAAGAGAGAAGAGAGATCGCCAACTACGTGATCAAGTGGCTAAGGTAAGTTACGTTTTTATGTTTAACCCCTTAATCTTCATTCTACAAAGAATTCTGTTTGCGGTTTAAGAATGCTATTATTTTCACTTATAACCATGTTATAAGGGAAAATAATGAAGATCGGGTCCCGTCGCTTAGCAACCATGCAGGAAAATCGCACTGCATCCGCACCTGCTTGCGGATGCTTGCGATTTTCCCACAGCCCCATTCACTTCTATGGGGCCTGCGTTGCATGAGAGCATGCTGCGATTTTCACGCAACGCAGAAGTGATGCGTGAAAATCACTGCTCATGTGCACAGCCCCATAGAAATGAATGGGTCCGGATTCAGTGCGGATGCAATGCGTTCACATCACGCATTGCACCCGCGCACAAAACTCGCCCGTGTGAATGCAGCCTTAGTGACGTATTTTGGTATAAAAACAAAATATATTCAGCATTCACTGTTGCAGGTATATGTGCAAAACCTTTAGTGATGTATTTCGGTGGAAAAACTATTTTATTCAGCCTTCAGCACTGTAGTAATATGCGGTAAAATCTTTTGTGACTTATTTCGGTGGAAAAACAAATTGTATTCAGCGTTCAGCGCTGCAGTTATGTGTGGTAAAATCTTTTGCGACTTATTTCGGTGGAAAAAACTAATTTTATTCAGCGTTCAGAGCTGCAGTTACATAGTTAACGTTTGAAAAAAGACATACGTCCATCAAGTTCAACCAAAGGATAGGTGGGAACGCGAATCCCAGAAGGAATTCGACTTCGATTTCTACATGTTTTAATAAGCATTAGTGATGAGCGAGCACCAAAGTGTTTGAGTGTTCGGTCCGAACACACCACGATATTCGTGCGCTTGGCCAAGCAGCCGAGTATAATGGAAGTCAATGGGAGACAACCAGGCACCCCCTGCTCTGAAGAGGGGAGGATGCCTATTCCATCGGAAAAGGTCTGAAATTGACAAAAAAAACACCGAAAAGGATTGGGAACAGCATGGGGACAATGTATGGATGCATCTTGGACTCCCAGGTCGCTGCTGGAAACCATGTTGTCCGAGTTGTACGCCACTTTTACAGACTGACAAAACACATATGGACGTCTGAATGGAGCCTTACAAGGGGTGCGACCAGGAAGTCTCGCGTCTCGCGAGATGACGCGCCGACGAGTCAACCCAGAACTACAGGACCACCCGCCGGACGCATCCGTGCGTTAGGCGGTCCTGTAGTGGTTAAAGGGCGTATTGCGCGTCTCACAAATTGTACTACAGCCTGCCAGCGATGATCAATGCTATTTTGTTAACAGCGTCTGATATACCTGTTACCTGGTCCTCTGGTGGTCCCATTACCTGTATGCTCAATATAAGGAGAATAGCAGAAACTCCTAATGCTGGCCGTACGTGTAATGATTGCGGAGACCCTCAAATGCCAGGGCAGTACAAACACCCCACATGTGACCCCATTTTAGAAAGAAGACACCCCAAGGTATTCCGGGAGGGGTATGGTGAGTTCATGCAAAATTTTATTTTTTGTCACAAGTTAGTGGAATATGAGACTTTGTAAAAAAAAAAATATATATATATATATATCAATTTCCGCTAACTTGTGCCAAAATGTTTTTTTCTGTGAACTCGCCATGCCCCTCACAGAATACCTTGGGGTGTCTTCTTTCTAAAATGGGGTCACATGTGGGGTATTTATACTGTCCTGGCATTTTAGGGGCCCCTAAAGCGTGAGAAGAAGTCTGGAATCCAAATGCGTAAAAATGTCCTGTGAAATCCTAAAGGTACTCATTGGAATTAGGGCCCCTTTGCGCACCCAGGCTGCAAAAAAGTATCACTCATGTGGTATCGCCGTACTCAGGAGAAGTAAGGTAATGTGTTTTGGGGTGTATTTTTATATATACCCATACTTTGTGTGAGAAATATCTCTGTAAATGACAACTTTTTAATTTTTTTTATACAAAGTTGACAATTTACAGAGATATTTATCTCACCAAACATGGGTATATGTAAAAATACACCACAAAACACATTGCCCTACTTCTCTTGAGTACGGCGATACCACATGAGTAACACTTTTTTGCAGCCTGGGTGCGCAAAGGGGCCCAAATTCCAACGAGTACTTTAGGTTTTACATGGCTGCTCACAATTTAGCCCCGCCCAAAATGCCAGAACAGTAAGCACACCCCACAAATGACCCCATTTCGGAAAGTAGACACCCCAAGGTATTCACTGAGGGGCATAGTGAGTCCGTCTGAGTTTTTTTTTTTTTTTGCCAGAAGTTAGCAGAAATGGAAACTTTATTATTATTTTTTTTCCTCAGAAAGTGTCATTTTCCGCTAACTTGTGAAAAAAAAATGAAATTATACATGAACTCACTATGCCCCTCCGCGAATACTTTGGGGTGTTTTCTTTCTAAAATGGTGTCATTTGGGGGGTATTTATACTATCCTGACATTCTAGCACCTGAAGAAACATGACAGGTGCTCAGAAAATCAGAGCTGCTTCAAAATGCGGAAATTCACTTTTTTGCACCATAGTTTGTAAACGCTATAACTTTTACCCAAACCAATAAATATACATTTATTGGATTTTTTTTATCAAAGACATGTAGAACAATAAATTTAGAGAAAAATTTATATAGAAATGTAGTTTTTTTTGAAAAATTTTACAACAGAAAGTGAAAAATGTTATTTTTTTTGCAAAAATGTCGTTAAATTTTTATTAATAGCAAAAAAAGTAAAAATGTTAGCAACAATGAAATACCACCAAATGAAAGCTCTATTAGTGAGAAGAAAAGGAGGTAAAATTAATTTGGGTGGTAAGTTGCATGACGGAGCAATAATCGGTGAAAGTAGTGTAGTGCAGAATTGTAAAAAGTGGCCTGGTCATTAAGGGTGTTTAAGCTAGGGGGGCTGAGGTGGTTAATACACACAAAGGATGGCATCATACACACCCTTGAAAAATTATGATTGGTGGCCTGCTGGTGACCTTCAAAAACATTTGGAGCAAGAGCCTGCTGGTGACCCTCTAAAACATTAGGGACGAGGGGCTGCAGGTGAGCTGACCCTCTAAAACATTATGGTTGAGGGCCTGCAGGTGAGCTGACCCTGTAAAACAGTATGGTTGAGGGCCTGCTGGTGAGCTGACCCTGTAAAACATTATGGTTGAGGGCCTGCTGGTGAGCTGACTCGATAAAACATTATGGTTGAGGGCCTGCTGGTGAGCTGACCCTCTAAAACATTATAGGTATTGGCCTGCTGGTGAGCTGACCCTCTAAAATATTACGATTGAGGGAATGCTGGTGAGCTGACCCTCTTTAAAAATTGTAGTGGAGGGAATATATACAATCTGGATGAGGAGGAGTAGAAAACAAGATTCAACCATATACACTTTTTTTGTGGTGGAAAAGGTGCATGGGAATACACTACAGTAGACTGAGTACATTATAAACAATGCATTGAAATTGCCTTTATGTTCATCATCATCTCAGCTCTCCTCTGGTAGAGTTGAGAAGTCAGGGGCAATCCAGGCCTTGTTCATTTTTATCTGAGTCAACCTGTCAGCATAGTTATAATGCCACCAGCAGCACTAAGTACACGCTTAGACAAAACGCTGGCAGCAGGGCAAGGCAGGACAGCATCTCCAAGGAGTTGAGTGCAAGTTAGTGCCACATGTCCAGCTTGGACATTCAGTAGTTGTAAGGCACTGAGGGATCATTTAGGACGCTGACACAGTCTGCTATGTATTCCTTCACCATCTTCCAAAACTTTTCCCTCATTATAGCACTAGGCCGCGCTTCAGGGTGAGGTTGCTGGTGGGGTGTAATTAAAGTGTCCCATGCCTTGGAGAATGTTGCCCTGCCTCTTTTGAAACTGCTGCGTGTTCCCCTTGTCTCCCTTCCTCGGTTGCATAAGGAAGTACGGACTCTGCCGGCCGCCTTGTCAGATGGAAAATTTTGGAGAAATCTCTCAACAAGTACCTTCTGGTATTGGACTATTTTACTCGTCCTCTCCACCACAGCAATGAGAGATGAGGAGTTCTTTTTGTAGCGGGGGTCAAGAAGGGTGAACAGCCAGTAATCTGTGTTATCTAAAATGCGTATAACGCGAGGGTCGCAGGAAAGGCAGCCTAACATAAAGTCAGCCATGTGTGCCAGAGTACCAACATGCAAGACATCAATGTCAACATCAGGATGACTCTCCATCCCCTCATTCTCCTCCTCCTCTTCTGCCCATCTATGCTGAACATATGGAATTAAAGTTCCATGGGTACTACCCTCTGTAGCGGAGGCAACTTTCTCCAGCTCCTACTCCACTTCATGGCCCAATTCGCGCTGAGAAGTCAAACTGTGGGTGGTCTGGATATCACCATGTGTAATGTTCTCCCCATTTCCTCGTCTGCCACATTCAGAGCGTCGTCCTTAATTGGGAGAAGCGATCATTTGAGTAGACACAGCAGTGGGAATAGCCACTGATAATTGCCACTAACCATCTGTGTGGATTCATCAAAGTTTTTATAACCTCTGTTAAGGAAGGGGGGCATGAATATATATATATATATATATATATATATATACATGCCCCTGTAGGCATGCATATATATATTAGGCATAATTGGGCCTCCAATAAAGCAATGTGCGCAGATGTGCCCGACATCTGCGCACATCTGCCTTTGTTATTCCCCAGGGGCTCATTGCTGCCCCAGTGGGAATATGGGTGTGTGTCCCTTTAAATGTCCCCTTTGAATTATATGCCCCCTTTATATATTTATATATATATATATATACAGTCATGTGAAAAAATTAGGACACCCTTTGAAAGCATGTGGTTTTTTGTAACATTTTTAATAAATGGTTATTTCATCTCCGTTTCAACAATACAGAGAGATTAAAGTAATCCAACTAAACAAAGAAAACTGAAGAAAAGTCTTTTCAAGATCTTCTGTAAATGTCATTCTACAAAAATGCCTATTCTAACTGAGGAAAAAGATAGGACACCCTCACATGTATTCCCTCTTAAATTGGCTCAGATCTCACACAGGTATATCACACCAGGTGCACATAATTAGTAGATCGTTACTCTGCATGTTGAATGAGGTTTGCCCTATTTAAACCTCAGACATTTAGTTTGGTGTGCTCCTGACTGTTGAAGTGAGAGTGAGCACCATGGTGAGAGCAAAAGAGCTGTCAGAGGACTTCAGAAAAAGATTGTAGCAGCCTATGAGTCTGGGAAGGGATTTAAAAGATCTCAAAAGATTTTGAAATCAGCCATTCCACTATCCGGAAGATAGTCTACAAGTGGAGGGCTTTCAAAACAACTGCCAACATGCCCAGGACTGGTCGCCCAGCAAGTTCACCCCAAGAGCAGACCGCAAGATGCTAAAAGAGGTCTCCAAAAACCCTAAAGTGTCATCTCGAGAACTACAGCAGGCTCTGGCTACTGTTGATGTAGAAGTACATGCCTCTACAATCAGAAAGAGACTGTACAAGTTTAACTTGCATGGGAGGTGTGCAAGGAGGAAACCTTTGCTTTCCAAGAGAAACATCGAGGCCAGACTGACATTTGCCAGAGATAAAGTTGACAAAGACCAGGACTTCTGGAATAATGTTCTTTGGACAGATGAGTCCAAAATTGAATTATTTGGACACAACAGCAGAGGACATGTTTGGCGTAAACCAAACACAGCATTCCAAGAAAAGAACCTCATACCAACTGTGAAGCATGGAGGTGGAAGTGTCATGGTTTGGGGCTGCTTTGCTGCAGCAGGACCTGGTCAGCTCACCATCATAGAATCCACGATGAATTCTACTGTGTATCAGAAGGTGCTTGAAGAACATGTGAGACCATCAGTTAGAAAATTAAAGCTGAAGCGGAACTGGACCATGCAACATGACAATGACCCAAAACATACTAGTAAATCAACCAAAGATTGGCTGAAAAAGAAGAAATGGAGAGTCCTGGAATGGCCAAGTCAAAGTCCAGATTTGAATCCCATTGAGATGCTGTGGGGTGACTTGAAAAGGGCTGTACGTGCAAGAAACCCCTCAAACATCTCACAGCTGAAAAAGTTCTGCATTGAGGAGTGGGGTAAAATTTCCTCAGACCGATGTCGAAGACTGGTAGATGGCTACAAGAACCGTCTCACTGCAGTTATTTCAGCCAAAGGAGGTAACACTCGCTATTAGGGGCAAGGGTGTCCTATCTTTTTCCTCAGTTAGAATAGGCATTTTTGTAGAATGACATTTACAGAAGATCTTGAAAAGACTTTTCTTCAGTTTTCTTTGTTTAGTCGGATTACTTTAATCTCTCTGTATTGTTGAAACGGAGATGAAATAACCATTTATTAAAAATGTTACAAAAAACCACATGCTTTCAAAGGGTGTCCTATATATATTAAAGTATGCCCCCTTTATATATATATATATAATAATTCCCCCCCTACTCCATAGGCCCCTCTAGATGTCCCTTATATGACCTGGAACCAGTTACATCAATGTGAATGTGCCCCAAGCATTCACATTGATGTAATCTGGTTAGAGGCACCAGGATGACCGGACAAGGTCCGACCATCCTGGTGCAAACAAAAGGTTTGAATTCTAAAAGAATTCAAACCCTTTTGTTATAATTATCTACATCCCAGCTGCAGATAATTATACATAATAGAGAGAAGGGGAGATACCTCCCCTCCCTCTATTATGCGCATTCCGGCAGCGCGATTACCATCGCGCTGTCCGGAATGCAGGGAGAGACAGGCGGGAGATCAAAGGATCTCCCCGCCTGTCAGTCCGCATGCGCGGCCCTGCGGCGCGCGTGCAGGGACGCGTGGGCAGGCGCGGTAACGTCATCTCACCGCGCCGGCCCACGTGTCCCTCACAGTGGTGCGCGCTCGCGCGCCACTGTGTGGGCGGTGCGGCAGTGCGGGCTGCCGGACATATAAGTCCGGCAGACCCTGCACTAAAGAAAAAAAAGCCAGCCGCCCCCACAAGAATCATCCCCTGGACGACGAGCATCCCCTGGACAACGAGCTTACCCCGGCATATGTATCAACCCCCCCACTATACCACCAATGCCATTAACCCTTACCCAGCCATTTGATTAACCCTCGCCCAGCCACTACCCCACCAACGCATATTAACCCCTTATTGCCTACATACCCACTACCCCACCAACGATCTGCCCACTATACCTTAACCCTTCACTGCCCACTATCCCACCAACGAATTCCCCCTTTCACTACCCACTACCCCACCAATGCTACCTTAACCATGTCACTACCCCACCAACGCTATACCCCCTTAACCCTTCACTGCCCACTCCCCTATAAACACCATCTTTATACCCTCAGCAATACTTCAGCCCCCCTGTGTATTACTGGTCTGTAAACGCATATTGCAGCCAGTTTAGTGACTCTATACTGCTCCTTCCGTCCCCCTAGGGATAGACCAGAATCAGGCTGGGTGGGCTGCCCTATTAAGTGTGTATGTGTAACTTGTATTAGCTAGTGTTGTGGGTGGAAATTGGGATTGTGTAGTGTAGTTAGTATTGTATTTGAAGTGCTGTGTTATTTAGTATATATCTGTGTGCGTCAAGCTTTAATAAATACCGTTTTACTGGTAGAATTGTGTAGCGTGTATTTATTAGCGGGTAGTGTAGCGAGTTAGGCGCATGCAGGTAGTAAGTGTAAGCGACCTGGTGACGTGCTAGGCAATAGAAGTGTGTTGTTAAGGACATAAATAGGCGTGACTATCTATAGACGGTTTACGCCTATTTATGAGTATTTATGAGTATTAATTACTGATATTCGCTTAATATTGGTAATTAATATTCCCCCTTTACATTGGCGAGCCAGGCCCACTGCGTGGATTTTGCGTTAATTTTTGGTGTTGTGGCTAAGGGTCGCTAGAACTGTAAATTATCAGGCAGGAGAGACGTGGTCAGCGGTGAGTCTGAACGTCTAAGACCTGATAATTTCGGACAGGAGAAACGATCCTTCCCATTAATACCGAGAATTGACCAAAATCTTTTGCAGAGAATCTATAATCGATCTGAATACTAATATTTGTTCTATTCCTTTGCACGGTCACCACCGTTTGGAGTGGAAGAAGGATACATCACGGGAAGAGATCCATCTGCGTGGGAGGTGTGTACAGGTCCGGCTGGGCGAGAAGAAGCGATCCGGAAGAAAGGACTTCTTTCAAGCAGCCGCAATGGACGGAAAAGTACAGCACCGCAAAGAAGATGGAGGCTCAGAAAAGTGTGAGTATGAACTTCTCCACACTCCAACACTTAGCTAGAAACAGCACTTTTGATCCCATTCCCCCTACTACATACAAATCCGCTGAGCTGCTGTGGTCCGCCTTGCTGGACCAGGCTTACGCTCATGATCGGGTTTGCATTAGTAAGGGTATCTTTAACAAGACAACCAAAAGCCTCCAAATGTTAGCCAAATTGGTTCTCACCTATGAGGATATCATTTGGAAGGCGGAACATACGGATGCACTCGCCAGCGCAAGAAAGGCAGAGGAAGTTGCGGACAAGGCAAAGGAAGTTGCGGACAAGGCAAACTTCCACTGCAATTGTTGCGTTGATAACTATAGGAGAATACACACACTAGAAGCGCAATTACAAGAAGAGGCCCAGTGTACAGTTGAGAGGGGCCGAGAAATCTGCATGTTAGAGTCGAGACTATCGGACAAGGAGTGTCTCTGCTCTGATGTGGACAGAGAGCTACTTCGGCTGTACACTGAGATTAATCAGTATAGGAACAATGCGGCATCTATGGATGCCCTGATTGTTCAGATGAGGAGGGATCTGGCTGCAAAGACGCAAACTATTGCAGATTTGTCCAGGCCTAGTACCAACGGTATGGTGCCCACGAAACAAGTTTGTGTTTCGGGAGTGGCACAGGGGGAGACAGCGGCGACAGCGCCAAGGTCTCCAACGGATACTACATCCGTAATGGTAGATACTAGGGGACAGGTGGAACGGTCGCTACGGTTCACCCCGACACCCGGGGAGAACACATGTAGCAGCCGTTTCCAGGAACAGGACAACGGTTGGGGAGAGGAAAGTGGATGGCCATATACCACTTCCAATCCGCCAACACGTCCGGAGAAACAGGAAGAGGTGTATCCTAACCATTCCAGTATGGAAAGGATAAACTTCCTCAAGGAGATCCCGAAATACGATCCCAATGTAGATCCGTTCACCTCATGCGATATTTTCGAAGGTCACTGTAACAAATATTCAGTGGCTCCGGAATATCGCATGGAGCTGTTCAAAGTGTGGTTACCGACACACCTTAATCAAAGGTATGAGGTAACGGGGAGGATGCAACCCATGAACGGCCAGTTTCATGACAAGGAGAAACGTCTCTCCATACTCACGAGACTGGCCACTGGTCACTGGGATATCACTCGAGAGGTCCTGTCAAAGTTCAAGCCTTCTATACATGATGAACCCTTATCATTGTGTAGTCGGTTTGAAGCTATGTAAAGGAGGGTTACCAAAGATCAAGGTATGGGGATTCCACAAGGCATGGTGCGCATGTTTGTGGAAAAGTTCCCATACCTTGATAATGCAATCAGGCTGAGTGCAGCTAGGGAGCCATCCCTCACGGACGCGGCCATGATTATTGAACAGTATAGACAGGACATACTGCACAATAAGAAGTCCATTAAAGTGAGGGAGTGTGTGCCGGTACACGTTAAGTCGCACGACGAACGGGTACAGCACACGAAGTTTACATCTACCATTCGCCCCACGGCCCCGCCGCTGGAAAAGGCAGGAAACTTTAAGTGTTTTCTGTGCCTACAACAGGGGCATATACAGAGAAAATGTCCACAATGGTTAAAGATTAACCGGACAAATTCAGAGAGAAATGGCAACAATAACGGTTTCAGGATGTTGCCAAGCCTGTGGGGGAACAGGTTGATAGGAATATTGGACAGTCATCAGGTCAAGCGCCAAAATTCTTGGCGGTTGTGAATGTCCCAGGGGGGGTGGAATCAAAGTATTCCACACCCCAGGAACAGGAAAAGAGCGTACAAGTGGCAGTATGTACCACTCAGGGACCTACTGGGAGTCCGGTGGATATCGAATGAGGATCAGGGGTCCCTAAAGAATTGGCACCAGTATGTCCAATCATACTGGATTCTTCAGGGAGACCCCATATAAAAGCCATGATAAAAGATAAGGAAACGAAAATCATGCTTGATACTGGTGCGGAAATCTCCATTACCAATATCAAACATGATTTACACCCCAACAACCCTCAGTGTGTGGTGATCGGATTTGATCACCAACAAGGGGGGGTGAAGGCCCACAGAATTGACGAGGTAATCATTCAGATTACCAAGTGCACGACCCTCAGGATACCCATGTGCTATTACCCCGGTTCTGATAACATTATCGGAACCGATGTAATGACACAAAATGGGTGGATCCTGGATCCTGTATTGTGTGGAAAGGTCCCAGACGAGCCAAGGTCCCAGACGAGACAACTCTACTGATGTGCTTGAACACAAATGGCCTGAGGTCTCACACAATCCAGACCTCGAGCCTATTGTGTACAAGTACCCTGATCTATGGGCCCAAAGCAAAAATGACTGTGGCAGGCTGATTGGCGTTCAGGTGGACATACAGGGTCCTGACCCTCCACCTCAACGCCAATATCGATTTCCACCAGAGGCCACCCATTCAATCATGGACACCGTCCATGAATTGAAGACCAAGGGTGTGGTCATAGAGGGCAATTCTAAGTGCAACAATGCCCTCTGGCCAGTTAAGAAAAAGGACACCAATGCATGGAGGCTGACCATAGACCTCCGGGTCCTTAACAAGTACACCCCAATGTCAGCTCCAGTGGTGGCTCAAACTCCCGACATCATGGCCAGGATAAGCGGCAAAAGCCGCGTATTCTCGACCACTGATGTTGCCAACGGGTTCTTCTCCATCGAACTCACGAAGTCCTGTCGGTACAAATTTGCCTTTACGGTGGGGGACAAACAGTATATGTTTGCTGTACTGCCCCAGGGGTTCCACAGCAGCCACATGTATTTCCATCAGGCATTGGCGGCTGTGCTGAGCGTGTTCTCACGGCCGGAATGCCTTCTGCAATACGTGGATGACCTGCTTTTGCATACATAGACCATGGAGGAACACTTGGTTCTGTTGAGAGAGCTGCTGGGACTCCTGGCAAAGTCAGGACTCAAGCTGAGTCCCCATAAGGCAAATTTGGCCAAAGCGGAGGTATTTACCTCACATAATGGAAAATCTGACCTGCCTTTTAAAGACCTACTTATCTGTCCATGGGGAGGTTGTCGCCGCTGGAAAATTGATTGTGAGGGTGAACCCGCTCCTGGTCACGATATTCTTGTTTCAAGAAAGTCGGTGCAGTTGGGAAAGACTGCAAGAGTCAAGCCGCTCCGGAAGTCAATAGGTCAAGCTGGTCGGGAGAGTAGGCGTTCCGGTTTAATGGACCTCCTCCATGCAGCATGCAAGTAAGACAGTAGGAGCGGCTGACACCGATACGTTCGAAGATGTCCAGACCTTGGGGTGGATACATGAAGATCGGCAGTAGTACCAAGAGACGGTAAGGGCGTGGTCACTCCAAACTCATCGGAGTGGCCGACACCGGAAGACAGTTATCAGAAAGAAAGGCCAGTTAAGTTGACGACAGCCAATCCTGTGGATAGAGGAGTTTGGGTTACGGTGAAAAGCAGGTCGGTGAAAGGTCGGGATGGGTGATGTCTAGGTACCTAAGGATCAGTGTATACTCCAGTTCTTCCTGAACTATCACTAAGAATGGGCTTGAGTGGGGCAAATATGTCTCAACCCTCCTCCCCTAAGTATTGTCGTATTTTCCAACAACAGGGGGATTGTTGAGGAAGGGTTGAAATATATGTATATATATATATATATATATATATATATCCCCTTATAGAATGTGTCCCCTTATAGACAACTCGTATCAACTTGATACAGGCCCATGTTTAGCCTGTAGGCCATGACTTGCATTGTTATCTGTTAAATCGCCCAACTGTCCCTGGGGGGTAGTTAGCATAGAGATGCTAACTAGGATGTGGGTCCAGGACAGGAGATTGCAGACTTTATGGCACCTTTTGATCAGCACATGGCTTACATGCTAAACCTGTTTCCTCCCCCCCTATCTCCAAACTACTTGGGGGGAGGGCTCACAAGGTACAATGGACTTCACTGATATTAGGGCATGGCTCTACAAAGTAGGGCTCTTCTGAACTCGGCGCCTGACTGAGAAGGACACAGATGGGACCCGAAGATGGCTGAGTACCCCCAATCCCTGCACTGATTTCCCATAGCCCTACAGTCCCATGTACCCCTTCCCTGCCCAGCAGCATCAACCCCTGTTGGTGTAACCCCTGCAGACCTGTACCTCCCTACCCATTATCCCTGCATTTGCCCCTACCTTGCCATCCCTGAACCCCTGCTCCCTGCCCTGCATTAATCCCTGCTGTACACCTGCAGCAGCCTTCAGCCCAGTGTATCTGTGGCCTGCATTACCCTTGCAGGTCCCAGCAAGCCCTGCTACCCACAGTCCCCTGCACCTTGTGTTAACCCCTCCACTGCTGCCCTGCCTATAGCCCAGCAGCAGTTGAGTATGTTAACCCTTTGTTACTCCCATAGGGATAGCTTAGAGCCAGGTTGGGTGGGCTGTAAATGTGTTTAGTTAGACTTTGGGGTGGAATATTGGAATTTGGGATTGTGTAGTGTAGTTAGTATTGTATTTGAAGTGCTGTGTTATTTAGTATATATCTGTGTGCGTCAAGCTTTAATAAATACCGTTTTACTGGTAGAATTGTGTAGCGTGTATTTATTAGCGGTTAGTGTAGTGAGTTAGGCGCATGCAGGTAGTAAGTGTAAGCGACCGGGTGACATGCTAGGCAATAGAAGTGTATTGTTAAGGACATAAATAGGCGTGACTTTCTATAGACGGTTTACGCCTATTTATGAATATTAATTACTGATATTCGCCTAATATTGGTAATTAATATTCCCCCCTTACAACCTCACAGAGGTCTGACATCAATGCCCGCTCCTCGCTTGTGAATAGTGGCAGTTGACTGGAAAGGCGACGACCATGTTGCAACTGGTATTCCACAACTGCCTTCTGCTGCTCACAAAGCCTGGCCAACATGCAGAAGGTAGAGTTCCAGGGCTTGCTCATGTCGCACAACAGTTGGTGAGCTGGAAGCCGCAAGCGCTGCTGCAGCATTGACAGACTCTGTCAAATTGAGGTAGGTTTTTATAAACCGCTGGACAACTAAGTTAAAGACGTGGGCTAGGAGTGGGGTGTGTGTCAGTTTGCCGAGCTCAAAAGCCGCCACAAAGTTACGGCCATTGTCAGACATAACCATGCCTGGTTGTAGGTTGAGTGGCAAGAGCCACAGCTCGGTCTGGTCCCTTATACTCTGCCACAGCTCTGCGGCAGTGTGCTGTTTGTCCCCTAAGCAGATCAGCTTCAGCACTGCCTGTTGATGCGTACCCACAACAGAGATACACTGCTTTAATCTACCGACTGATGGCTGACTGCTGTTGAAGGTGGAAGTGAAGGAGGAGGCAGCAGAGGAGGAGAAGTGGGGGTTGGAGCCAGTAACATAGCTGCTGGCGGAGACCCAGATGGACGTAGGAAACAAATAAATCGTACCTTCTAAAACATAACGTTTATTGTATGTCTATTAAAACAAATATGGGCCTTAAATAGAACTAGTGCAGATGTGGGGAGTGCAGCACTCCTAGGTTCTTTTGTAGTTGGGTGCACGTCTCCAGGGGCGGTAAATAAACCCCTAAAAGGTATATATATCCAAACAATCGTCCACAAAACAAAAAAAGCGGAGACAGCACGTCCAATGCCAGTGCTATTTTTTAATCCGGATGCGACGTTTCGGCTCTCACATGAGCCTTCTTCAAGCATACACATGCAGATTATGTGAGGGTATAAATAGGGGTGCACAAGGGATCCCAAACAAGGTCAGGGGGTGTGGTCACCCAAAAATCATACATAGTGAAACAACACATAATACTACTATATACACATTCATAGTATCATCTGTGTATGGGAGGTTTACCTTAGTTGTCCACATAGAGGTATAGTAGAATAAGCCTCAAGGTATGTTGTCTGTACTGTGAGAGAAATCGTATCTCGATGTGGAACGCTTTGCGTTCCACAGTATTACTTCCGGTAGCGAGGAGCTTCCGGGCGCGCTTTGTATCTGCAAGCTGCGTTCCACCGCCTACTTCCTGTGTCTGGCTTCTGGTTTAGTGTTTCTATTGGAGCGCAAACTGCGTTTCACCGCATACTTCCTGTGTCTGACTTCCGGTTTAGTGTTTCTATTGGTGCGCATCTTGCGTTCCACTTCAGGTTCTTTTGATATAGGGCTGGCGAGACATATATGAGGGCGTGATCTGCCTTCACTGGTTGCCTAATATATGTCACATATGTGTATCGCTGCATCATGTATTGTAAATTTAATTGTTTGTACCAGAGACATCCGGTGGGAATGATGTTAGGAAAATACCCATATACCTGACTTCTCATCGGAGGTCATTCCCCCTGTCTCAAAAGTGTATTCTGTCAGTGACACAAAAATAGATACATTCTTTCAGTGACATATTGATAAAGAGATAATCATATTAATTGGGTCCTACTATTGTGAATATATGTATAGGTTTTTTAGAGCGGAATTTCAGTTTACCCTGGGGCTTCTACAGGGCACTCTACTCGGGGGTATCCGAGAATGGGGTCCCCGTCTTTATCCCAGTTATTATCTCTTATCTAATAGGCAATAGTTAATGTTCCTAACATATTTACAGTTACAATACCGATATTACAACAATAAGTATAGTTCATATATATGCGGTTGTTATGGGGGTCTTACCCTCCCTATTATGGAAAAGTGCAAGGGTGAATAAGTCCAAAAAGTCCCGAAGTGCCTAGGTAAAAAAATTAAAAACATGTTAATTCACAGAGAAATATGGTCAGCATGATTTGGTACATAAGTCATATTTCCATTGGATTGCTGTAAAGGAAAAGTTTAGAGAAAAGAAGTTGTGTTGAGCAAACAGTTCGAGCATAGTTCGGGTTCGTACCGAATTTTGGGGTGTTCGGGACACGGACCCGAACATTTTCAAAAAAGTTCGGGTTCGGGTCCGTTGTTCGGCGATTTCTTCCTGCCAGCAGCCAATCAGCTAGTGTTTTACTTCTTGCCCTAAGAGCCCATCACAGCCATGCCTACTAATGGCATGGCTGTGATTGGCCAAGTGCAGCATGTGACCCAGCCTCTATTTAAGCTGGAGTCACGTAGCGCCGCACATCACACTGCTCTGATTAGTGTAGGGAGAGGACGCAGCTTCTGTGAGGGCGAGATTAGGCAGGGAAAAGTCAGCATTTGCACCTAATGAAGTGATCGATCTACAGCTGTGAATGATTCAACTTCTGCTAGTTAATTGCTCACTGGTTTTTAGGCTGCACAGAGCGTTTTTCTGTAACTTATTTTCTGGGGTGATCGGCGGACATTTTGTGACTTGTGGTGCACCAGAACAAGCTGCCACCAAGTCCATCAATCCATCAATACTAGTTTTTTTTTTTTTGCTATATCCTACATCAGGGGCTTGGCTGTGCTTATTGTCACCCCTAGAAACTCAGAATAGCAATTTCTATATTTTATTAAGGGGTTAAATACAATTGCCAAAATACCAATCCACTATATCTGGTGTTCCAGCTTTGGATAGCCAAATATAATACTGTCTGCTGTCTGGCAAAGGATAGATTATTTTCTGTGGTGAAATTCAATTGCCAAAATAGCAATCCCCTAAATCTGGTGTCCCAGCACTGGCTGGCAAAGTATAATAGTGTCCGCCAAAACATATATTTTGTTCTAGGGTGAAATTCAATTGCCAAAATAGCAATACCCTGAATCTGGTGTCCCAGCTGTTGCAGGCCAAGTGTTAAACTGTCCGTAAAAGGGTATATTTTGTTCTGGGGTGAAATTCACTTGCCAATATAGCAATACCCTGAATCTGGTGTTCCAGTAGTGGCTTGCAAAGTATAATAGTGTCCGCCAAAACATATATTTTGCTCTGGGCTGAAATTCAATTGCCAAAATAGCAATACCCTGAATATGCTGTTCCAGTAGTGGCTTGCAAAGTATAATAGTGTCAGCCAAAACATATATTTTGTTCTGGGGTGAAATTCAATTGCCAAAATAGCATTACCCTGAATCTGGTGTCCCAGCTGTTGCAGGCCAAGTGTTAATATGTCCGTAAAAGGGTATATTTTGTTCTGGGGTAAAATTCAATTGCCAAAATAGCAATACCCTGAATCTGGTGTTCCAGTATTGGCTTGCAAAGTATAATAGTGTCCGCCAAAACATATATTTTGTTCTGGGGTGAAATTCAATTGCCAAAATAGCAATACCCTGAATCTGGTGTCCCAGCTGTTGCAGGCCAAGTGTTAATCTGTCTGCAAAAGGGCAAATTTTGTTCTGGGGAAAATTCAATTGCCAAAATAGCAATACCCTGAATCTGGTGTTCCAGTAGTGGCTTTCAAAGTATAATAGTGTCCGCCAAAATATATATATTTTGTTCTGGGTGAAATTCAATTGCCAAAATAGCAATACCCTGAATCTGGTGTCCCAGCTGTTGCAGGCCAAGTGTTAATCTGTCCGTAAAAGGGTATATTTTGTTCTGGGGTGAAATTCAATTGCCAAAATAGCAATACCCTGAATCTGGTGTTCCAATAGTGCCTGGCAAAGTATAATAGTGTCCGCCAAAATATATATTTTGTTCTGGGGTGAAATTCAATTGCCAAAATAGCAATACCCTGAATCTGGTGTCACAGCTGTTGCAGGCCAAGTGTTAAACTGTCCGTAACAGTGTATATTTTGTTCTGGGGTTAAATTCAATTGCCAAAATAGCAATACCCTGAATCTGGTGTCCCAGCTGTTGCAGGCCAAGTGTTCATCTGTCCGTAAAAGGGTATATTTTGTTCTGGGGTGAAATTCAATTGCCAAAATAGCAATACCCTGAAGCTGGTGTTCCAGTAGTGACTGGCAAAGTATAATAGTGTCCGCCAAAACATACATTTTGTTCTGGGGTGAAATTCAATTGCCAAAATAGCAATACCCTGAATCTGGTGTCCCAGCTATTGCAGGCCAAGTGTTAATCTGTCCGTAACAGGGTATATTTTGTTCTGGGGTGAAACTCAATTGCCAAAATAGCAATACCATAAAATATTGGTTTCAGCTGTGGCTGGCCCAGTTTCATAGTGTCCTGCAAAGGATATATTTTGTTCTGGGGTGAAATTCAATTGCCAAAATAGCAATCCCCTAAATCTGGTGTCCCAGCAGTGGCTGGCAAAGTATAATAGTGCCTGGCAAAGGATATAATTTGTTCTGGGGTGAAATTCAATTGCGTAAATAGCCATACCCTGAATCTGGTGTCCCTACTGTTGCAGGCCAAGTGTTAATCTGTCCGTAAAAGGGTATATTTTGTTCTGGGGTGAAACTCAATTGCCAAAATAGCAATACCCTGAATCTGGTGTTCCAGTAGTGGCTTTCAAAGTATAATAGTGTCCGCCAAAACATATATTTTGTTCTGGGGTGAAATTCAATTGCCAAAATAGCAATACCCTGAATCTGGTGTCCCAGCTATTGCAGGCCAAGTGTTAATCTGTCCGTAAAAGGGTATATTTTGTTCTGGGGTGAAATTCAATTGCCAAAATAGCAATACCCTGAATCTGGTGTTCCAGTAGTGACTGGCATAGTTTAATAGTGTCCGCCAAAACATGTATTTTGTTCTGGGGTGAAATTCAATTGCCAAAATAGCAATACCATAAATCTGGTGTCAAAGCTGTGGCTGGCAAAGTATAATATTGTCCGCCAAAACATATATTTTGTTCTGGGGTGAAAATCAATTGCCAAAATAGCAATACCATCAATCTGGTGTCACAGCTGTGGCTGGCAAAGTATAATATTATAAAATAAACAGTGGCTCAACCCCTCAGTACAATATGAACGGGTGCACACCCACCGGTTCACCCCGTCCCGTTAATGTAAATTGTAAATATCAATTGTGGGGGCACTCAGCAGATCTGTATATGGATTTTGTTATTTATTAATATGTGTCATAAAACTAAATAAAATTCCACAGTAAAATTCAATATCACGTGGCTGATTAAAGCATGCATAAACCTCAAACCATGCATATAAAATGGCGCCAATGTAACAGTAAAATAAAATCCAAACACACTCCTATACACGATGCGGGCTGACGGTGTAGATGTCAGTTTCCTTAAGCAAAGTCCGTGCTTACTATTCTCCACAGTAAATTTCCACAGTTTAACTGTCATCCATATTAATGCTCAGTCTCTTATGTACAAATTCAAATATATGTACATTACCACACTTGTTCTTCTCCCGATACGATGCGGGCGGCGTGTTCGCTGCGCCTCTCCCCTGCCAGGACCTGGCGCGGCGTCCCACGTGATCACTCCGTCACTCTGTGGCATCTCACGTGACGGTGGCGGGGAACCTTTGATTGGTCTCCATAGAAGCGGTTATTTTGGATGCAGCTAGTCGTATTCAATTGTGTGGTTCTCTGTCTGTGGATTTTAGAATATTAGGAATGATCGCCTTCTCCAAACGCGTTTGGGCTCTCTTACTCTGGCCCCTTCTTCAGTGGTAGTGGTCCTACGACTGAAGAAGGGGCCAGAGTAAGAGAGCCCCGAAACGCGTTTGGGAGAAGGCGATCATTCCTAATATTCTAAAAAATCCACAGACAGAGAACCACACAATTGAATACGGCTAGCTGCATCCAAAATAACCGCTTCTCCGCAGACCAATCAAAGGTTCCCCGCCACCGTCACGTGAGATGCCACAGAGTGACGGAGTGATCACGTGGGACGCCGCGCCAGGTCCTGGCAGGGGAGAGGCGCAGCGAACACGCCGCCCGCATCGTATCGGGAGAAGAACAAGTGTGGTAATGTACATATATTTGAATTTGTACATAAGAGACTGATCATTAATATGGATGACAGTTAAACTGTGGAAATTTGCTGTGGAGAATAATTAAGCACGGACTTTGCTTAAGGAAACTGACATCTACACCGTCAGCCCGCATCGTGTATAGGAGTGTGTTTGGATTTTATTTTACTGTTATATTGGCGCCATTTTATATGCATGGTTTGAGGTTTATGCATGGTTTGATCAGCCACGTGATATTGAATTTTACTGTGGAATTTTATTTAGTTTTATGACACATATTAATAAATAACAAAATCCATATACAGGTCTGCTGAGTGCCCCCACAATTGATATTTACAAAGTATAATATTGTCCGCCAAAATAGATGTTTTGTTCTAGGGTGAAATTCAATTGCCAAAATAGCAATACCCTGAATCAGGTGTCCCAGCTGTTGCAGGCCAAGTGTTAATATGTCCGTAAAATTGTATATTTTGTTCTGGGGTGAAATTCAAATGCCAAAATAGCAATACCCTGAATCTGGTGTCCCAGCTGATTCAGGCCAAGAGTTCATCTGTCCGTAAATGGGTATATTTTGTTATGGGGTGAAATTCAATTGCCAAAATAGCAATACCCTGAATCTGGTGTTCCAGTAGTGGCTTGCAAAGTATAATAGTGTCCGCCAAAACATATATTTTGTTCTGGGGTGAAATTCAATTGCCAAAATAGCAATACCCTGAATCTGGTGTCCCAGCTGTTGCAGGCCAAGTGTTTATCTGTCCGTAAAAGGGTATATTTTGTTCTGGGGTGAAATTCAATTGCCAAAATAACAATACCCTGAATCTCGTGTTCCAGTAGTGACTGGCAAAGTATAATAGTGTCCGCCAAAACATGTATTTTGTTCTGGGGTGAAATTCAATTGCCAAAATAGCAATACCATAAATTAGTGGTTTCAGCTGTGGCTGGCCAAGTTTCATAGTGTCCTGCAAAGGATATATTTTGTTCTGGGGTGAAATTCAATTGCCAAAATAGCAATCCCCTGAATCTGGTGTCCCAGCTGTTGCAGGCCAAGTGTTAATCTGTCCGTAACAGGGTATATTTTGCTCTGGGGTTAAATTCAATTGCCAAAATAGCAATACCCTCAATCTGGTGTCCCAGCTGTTGCAGGCCAAGTGTTCATCTGTCCGTGCAAGGGTATATTTTGTTCTGGGGTGAAATTCAATTGCCAACATAGCAATACCCTGAATCTGGTGTTCCAGTAGTGCCTGGCAAAGTATAATAGTGTCCACCAAAAAATTTATTTTGTTCTGGGTGAAATTCAATTGCCAAAATAGCAATACCATAAATCTTGTGTCAAAGCTGTGGCTGGCAAAGTATAATATTGTCCGCCAAAACATATATTTTGTTCTGGGGTGAAAATCAATTGCCAAAAAAGCAATACCATCAATCTGGTGTCACAGCTGTGGCTGGCAAAGTATAATATTGTCCGCCAAAAAAGATGTTTTGTTCTAGGGTGAAATTCAATTGCCAAAATAGCAATACCCTGAATCTGGTGTCCCAGCTGTTGCAGGCCAAGTGTTAATATGTCCGTAAAAGGGTATATTTTGATCTGGGGTGAAATTCAAATGCCAGAATAGCAATACCCTGAATCTGGTGTCCCAGCTGTTGCAGGCCAAGTGTTCATCTGTCCGTAAAATGGTATTTTTTGTTCTGGGGTGAAATTCAATTGCCAAAATAGCAATACCATAAATCAGTGGTTTCAGCTGTGGCTGGCAAAGTATAATAGTGTCCGCCAAAACATATATTTTGTTCTGGGGTTAAATTCAATTGCCAAAATAGCAATACCCGTAATCTGGTGTCCCAGCTGTTGCAGGCCAAGTGTTAATCTGTCCGTAAAAGGGTATATTTTGTTCTGGGGTGAAATTCAATTGCCAAAATAGCAATACCATAAATCAGTGGTTTCAGCTGTGGCTGGCAAAGTATCATAGTGTCCGCCAAAACATAAATTTTGTTCTGGGGTGAAATTCAATTGCCAAAATAGCAATTCCCTGAATTTGGTGTCCCAGCTGTTGCAGGCCAAGTGTTAATCTGTCCGTAAATGGGTATATTTTGTTCTGGGGTGAAATTCAATTGCCAAAATAGCAATACCCTGAATCTGGTGTCCCAGCTGTTGCAGGCCAAGTGTTAATCTGTCCATAAAAGGGTATATTTTGTTCTTGGGTTAAATTCAATTGCCAAAATAGCAATACCATAAATCTGGTGTCACAGCTGTGGCTGGCAAAGTATAATATTGTCCGCCAAAACATATATTTTGTTCTGGCTGATAATTCAATTGCCAAAATAGCAATACCATAAATCTGGTGTCCCAGCTGTTGCAGGCCAAGTGTTAATATGTCCGTAAATGGGTATATTTTGTTCTGGGGTGAAATTCAATTGCCAAAATAGCAATACCCTGAATCTGGTGTCCCAGCTGTTGCAGGCCAAGTGTTAATCTGTCCATAAAAGGGTATATTTTGTTCTGGGGTGAAATTCAATTGCCAGAATAGCAATACCCTGAATCTGGTGTTCCAGTATTGCATGGCAAAGTATAATAGTATCCGCCAAAACATACATTTTGTTCTGGGGTGAAATTCAATTGCCAAAATAAAAATACCCTGAATCTGTTGTTCCAGCAGTTGCAGGCCAAGTGTTAATCTGTCCCTAAAAGGTTATATTTTGTTCTGGGGTGAAATTCACTTGCCAATATAGCAATACACTGAATCTGGTGTTCCAGCTGTTGCAGGCCAAGTGTATTTCTGTCCGTTAAAGGGTATATTACACAAAGTGTTAAAATGCAATTGCTGAAGGCATAATCCTACATATTTTTTCACACGCTACTGTGCGTCTCCAAGTGTAATTCTGTCCATAAAAGGATACCTCTCATCCAGGGCCTAAATACTAGGCCTATAATTGATATTTCCCTAAATCAGTGGTTACTGCTGTGCCTGGATTAGTGTAATACGGTACAAAAATAAATAGGCAGATAGTGTTAGGTGCCTGTAAAAAAAAGGCCTGAATTTGAAATCAATACATTGGGCCAAATATTTTGTTTGATGCCTTTGTGGTGCTTGGTGAACGGTAACAATGAAGAAAACATCTAGTAAGGGACGCGGACGCGGTCGTGGTGGTGTTTAGTGGACCCTCTGTGTGCTGGAAGAGGACTTAGCCATTCTTCCACAGCCACACGTCCTAGTGAACCAACTACCTCAGGTTCCAGTACCCGCCAGAATTTACAGCGATATTTGGTGGGGCCCAATGCCGTTCTAAGGATGGTAAGGCCTGAGCAAGTACAGGCGCTATTCAATTGTGGCCAGTCTTTTGCAGAAAGCGCACTGGTGGTACCTGAAAACCAAGCCTATCAGTCTGTCACATCACACCCATGCATATCAGGGAAACTGTCAGAGCCTCAAGTTATGCAGCAGTCTCTTATGCTGTTTGAAGACTCTGCTGGGAGGGTTTCCCAAGGGAATCCACCTAGCTCTTCCCCAGTGGTGGAAGACATAGAATGCACTGATGCACAACCACTGATGTTTCCTGATGATGAGGACATGGGAATTACCACCTCATCGGAGTCTGCATGACTCTGATGATGACAAAACACAGGTGCCAACTGCTGCGTCTTTTTGCAGTGTGCAGACCGAACAGGAGGTCAGGGAGGAAGACTCTGTGGAAGACGATGAAGGGGACGATGAGGTCCTCAACCCCACATGGAAGAAAGGTCGTGCCACTAACTTTCATAGTTCAGAGGAAGAGGCAGTGGTGAGACCGAGCCAACAGCGTAACAAAAGAGGGAGCAGGGGGCAAAAGCAGAACAGCCGCCGCCAAGAGAGTTCGCCTGCTACTGGCCACTGCCACAAGGGACCGAGCACCCCAAAGGCAGCTTCAAGGAGTTCCCTGGCATGGCACTTCTTTAAACAGTGTGCTGACGACAAGACCCAAGTGGTTTGCACGCTGTGCCATCAGATCCTGAAGCGAGGCATTACCGTTCTGAACCTTAGCACAACCTGTATGACCAGGCATCTACATGCAAAGCAAACTGCAGTGGAGTAAACACCTTAAAAACAAGGAACTCACTCAGGCTCCCCCTTCTCCCTCTTCTGCTGCTCCCTCGGCCTCTTCCTCCGCCTCGGGAGGCATGTTGGCACCTGCCACCCACCAAACAGAGGATGTGCCACCAACACCACCACCTACGTCACCAAGCATCTCCACCATGTCACACGGCAGCGTTCAGCTCTCCATCTCACAAACCTTAGAGAGAAAGCGTAAATTCCCACCTAGCCATCCTCGATCCCTGGGCCTGAATGCCAGCATTTCTAAACTACTGGTCTTTGAAATGTTGTCAGTCAGGCTGGTGGACACAGACAGCTTCAAACAGCTGATGGCGATGGCTGTCCCACAGTATGTTGTTCCCAGCCGCCAATACTTCTCCAAGACAGCCGTGCCTTCCCTGCACAACCAAGTATCCGATAAAATCAAGTGTGCACTGCGCAATGCCATCTGTGGCAAGGTCCACCTAACCACAGATACGTAGACCAGTAAGCACGGCCAGGGATGCTATATCTCCTTAACTGCACACTGGGTAAATGTAGTGGCGGCTGGGCCCCAGGCGGAGAGCTGTTTGGCGCACGTCCTTCTGCCACCAAGGATCGCAGGGCATCATTCTTTGCCTCTTGTTGCCTCCTCCTCCTACTCGGCTTCCTCCTCCTCTTCTTCCACCTGCTCATACGGTCAGCCACAGACCTTCACCACCAACTTACGCCAGCCCGGGGTAAACGTCAGCAGGCCATTCTGAAACTCATGTGTTTGGGGGACAGGCCCTACACCACGCAGGAGTTGTGGCGGGGTTTAGAACAACAGACCGACGAGTGGTTGTTGCCGGTGAGCCTCAAGCCCGACCTGGTGGTGTGCGATAATGGGCAAACTCTCGTTGCAGCTCTGGGACTAGCCGGTTTGATGCACATCCCTTGCCTGGCGCATGTGCTGAATTTGGTGGTGCAGAAATTCATTCACAACTACCCCGATATGTCAGAGCTGCTGCATAAATTGCGGTCCGTCTGTGCGCGCTTCCAGCGTTCTCATCCTGCCGCTGCTCGCCTGTCTGCGCTACAGCGTAACTTAGGCCTTCCTGCTCACCACCTCATATGCGACTTGCCCACCAGGTGGAACTCCCCCTTGCACATGCTGGGAGACTGTGCGAGCAGCAGCAGGCCATAGTGGAGTTTCAGCTGCAGCACGCACGGGTGACTCGCACTGCGGAACAGCACCACTTCACCACCAATGACTGGGCCTCCATGCAAGACCTGTGTGCCCTGTTGCGCTGTTTCGAGTACTCCACCAACATGGCCACTGTCGATAAAGCCATTATCAGCGTTACAATACCACTTCTATTTTTTTCTTTGAGAAAACACTTAGGACGATGATGGAAGAGGATGTGGCCCAGGGGGGAAACGGAGGACAATGACGATACGCCTCCCACAGAGGACAGCTTGTCCTTACCTCTGGGCAACCTGGCACACATGAGCTACTACATGCTGCAGTGCCTGCGCAACGACAGCAAAGTTGCCCACATTTTAATGTGTGCTGACTACTGGGTGGCCACCCTGCTGGATCCCCGGTACAAAGACAACGTGCCCACCTTAATTCCCGCACTGGAGAGTGATAGGAAAATGCGCGAGTACAAGCACGCGCTGGTATACGCGATCCTGAGAGCATTCCCAACTGACACGGGGGGACAAGTGTAAGCAAAAGGCGAAGGCAGAGGAGGAGAAAGAGGTCGCCAACGCAGCTGTGTCACGGCCAGCTCCTCTGAAGGCAGGGTTAGCATGGGCGAGATGTAGAAAAGTTTTGTCTCAGTGCCACAGCTAACTGCACAACTAGCTGATAGGGAACGTATTAGCAGGAGGCAGCATTTCAACAACATGGTGGAACAGTATGTGTGCACACGCTTCCACGTACTGACTGAGGGTTTGGCCCCATTCAACTTCTGGGTCTCCAAATTGTCCACGTGGCCAGAGCTAGCTTTTTATGCCTTGGAGGTGTTGGCCTGCCCTGCGGCCAGTGTATTATCTGAACGTGTATTTAGCATGGCAGGGGGCGTCATTACAGACAAACGCAGTTAATGTGGACAAGCTGACGTTCATAAAAATGAACCAGGCATGGATCCCACACGACCTGTCCATCCCTTGTGCAGAATAGACATTTATAACTGCCTCGCCCTCAATGATACATTCTTGTACTCCAGGGCACTTCTTTATTGAATCCTCTTTTTTTTAATTGTACCATTATTTGGGGGGCAACACCAAGTTAAATGAGCCTCTCCTCTGTCTGGGTGCCAGGGGCCTACATTTCAGCAAATTGCCTGCTGCTTTGGTGTGTGACATTAAACTCTTTTTGCTGTCAAATGACCTCTCCTCTGTCTGGGTGTCAGGGGCCTAAATAACTGAAAGTGGCCTGTTCCATTGGTGGGAAACATAATGCCAGTTTTGCTGCTATGGGACCTCTCTTCTCTGTCTGGTTGCTGGGGCTTAAATTACTTAAAGTGGCCTGTTCCATTGGTGGTAACATAATGCCTGTTTTGCTGCTATGGGACCTCTCACCTCTGTCTGGGTGCTGGGGCCTAAATAACTGAAAGTGGCCTGTTCTATTGGTGGGTAACATGATGCCTGTTTTGCTGCTATGGGACCTCTTTCCTCTGTCTGGGTGCTGGACCTTAAATTACTGAAATTGGCCTGTTCTATTGGTGGGTAACATGATGCCTGTTTTGCTGCTATGGGACCTCTCTCCTCGGTCTGGGTGCTGGGGCTTAAATTACTGAAAGTGGCCTGTTCCATTGGTGGTAACATGTTGCCTGTTTTGCTGCTATGGGACCTCTCTCCTCTGTCTGGGTGCTGGGGCCTAAATAACTGAAAGTGGCTTGTTCCATAGTGTGGGTAACATGATGCTTGTTTTGCTGCTATGGGACCTCTCTCCTCTGTCTGCGTGCTGGGTCCTAAATAACTGAAAGTGGCCTGTTTCATTGGTGGGTAACATGATACCTGTTTTGCTGCTATGGGACCTCTCTCCTCTGTCTGCGTGCTGGGTCCTAAATAACTGAAAGTGGCCTTTTCCATTGGTGGGTAACATGATGCCTGTTTTGCTGCTATGGGACCTCTCTCCTCTGTCTGGGTGCCAGGGGCCTACATTTCAGATAATCGCCTGTTGCTTTGGTGGGTGACATTATCCTATTTTTGATGTCGAATGACCTCTACGTCTGGGTGTCAGGGGCCTATATTTCGTTTAATTGCTTGCTGTCTTTCTAACTCTTTTTACTGTCAAATGACTGCCCCCATTGTGTGGGTATCAGGGGCCTATATGTCTTTTAATCATTTGTTGTCTTAGTGGGAGATATTAAAATCTTTTTACTTTCAAATGACCGCCCCATTGCCGTGGGTGTCAGGGGGCCTATATTTTGTTTACTAACTTGCTGTGTTGGTGGGAGACATTTAACTCTTTTTACTGTTAAATGACTGTCCCATTGTGTGTCAGGGGCCTATATGTCGTTTAACCATTTGTTGTCTTGGTGGGAGAGATTAAACACTTTTTACTGTCAAATGACCTCTCCTCTGTCTGTGTGTCAGGGGCCTACATAAATGATAATGGCCTGTTCCATTGCAGGTGATGACAACTTCAACTCCCATGTATGGTTGCCATGGACCTGAGTCTGTGAATGAGGCCTGTGGCACTGCAGGCAGACATGAATCCCTTTTTGCTGTGATGAGAACTTCAACTCCCATAGCATTCCCACCTGACGCCTCCCCAACCTCCTATTCCACCTCCTCCTCCAAGTTGCCAATTGATATTGGTTAATCTTTATTTATTTTATTTTATTGTAAGTCATTTTACTATCCACATTTGTTTGCAGGGGATCTACCTACATTTTGCTGCCTTTTGCAGCCCTCTAGCCCTTTCCTGGGCTATTTTTACAGCCTTTTTAGTGCCCAAAAGTTCAGGTCCCCATTGACTTCAATGGGGTTCAGGTTCGGGGTCAAGTTTGGGTTGAGTTCGGATCCCGAACCCGAACATTTTCGTGAAGTTCGGCCGAACTTCTCGAACCCGAACACCCAGGTGTTCGCTCAACTATACTCCTGAGCAATAGCTGGGTATAGAGGGCGTTGTAGACAAATTTTGTCCTTGCTTTTCCATACTCCTTGGTCATCTGGCTTTTTTATTTTTTATTATGCTCATGAGAAAATATTTTCTTGTTGCATCAACTGTATACAATCTTTTTTAACCAAAGCAGACAAAATGACTACCTGTGCTGCTACCCTCCCCCATTTCTGAAACTGTAATTAGTGACAAATTAGCAGAATTCAGAATAGTACATCCTTTTTTTTTTTTTTTTTCTTCTCCCCCCCCCCCCCTGCATTTCCTGAAACTGATACCATTGCTAAAGAGGAAATTATGGTGGGGGGGGGGGGTGCTATTTTATGCACAGAAACTGACATGTTTTCATAGCTGCTCATTAATTTCATTGCCTGCACTGCCCCAACAGGGTCTAATCTGGCTGAAAAGTACGCCACTGGGTGCTGGCAATCACCATGCTTCTGAGTAAATACAGCAGTACTGTGACCCTGCATTTCAGAACAGGTTCAATTCCTCATCATACTTTGGAATGCCTAATGTAGAGGCTGACAGGATGCAAAGTTTGAGTGTGTGAAATTTTATTTACAGCTTCTTCTGTAAGACAGAATGGATCAGAGGGTAAACAATCATATAGAGGCTGCATTAACATAGAGACATGTCTGATCCATGGGTGACAATATGACACAAGTCCTAAGAAAACCCTAAGGGTCTGCACCCCTCTGGAAACTTGTATTTTCTCTACTGCATCTTTCCTTTCTGGGGGCAGGTGCCGAACACCATGTGATATTCAAAATCCCAGGAATACCACTCTGTCCTGAAAGAATTGTAGTTTATCTTTTGAGGCTTTGCACTCATTCTGGTAAAGTTTCCTTAGAGTTTCCTCACCATTTCTAGTGTACTCTATACTGAAAGAAATTTTCCGTCCAGGCTTTCCCTAGGTCTTTCTCCCTTGGATTATAATTCTTCTGGTTCACCTAGTCAGGATTTACACACAGACCACCTTGGGGACCCACCGGGTCTATAATAACCTCAACATGAGGTGCAAAAGAGTGATGGTATGTCAGCTGTCCTGTGAGTCACGTCAGTCTCATCAGTCTTATGCTTCTGTGTATACAACAATCTTTCTTTAACAATTTCTCCTCAGTCTCTGTTTTGCATGCAATTCCAATCCAAATATCAACTACTTCTTCATAAGACATAATGAACAAAACAGACATATATCAGTACTCCAAGAGTTAAACCAACAACATTCCAATCGTCATGAACGTCCATATTGTCCTTACCCGATAATCATAGGAATATCATCTCTTTTAGAGTTCTTTACCAAAATAGGCTGGATTGTAAATCAGCTTTTTAGACTCCAACTCCACACCGATTCACACAGACAGGAGGTGAGGCACAGATTTTAGTCAGATAAAGTCTCTTACCTTGCAATGTTGCTTTAAGTGAATCTGTACATCCTCTGACTGTCTGACCGTGGTTATCGGGGTGTCGAGGGAGAGCCAATTAGTCCAGCCGCACGTTGGGCGCCAAATTTTGTTAGGGCAATTGTCCCTTCTCTATCGATTATCGGGGTTCAAATTAAAGAAAGCCTTCTGTACACATGTGAGAAAACTGACCCTGTCAAAATGGCTGAACCAAGTAATCTGATTTGTTATAATACAACATAGACTATATAGCACAGTTCTTGGTATATGCCCAAACCATACACGCAAATGAAGTGCATAGGTAGGTTCCAGCTCTTAACCGCAGGCAGACAAAAACTGTAAGTCATGACCATTTTTGGTAAAAACACAGACACAGTAAAATGAAACAAGGCATCTTCTTATCTAAAAGAGGATGCGAAACAGCAAGTTGGTATTTCTGAGAAGAGAGAAGGGGGGGGGGGGGGGGTCAAGTCAATTGCTCCCTCACATCTGCAAATTCAGCTGACATTTCATTAAGTGAACTCTGGTCCAAACAACATGGAATTATATCTCTCACAACTTCCATTATACTCAGCTGCTCGGCCGAGCACACGAATATAGCAATGTGTTCGGGCCGAGCACACGAATATAGCAATGTGTTTGGGCCGAACACCTGATAAATTGGTGCTCGATTATCATTACTGCTGACCTGATAGTCCTGATCTTGCCCTCCTCCTCCCACCTCCATTTCACTGACCCCAGTCAGTGCCTGAACAGTCAGGTCTAAACCTCTCTCCAGTTTTGCAATGCCCCTAAGTATTTCAAGGTGCTTATTTAGATCCAAGATCTGGGCTTCCAAATATGCAACTTTATTGCATCTAGTTCAAATGTATTCACCCGCGAATAGCTCTTCAAGGCACGCATACATTGCACAGGACACACACTTAGTAGCATTGTCCATGGAGCACATGTTTAAATGGGGATGAACAGTCAATAAGGAAAACAGTAAATATGAGTTAGAATTAGACCCTGTCTGCTGTAGTTAAAGGACTAGCGGGGAGGGTGCCTGATTCATAGGAAAAGGTCAGAAATTGATGGAAACACCACCAAAATCGGTCAGGGACAGCATGGGGAGGATGTCTGAATGCATCTTGGACTACAATGTTGCTGCCTGTAACGATGTTGCCCGAGTTGTACGCCACTTTTACAGACTGACCATAAAACTCACAAACCGAAGATAAAAGCGATTTTAGATGAAAAATTGTTAGGAAACATTTTTTCCTGTATATTTACTTTTATAAAAAGAGCAAGTTCAGACAAAAATCTTCGTGATTTTAGGAACTGGGGCCATACTGTAACTAAGAGGGACGGCCGGTTGTTACGATTGTGTTGACCAGACTCTTGTATGATCAAACTGAACTCATTGGAAGAGGAACGGCCGGTGGCATCCGTATTGTACTTGTAGAGGTGAAATTCTTGTACCGGCGCAAGCCGATCCACAGCCGAAACCTTTGTTGCCACGTTTCATTAATCAACAACTTAAGTTGGAGGTTTGAAAACTATCCCCGGCAGCGTTATTCCCATTTCCCGCTGAGCATTTTCTGGGAAACTAAAGTCTTTGGGTTCCGGGGAGAGTATGGTTGCAAAGCTGAAACTTAAACTAATTGATGGAAGGGCACCACCAGGAGTGGAGCCTGCGGCTTAATTTGACTACGCACAGGAAGCCTCACCCGGCCCGGACACGGAAAGGATTGACAGATTGATATCTATTTCGCGTATCTGTGGGTGGTGGTGTATGGCCGTTTTGAGCGTGTGGATCGGGTCGATTTGAGTGGTTCATTCCGATAACCAAACACACTCCACCGTGCTAATTAGTTACATGACCCCCAGTGATTACGATTGTGTTGACCAGACTATCATCTGATGATAATGAACTTAGAAGAGGAACGGACGTTGAGCTGACCGTGTAAAAAAATGTAGGTGAGGGCCTGCTGCCGCTTTGTTAACTCTAGATAATTTGCAAGCTGATCGCACGTCCGCATGATGTTGACAATCTATTCCGATGTCTGCTCTATCAACTTTTGATGTTCTTTTTTGCACCTACCATGGTGACCACGGGTAATGGGGAATCAGGGTTCGCTTCTGGAGAGGGAGCCTGAGGGATGGCCACAGCTATCACTTCCAAGAAAGGCAGGCGGGGGCACGCAAATTTCCCAGTACCGACTCAGGGAGGTAGTGACGATAAATAACAATACAGGACTCTTAAGAGAGCCTGTCATTGGAAAGAGTACAAAAAATTTACAGGGAATGTCATAGGTATTTAGGATGAGGAAATGTTATACAGGAGAGGTAAAGTATGATTGATGGCCTGCTGGTGACCCACTAAAACATTAGAGGCGAAGGTCTTCAGCTGAGCTGACCATCTAAAACATATGGGTGAGGGCATGCGCGTGAGCTAACCATCCGAAAAATTATATGCGAGGGCCTGCGGGTGAGCTGACCGTCAAAAACATTATTTATGCGAGGGCCTGCGGGGGAGCTGACCATCCGAAAAATTATATGTGAGGGCCTGCGGGTGAGCTGACCATAGAAAACATTTATTTATGCGAGGGCCTGTGGATGAGCTGACCATCGAAAACATTATTTATGCGAGGGCCTGCGGGTGAGTTGACCATCCGAAAAATTATGAGACAGCATATATGCGATGGCATTATATGCGACAATTAAGCATGTAGATATGATGGACGAGGAGGATGAGAAAAGGAAGATTCAACCATATACCCTTTTTTGTGGCGGAAGGGGTGCATGGGAATACAGAGTATTCAGTACATTCTAAACACATTTAAAGTGCCTTTATGTTCAGTCGTGGCTTTCCTTTGGTGGAGTGGAGAAGTCAGGGGCAATCCAGGCCTTGTTCATTTTTATAAGAGTCAACCTGTCAGCATTTTTAGTTGACAGCCGGATACGCTTATCTGTTATAATGCCACCAGCAGCACTAAATACCTGCTCAGACAAAACGCTGGCGGCAGGGCAGGCCAGCACCTCCAAGGCGTAGAGCGCCAGTTCATGCCACGTGTCCAGCTTGGACACCCAGTAGTTGTAAGGCACTGAAGGATCACTGAGAACGCTGACACTGTCTGCTACATACTCCTTCACCATCTTACAAAACTTTTCCCTCCTTGTGACACCAGGACGTGCATCATGTTGAGGGTGCTGGCGGGGTGTCATAAAACTGTCCCAGGCCTTGGAAAGTGTTGCCCTGCCTTTGCTGGAAGTGCTGTGTGTTCCCCTTGTCTCCCCACCTTGGTTGCCCAAGGAAGTACGGACTCTGCTGCCAGCGCTGTCAGATGGAAATTTTTGCAGCAATCTGTCAACAAGGAACTTCTGGTATAGCACCATTTTGCTCGTCCTCTCCACCAGAGGAATGAGAGATGAGAAGTTCTCTTTGTAGCGGGGGTCCAGAAGGGTGAACACACAGTAATCACTGTTATCTAAAATGCGTATAACACAGGGGTCACGGGAAAGGCAGCCTAAAATGAAGTCAGCCATGTTTGCCAGAGTACCAGTGGGCAAGACTTCACTGGCGTCATCAGGAGGATGACTGTCCATTTCCTCATCCTCTTCCTGCTCTTCTGCCCACCCATGCTTAACAGATGGAATTAAAGTTCCACTCTGTGTAGCGGAGGCAACCATCCCCTGCTCCTCCTCCTACTACTCCTCCTCCAATACGCGCTGAGAAGACAAACTGAAGGTGTTCTGGCTATCACCCAGGGTCATGTCGTCTTCCCCCACAAAAACTGACTGTCTGTAAATGCTATTTGGATTAAATATAGGCCTCACAGACTGTCTAGAAATAAGTGTAGATTTGCTTCTCACTGCTCACAACAAGCAGAGTTTGTAGAATACAGAAAATGACTGTCTGTAAATGCTATTTGGATTAAATATAGGCCTCACACACTGTCTAAAAATAGGTGTAGATTTGCTTCTCACTGCTCACAGCAAGCAGAGTTTGTAGAATACAGAAACTGACTGTCTGTAACTGCTATTTGGATTAAATATAGAACTCACACACTGTCTAGAAATAAGTGTACATTTTCTTCTCACTGCTCACAGCAAGCAGAGTTTGTAGAATACAGAAAATGTCACTAACGGTCGCCCTGACAAAAAAATAATTCCCAAAATAAATTTTGCTGCCACCTTAAAAGGACTTTTGGTTCTTTAAAACATCTTTAAAATGAGTAATTTGTGATCAAATTAGCCCTACACTCTCTGTCCCTTCCTAACAGCAGCTCTCCCTGACTTGCAATAAGCGAACCCACGTGACTGGGTGCTATATAGCACCCGATGACGTGTTTCGGCCAGCCAATCACTGTAATGCCAGTAGAAAACATGGCATTACAGTGATGGCAATACTTACCTGCGCGTTTATTGGCTGTTTAGAAAGCGCCAAACGTGCGGGAAGCGCTCGAGCACATGGCACTCGAGCACATGTGGTACTCGGCCGAGTGTTCGTATCTCAGATCTGCTCGGATTCAGCGTTCAACACTGCAGTTATATGCGGTAAAGTCTTTTGTGACATTTCTGTGGAAAAACAAATTTTATTCAGCATTCAGCGCTGCAGTTATATCTGGTAAAATCTTTATTGACGTATTTAGGTGGAAAAACAATTCTTATTTAGCGTACAGCGCCGCAGTAATATGTGGTAAAATCTTTATTGAAGTATGACGGTTGAAAAAAAAAAATATTCAGTGGTCAGCACCTCGGTTATATGTGGTAAAATCTTAATTGAAGTATTTCGGTGGAAAAACAAATTTTATTCAACATTCAGCGCTGTAGTAATATGCAGTAAAATCTTTTGTGACTTATTTTGGTCGAAAAAGAAATTGTATTCAGCGTTCAGCACTGCAGTTATATGTGGTAAAATCTTTATTCACGTATTTCGGTGGAAAAACAATTCTTATTTAGCGTTCAGCGCTGCAGTAATATATGGTAAAATCTTTAATGAAGTATGAGAGTCGAAAAAAAATATTATTCAGTGGTCAGCGCTGTGGCTATAGGCGGTAAAATCTTTAGTGACGTATCTTGAAGAACTTTGCGAATCTTACGGGCTCAAAGTTATCTTAAGGCTTTGTATTCTCATTGTCTGTAGCTACTAGTGGCCTGTTCATGCCAGGTAGGTTCCCCAGAAGTATCTTAGTCGATCGACACTCTGTAGCTACATTCTGTAGCTTTCTCATGCTGCTGCCACCTCCACACTCTGTCATTGTGCCACTATGTGGCTTCCTCATGCTGCTGCCACCTCCACACTCAGTCATTGCACGACTCTGTGGCCTCCTCCTGATGCTGCTGCTGCCACCTCCAGACTGACTCTTTCATTGTGCCGCTCTGTGATCTCCTCATGATTCGCCATCTACAGACTCAGTCATTGTGCTACTCTGGGGCCTGCTCCTGATGCTGCTGCTGCCACCTCTAGACTCTTTCATTGTGCCGCTCTGTGGTCTCCTCATGATTCGCCTTCTACAGACTCGGTCATTGTGCCACTCTGTGGCCAATGAATGCTGCTGACACCTCCAGACTCTGTCATTATGCCACTCCTCATGCTCTCCTCATGCTGCCGCCACCTCCAGACTCAGTCATTGTGCTACTCTGTGGCCTACTCATGCTGCTGCCACCTCCACATTCTGTCATTGTGCCACTCTGTGGCCTGTTCATGCTGCTGCCACCTCCAGACTATGTCATTGTGCGCTCTGTTGACACCTCCACATTCTGTCATTATGCCACTCTGTGGCCTACTGATGCTGCTGCCACCTCCACATTCTATTATTGTGCTACTCTGTCATCTACTCATGCTGCTGCCACCTCCACACTCTGTCATTGTGCCACTCTGTGGCCTTCTCATGCTCCTGCCTCCCCACACTCTGTCATTGTGCCACTCTGTGGCCTTCTCATGTTGCTGCCACCTCCACATTTTGTCATTGTGCTATTCTGTCGCCAACTCATGCTGCTGCCACCTCCAGACTCAGTCATTGTGCTACTCTGTGGCCCACTCATGCTGCTGCCACCTCCACATTCTGTCATTGTGCCACTCTGTGGCCTATTCATGCTGCTGCCACCTCCAGACTATGTCATTGTGCGCTCTGTTGACACGTCCACATTCTGTCATTGTGCCACTCTGTGGCCTACTCATGCTTCTGCCACCTCCACATTCTATTATTGTGCTACTCTGTCGCCTACTCATGCTGCTTCCACCTCCACACTCTGTCATTGTGCCACTCTGTGGCCTTCTCATGCTGCTGCCACCACCACACTCTGTCATTGTGCCACTCTGTGGTCTCCTCATGCTGCTGCCACTTCCTCATTTGGTCATTGTGCCACTTTGTGGACTCCTCCTGATGCTGTTGCTGCTGCCACCTCCTCACTCGGTTATTGTGCCACTCTGTGGACTCCTCCTGATTCTGTTGCTGCTGCCACCTCCAGACTCTGTCATTGTGCCGCAATGAGGTTTCCTCATGCTGCCGCCACCTCACCACTATGTCATAGGTCCATATAGGTTCTCATGCTGTTGCCAACCTCACCACTTCATGACTGGTCCACTATTTTGGCTTTCGGCCTGGCTGACATCATTATTTAATAGACACTTCCTCTGATCTGTCAGAAGGAAGGAAAAATGAGATGCACAACGGATCCTGTCTATGTAGCAGCTTTAAGGCCTGTATGGTCCCATCAGAATTGGCTTATAATTTGGTATTCAAAAGCAGGAATGGGTAGAAAACACAAAAGACATTAAAATATTCCATTCAAGTGTCAGCTCTGTTTTAGATTCACTCCTGATTTTTTTGCCTTTAGCAAAACTTATGGATTATTGAGCAAATGCTGACTGAGTGAAGGTGTATGCTCCACAGAGAGGATCCGTTTTTCTGGGTTATTGTTCTGACGGATCAGAGAATGGGGAAAATTAATCAGTGATGTCAACACAAACTTACTGCTGACACCCTCTCCACTCTGTTGGGGGGGGACTTTACTTGTATAAGCGTTTAATAGAACAGGTTCTGTAGACATCTATGTGGAATCAGCTGACGAGGGTGTAAAAGGAGTGCGCTTCTTCTTGACGCTAACATCTACCTGTAAGGCTGAGTTGATACTTGAGTGAAGTATGCAGTGATTCTAAGAGCGACAGCTGTCATGTGCTTGTCATACTGACTCACAATATTGTTTCACTACCACAGCAGACTCCCTATGCGTGTTACTGCAAGGCACAATGTTCTACACCCCTATAAAGACTCTCTGCAGCCCAGAAATAGCCTTATTTTAATACGATTCGCTGCAAATAAATTCCGATCTAAGCAAATCTTTCTGGAAAATTTGGCGAACCGGCGAATTGAATTTATAAAAAATTTGCTTATCTCAAATCACCATCATAATTAATAAAGTAGTAGTTGGCCTCATTATAAATTAAACAAAATCACAAAATAAAATGTTCTAAAGGGCAAGAGATGCTCAGAACCTCAACTGCTGTTGCGCATTTCTACCCAGGAAAGCAAATCCTGCCCATGTGATCCGTTGCTAACAGCAATCTCCAGCAAAAATACATACAATGGAGGATGCCGGCAGCGGACCACACGTACCACAAAAGCATCCTACACATGTCTTAAAAGCAGAAAATGCTCAAAACCCCAAATGCTGTTGCACATTTCTAACCGGCGGAACAAATCCTGCACATGTGATCCGTTGCTAACAGCAATCCCCAGCAAAAAATGTATACAATGGAGGATTCCCGCAACAGACCATATGTAAGACAAATGTGCGGATGTGGTTATAAAACAAAAAATCACAGATTTTTTAGATTGGCGCACTACAATGGTAAATGCAATTGACAATATATGGCTAAACCCTCACGCGGATATTAAAATGAGACACTTCGCCAATATATTCTTATAACAAGAACATACCGAAGCCCGCATACCCCCTCAAGATCTCTGTGTGATGCAGGACCTAACGCTAATGTACCTTTGCCATATGGACAGTTTATGATAGGTGCATAAAGTCCGACACACAGCGAGCAGCTACCAGTTACCTCGAGCGTGAAATCACACATACAATGGGAGGAGGGAGGAGGCTGTGAGTCCCACCTATAACAGGTTCATGTGATGCAGGCTGCCCAGGTGCACCTGTATGTTACCCATAGATAAAATCAAGGCACATTCAAACCTGAGGTTGCCCCACCTCCAGGCATACATATACAAACAAAATTACAGAACAAAATGGTCTAAATGGCAAGGGATGCTCAAAACCCCAAATGCTGTTGCGCATTTCTACCCGAGGGAGCAAATCCTGCCCATGTGAACCGTTGCTAACAACAATCCCCAGCAAAAATGCATACAATGGAGGATACCGGCAGCGGACCACACGTACCACAAAAACATCCTACACAGGAAGATATGTATTATAAAGACCAAAATGTTGAATAAAGTCTTTCAATTGGTTTATATTGTTTTTAACAAAATTAATATTTGTGTGTAAATGATTTATAAATCATGTTTTTATAGTTACGTGTATGTAAGTTATATTAATTAATAGTAAACGTGTACATGTTTGTGCTACATAAATATAATTATTTTATGTGTATAATAAAGACATCAAACAATAAATTGGATGAAAATAAAACTGTTTATTTCACCATACAGTACTCATAGGAATATTTTTTTTACACAAATAAATAAAATATATAAATTAACAAAACTTGGGGAAACTGGTGGACCCTGAAACTGCAGCCCATGATGACGTTTGGGAAGGGGGGACAGATTGCTGAGAGGGGCCAACTTGTGAGGAGGAGGGGCCAGGCTGGACATATGAAGTCTTGCCATATGGTTGCCCATATAGGCGACTTTGTGGCCCATGATGTTCCCTACTACTATGATATTGTGGCGGCCCGTGTGGAACCTGGGGAATTTGGTGGGAGCCAGACATGTGTCCATGGGTGCTCCAATTTTCCAGGGCCACAAAAATGTCTGATGAATCATTTGGAGGAGTGTCAGCATACAGAACGATGCCGAAAGCCGCTTTAGTTCTCAGCAATCGTTCTGGCAGCACACTCCTCAAATGATATATATAAAACATACAAAAATTGCAGTACTCACCTATATCCGACTCCCAGAAGCAAGATCGCAGCTAGGATCAGCTGCTAACTTGTAATGTGAGAAAAAACGGAAAGGTCCAGCTTCTAAAATCCAATGCTTTATTCCAGCAGTTTAAAATTCCTCCATACACAGGATGGCAATACACTATCTACGCATTTAGGACACACAAATTACCGTCCTTACTCATGACTGGCTATTGACTAGAGTCTTGGCAGGAGGCATTGGGCGTCTTCTTGCCCGGCTGGCTACGGGCAAAGGGGGAGGGGGATTGGCTCCCGAGGCAGCGGGTTGCGTGGCTGCTGAGGTGGAGGGTCTCACAGCACTCACACCCCAAACTTGTTACCACCCCTAATAGCAAATTAATTATTACTTCTAGCAGAAATAATAAAGGAACGCCACTAAGTCATAAGAATAGATGCTTCTGAATTGTTATTACATTTGGAATACATGAAGCTATTAAAAAAGCCATGCACGGAGTAATGACAGGTCCTGTTTAAAGAAACTACATATTACATATTTGTTCATGTAACTACATTAGGGAAATTTACAAATAATCCTATTCCATTGTAATGTTTTTCAACTACTTATGCAAATACAAACTTTTAAATCTGTCCCGTATATGTGCAATTAATGGCTGAATGTTGGGAAAATTTTAACTTTACTCTGTGTTTTCTAGAATATACTTTATTGAAATTACTTGATATATGTGCAGGGGCCTGGTATATGCAATAAAGAGGTCAGAGGCCCTGGAGACATAGAATATTGCCACCCTTAAACTAGAGACAAGCATAACAGTGAACAACTGGAACAGATCTTGTTCTCAAGCACTTTTTGATAAATTTCCCCAATGTCTGTAACGTTTTTCATATGTCTTTCAAACTGTGAATATGTTGTTAAAACTAGTTCAAACCAGTTTCACTATGCCTTAAGATTGTCTATATGAATTCAACTTTGACAATATACTGCAGACAATCTGCTGCACCTTCAGCCAGTGTGTTCTGTCTCTTCTTATATAAGAACAAAGAAAAACTACCTCCTTTAACCTTAAATTCAGATGACATTGTGATCCGTCCCTGGTAAAGAAAATTATTTTAACAAAGTCGGCCCTTCGAGCCGGAATCCAATATCTTCTAAAACCTTGTTTCATTCGCGGCTGAACACCGTTAACGGTGGGGAGTCCCCTGACTCCCTGATTTGGAAAGACCTCCAGCTGAATTGCAGTTAAAGAGAGGCCAGCAGGCGGAAGGATGACGGATTCAAAGAACATAGTATGGAGAATCGAGAATCCGGTATCATCTGAATATAGGTAAGACAGTAACTATTTCTGTTGGTATATAGATATAGTTATTACTGTGGTTATTACTGGGGTTTTAGGAAGATTAGATTTAGTGAAGACGGAAACTCAAGAGTAGAGTCTTGAGCACTTGAGATAGGATTGTCAAGGGGGTAAAGGCCATAGCCTGTGTGAGAAGGCTACAGGAATAAATAACTCCATGTGCATGTAAAAGATGTTAGGTACCTGGAAGGTAGAGGCTTTAGGGAAATGCAACAAGTAACTGTGTTTATGTAACTAATAGTGTTGAGCGAACAGTTCGAGAATAGTTCGGGTTCGTACCGAACTTTGGGGTGTCCGTGACACGGACCCGAACCCGGACATTTTCAAAAAAGTTCGGGTTCGAGTTCGGAGTTCGGCATGTTCTCCCGGCGCATTTTGAAAGTACTATATAGCAGAATAGTACAGGCTTAAAGCTGAAATCGCATTGCGATTACAACTTTGAGCTACCGATCACCATGGGAACGCCTCCTCCAGTAGAATGTACTGTCGGATCTGAGAATTAAGTTGAAATCGCAATGCGATTATTAGAACTCAAATAAATCGCATCACACTACACGTTCTAATTGCATTCGATTTTAACTTTACTGTTTGGTTTTGTATCGCGATAATACAAAATTTGAATAATCGTGTGCGTGCTGTTCTAGCACGCAGTGCTATTCGTATCCCACTATTAAGTTCTAATCGCATTCGATGTTAACTTATGCATTTTTTTTTTTGCCAGGCATCAAATAGAATGCGATGCCTGTCAAAAAAAAAGCATAAGTTAAAATCGAATGCGATTAGAACTTAAGAGTGGGATACGAATAGCACAAGTGTTGTGTTGTTGAGCGCACATTTCGAGAATAGTTCCGGTCCATACAGAATTTTGGGGTGTTCGTGACACGACCCGAACCCGAACATTTTCATAGAAATTCGGGTTCGGTTTTGTAGTTCGTCATTTTTTGTGGCGCATTTTGAAAGGCTGCAAAGCAGCCAATCAACATGCATCATACTACTTGCCCTAAGATGCCATCGCAGCCATGCCTACTATTGGCAAGGCTGTGATTGGCCAAGTGCAGCATGTGACTCAGCCTCTTTATAAGCTTGTGCGCACGTCGGGACGTGCTCACTCCCGATGTGAATAGAACAGGGATCGATGCAGCTGCTGTGAGGGCGAGATAGGCAGGGAATAATCGGGGAAAAAAACCTGAGAAGAAGTGAAAGATCTACACCAGTGAATCAAAACAACTCAGCTGAGCTGTTCACTGAAAGTTTTTTTTTTTTTACACTGGCCAGATCAATTTTTACCGGCACATGTAACTGGGCTGACCGGCGGCGGCCATTTTGGGACCTGTGGTGCGCCAGCTCAAGCTGCCACAGAGTCCAAAGAAAAGCTCCAAAGAATTGAAAAATCTACTCCTGTGACACAGAACAACAGCGATTCAGCTGCTCAGTCAAAGTCAATTTTTTTTCTGGCTGGGCAGACCATTTTCTGGCACATGTTACTGGGCTGATAGGCTGCGGCCATTTTGGGACTTGTGGTGCTACAGCAAAAGCTGCCACAGCGTCCATTAATCTCATGTAATAGTCGATTTTTTCATAGATATACTACATCAGGGGTTTGGCTGTGCTTGTGTCACCCCTACTAACTGCCAATATAAAATATATCAGTGGTGAAACTGAAAGTAACCCACTTGGATAGCAAATTCCATGAATGTGCTGTTCCAGCTAGGCTAGCCAGTGTCACTACAGCCAGGTCCAATACTGTCAGCCAGAAATTAATTTTTTATTTTTTTTTGCCAGAAATATAAATTAAAAAAATCTTTCCCTGTAACAAACATAATTCTGGTGTTAGACCAGAAGAAGCACTCCTTCAGTAAATAATACTGTAAAAAGGTTTAGGCAATAATTCTCCCAGTGTGGGCAATTTATGTACCAAAACGAGCATTTTAAAAATTCCGGTGTTCTGAAATACCAGCAGTCTTCTTGTAATTAATACCAGAAAAAGGCATTATAGTGTCCAGTGTTGTCATTTTGGTTCCAAAAGGCCAATTTAATCAATCTGGTGTTGGTGACACCCGAAATAGTACGCCGCACGTTGTTACTCCTGTGAAAAGGAAATAGTTCTCCCACTGTGGGAAGTCATTTAACATAAGTAGCATTTAAAAAATTCTGGTGTCCAATTTGCAGCAGTCCTCTTGTAATTAATACCAGAAAAAGGCATTATAGTGTCCAGTGTTGTCATTTTGGTTCCAAAAGGCCAATTTAATCAATCTGGTGTTGGTGACACCCGAAATAGTAGGCCGCACGTTGTTACTCCTGTAAAAAGGAAATAGTTCTCCCACTGTGGGAATTCATTTAACATAAGTAGCATTTAAAAATTCTGGTGTCCAATTTGCAGCAGTCTTCTTGTAATTAATACCAGAAAAAGGCATTATAGTGTCCAGTGTTGTCATTTTGGTTCCAAAAAGGCCAATTTAATCAATCTGGTGTTGGTGACACCCGAAATAGTAGGCCGCACGTTGTTACTCCTGTAAAAGGAAATAGTTCTCCCACTGTGGGAATTCATTTAACATAAGTAGCATTTAAAAATTCTGGTGTCCAATTTGCAGCAGTCTTCTTGTAATTAATACCAGAAAAAGGCATTATAGTGTCCAGTGTTGTCATTTTGGTTCCAAAAAGGCCAATTTAATCAATCTGGTGTTGGTGACACCCGAAATAGTAGGCCGCACGTTGTTACTCCTGTAAAAAGGAAATAGTTCTCCCACTGTGGGAATTCATTTAACATAAGTAGCATTTAAAAAATTCTGGTGTCCAATTTGCAGCAGTCTTCTTGTAATTAATACCGGAAAAAGGAATTACGGTATATCTTCCAGTGTGGGAATTTTGGGGCTAAAAATAATATATTTTATTGTGGTGCGAGTTGAATCGCAACAATGAGAAAACATTCTATTAAGGGACGAGGACGCGGTCGTGGTGGGGTCCGTGGAGTCTCTGTTGCTGGCAGAGGACGTGGCATCGGCCTCAGGCGCACAAAGTAGTGAACCAACTCCCTCAAGTAGCCGGCAGAATTTACAGCGATATTTGGTGGGGCCCAATGCCGTTATGAGGATGGTAAGGCCTGAGCAGGTACAGGCATTAGTCGATTGGGTGGCCGACAGTGCTTCCAGCACGTTCACCACATTGTCTTCCGCCCAGTCTTCTGCGGAAAGCGCACAGGTGGCACCGTAAAACCAAGCCCATCAGTCTGTCACATCACCCCCATGCATATCAGGGAAACTGTCCGAGCCTCAAGTTATGCAGCAGTCTCTTCTTCTGTTTGAAGACTCTGCTGGCAGGGGTTCCCAGGGCGTCCACCTAGCCCTTCCCTAGCGGTGGAAGACATACCATGCACTGACGCACAACCACTTATGTATCCAGATGATGAGGACATGGGAATACCACCACAGCAGAGTGACCGAGTGTCTGATGATGACGAAACACAGGTGCCCACTGCCGTGTCTTATTGCAGTGTGCAGACTGAACAGGAGGAGGTCAGGGAGGAAGACTGGGTGGAAGACGATGCAGAGGACGATGAGGTCTTAGACCCCACATGGACTGAAGGTCGTGCCGCTGACTTAAATAGTTCAGAGGAAGAGGCAGTGGTGAGACCGAGACAACAGCGAAGCCAAAGAGGGAGCAGGGGGCAAAATCAGAACACCCGCCGTCCCGAGAGTTCGCCTGCTATTGGCCAGTGCCAACAGGGACCCAGCACCCCAAAGGCATCTTCAAGGAGTTCCCTGGCATGGCACTTCTTCAAACAATGTGCTGAGGACAAGACCAGAGTGGTTTGCACGCTGTGCCATCAGACCCTGAGGCGAGGCATTAACGTTCTTAACCTGAGCACCACCTGCATGATCAGGCATCTACATGCAAAGCATGAACTGCAGTGGAGTGCACACCTCAAAAAAATGAACCCGCTCAGGCTCCCCCTGCTCCCTCTATCGCTGCTGCCTCGGCTTCCGCCTCGAGAGGAATGTTGCCACCTGCCGAGCAGCAAACAGAGGATGTGCCACCGACACCACCACCACCACCGCCACCGTCACCTTGCGTCTCCACTATTTCACACAGCAGCGTTCAGCTCTCCATCTCTCAAACCTTTGAGAGGAAGCGCAAATTCCCACCTAGTCACCCTCGAGCCCTTGGCCTGAATGCCAGCATTTCTAAACTACTGGCCTTTGAAATGCTGTCATTCCGGCTGGTGGACACAGACAGCTTCAAACAGCTGATGGCCATGGCTGTCCCCCAGTATGTGGTTCCCAGCCGCCACTACTTCTCCAAGACAGCCGTGCCTTCCTGCACATGCAAGTGTCTGATAAAATCAAGTGTGCACTGCGCAACGCCATTTGTGCCAAGGTCCACCTAACCACAGATACGTGGACCAGTAAGCACGGCCAAGGACGCTATATCTCACTAACTGCACACTGGGTGAATGTAGTGGCGGCTGGCCCCAGGCGGAGAGTTCCTTGGCGCACGTCCTTCCGCCACCTAGGATCGCAGGGCATCATTCTCTGCCTCCTGTAGCCTCCTCCTCCTACTCGGCTTTCTCCTCCTCCTCTGCTTCCACCAGCTCCTCCTGTCAGCCACACACCTTCACCACCAACTTCAGCACAGCCCGGGTAAACGTCAGCAGGCCATTCTGAAACTCTTATGTTTGGGGGACAGGCCCCACACCGCGCAGGAGTTGTGGCGGGGTATTGAACAACAGACGGACGAGTGGTTGCTGCCGGTGGGCCTCAAGCCAGGCCTGGTGGTATGCGATAATGGGCGAAATCTCGTGGCAGCTCTGGGACTAGCCGGTTTGACGCACATCCCTTGCCTGGCGCATGTGCTGAATTTGGTGGTGCAGAGGTTCATTCACCACTACCCCAACATGTCAGAGCTGCTGCATAAAGTGCGGGCCGTCTGTGCGCGCTCCGGCGCTCACATCCTGCCGCTGCTCGCCTGTCTGCGCTACAGCGGAACTTCGGCCTTCCCGCTCACCGCCTCATATGCGACGTGCCCACCCGGTGGAACTCCACCTTGCACATGCTGGAGAGACTGTGCGAGCAGCAGCAGGCCATAGTGGAGTTTCAGCTGCAGCACGCTCGCGTCAGTCGTACTGCGGAACGGCACCACTTCACCACCAATGATTGGGCCTCCATGCGAGACCTGTGTGCCCTGCTGCACTGCTTTGAGTACTCCACCAAAATGGCCAGTGGCGATGACACTGTTATCAGCGTTACAATACCAATTCTATGTCTCCTAGAGAAAACGCTTAGGGCAATGATGGAAGAGGAGGTGGCCCAGGTGGAGGAGGAGGAGGAGGAGGAGGGCTCGTTTCTAAGACTTTCAGGCCAGTCTGTTAGAAGTAGCTCAGAGGGAGGTTTTTTGAAGCAGCAGAGGGCAGGTTCACAAGTCGCCAGCCAAGGCACTCTAATGGAGGACGAGGAGGATGAGGAGGAGGTGGAGGAGGACGAGGATGAAGCAGGTTCACAGCAGGGTGGCAGCCCACACAGCTCAGGCCCATCACTAGTGCGTGGCTGGGGGATACGGTGGACGATGACGATACGCCTCCCACAGAGGACAGCTTGTCCTTACCTCTGGGGAGCCTGGCACACATGAGCGATTACATGCTGCAGTGCCTGCGCAACGACAGCAGAGTTGCCCACATTTTAACGTGTGCTGACTACTGGGTGGCCACCCTGCTGGATCCCCGGTACAAAGACAATGTGCCCACTTTACTTCCTGCACTGGAGCGTGATAGGAAGATGCGCGAGTACAAGCGCACGCTGGTAGACGCGCTCCTGAGAGCATTCCCAACTGTCACAGGGGAACAGGTGGAAGGCCAAGGCCAAGGCAGAGGAGGAGCTAGAGGTCGCCCACGCAGCAGTGTCACGGCCAGCTCCTCTGAGGGCAGGGTTAGCATGGCAGAAATGTGGACAAGTTTTGTCTCCACGCCACAGCTAACTGCCCCACCACCTGATACGGAACGTGTTAGCAGGAGGCAGCATTTCACTAACATGGTTGAACAGTATGTCTGCACACCCCTCCACGTACTGACGGACGGTTCGGCCCCATTCAACTTCTGGGTTTCAAAATTGTCCACGTGGCCAGAGTTAGCATGTTATGCCTTGGAGGTGCTGGCCTGCCCGGCGGCCAGCGCTTTATCAGAACGCGTATTCAGCACGGCGGGGGCGTCATTACTGACAAGCGCAGCCGCCTGTCCACAGCCAATGTGGACAAGCTGACGTTCATAAAGATGAACCAGGCATGGATCCCACAGGACCTGTCCCTCCCTTGTGCAGAGTAGTCCTTAATAACTGCCTAAAACATGTCTTGTTGTACTACGGGCCACTTCTTTATTTAATACAAATTTTATGTAACCCACAGTTGAATGAAACTCTCCTCTGTCTGGGCGCCGGGCCTAACTAGATGAAAGTGGCCTGTTAAACTATCGGGTGACATAAAGCCATAACCTCTGCCATGCTACCTCTGTCCTCTGTCTGGGTGCTGAGGCCTAAGTCAAATAAAGCGGTCTTCTGCTGTGCTGGGGATATGAAGCTAATCTCTGACCTCTCTCCTCTGTCTGGGTCCAAAGGCCTAAGTCACTGAAAGAGGCCTTCTCCTGTGGTGTGTGATATGATGCCTGAATTTGTGCTGTGGGACCTCTCTCCTCTTCCTGGGTGCAGGGGTCAAAGTATCTAAAAGTGTCCTTCTCTTGCGGTGGTTTATATGATGCCTGAATATGTGCTGTGGGCCTCTCTCCTCTGTTTGGGTGAAGGGGTCAAAGTAACTTTATGGTGGCTTCTCCTGTGGTGGTTGATATTATGCCTGATTCTCTGCTGTGGAACCTCTCTCCTCTGTCCTGGGTGCAGGGGTCAAAGTATCTAAAAGTGTCCTTCTCTTGCGGTGGTTGATATGATGCCTGAATATGTGCTGTGTGGCCTCTCTCCTCTGTCTGGGTGAAGGGGTCAAAGTAACTTTATGGTGGCTTCTCCTGTGGTGGTTGATATGATGCCTGATTCTCTGCTGTGGGACCTCTCTCCTCTGTCTGGGTGAAGGGGTCAAAGTAACTAAATGGTGGCCTACTCCTGTGGTGGTTGATATGATGCCTGATTCTCTGCTGTGGGACCTCTCTCCTCTGTCTGGGTGAAGGGGTCAAAGTAACTAAATGGTGGCCTACTCCTGTGGTGGTTGATATGATGCCTGATTCTCTGCTGTGGGGCCTCTCTCCTCTGTCTGGGTGAAGGGGTCAAAGTAACTAAATGGTGGCCTACTCCTGTGGTGGTTGATATGATGCCTGATTCTCTGCTGTGGGACCTCTCTCCTCTGTCTGGGTGAAGGGGTCAAAGTAACTAAATGGTGGCCTACTCCTGTGGTGGTTGATATGATGCCTGAATCTCTGCTGTGGGGCCTCTCTCCTCTGTCTGGGTGAAGGGGTCAAAGTAACTAAATGGTGGCCTACTCCTGTGGTGGTTGATATGATGCCTGATTCTCTGCTGTGGGGCCTCTCTCCTCTGTCTGGGTGAAGGGGTCAAAGTAACTAAATGGTGGCCTACTCCTGTGGTGGTTGATATGATGCCTGATTCTCTGCTGTGGGACCTCTCTCCTCTGTCTGGGTGAAGGGGTCAAAGTAACTAAATGGTGGCCTACTCCTGTGGTGGTTGATATGATGCCTGATTCTCTGCTGTGGGACCTCTCTCCTCTGTCTGGGTGAAGGGTCAAAGTAACTAAATGGTGGCCTACTCCTGTGGTGGTTGATATGATGCCTGATTCTCTGCTGTGGGACCTCTCTCCTCTGTCTGGGTGAAGGGGTCAAAGTAACTAAATGGTGGCCTACTCCTGTGGTGGTTGATATGATGCCTGATTCTCTGCTGTGGGACCTCTCTCCTCTGTCTGGGTGAAGGGGTCAAAGTAACTAAATGGTGGCCTACTCCTGTGGTGGTTGATATGATGCCTGATTCTCTGCTGTGGGACCTCTCTCCTCTGTCTGGGTGAAGGGGTCAAAGTAACTAAATGGTGGCCTACTCCTGTGGTGGTTGATATGATGCCTGATTATGTGCTGTGGGGCCTCTCTCCTCTGTCTGGGTGAAGGGGTCAAAGTAACTAAATGGTGGCCTACTCCTGTGGTGGTTGATATGATGCCTGAATATCTGCTGTGGGACCTCTCTCCTCTGTCTGGGTGAAGGGGTCAAAGTAACTAAATGGTGGCCTACTCCTGTGGTGGTTGATATGATGCCTGATTCTCTGCTGTGGGACCTCTCTCCTCTGTCTGGGTGAAGGGGTCAAAGTAACTAAATGGTGGCCTACTCCTGTGGTGGTTGATATGATGCCTGATTCTCTGCTGTGGGGCCTCTCTCCTCTGTCTGGGTGAAGGGGTCAAAGTAACTAAATGGTGGCCTACTCCTGTGGTGGTTGATATGATGCCTGATTCTCTGCTGTGGGGCCTCTCTCCTCTGTCTGGGTGAAGGGGTCAAAGTAACTAAATGGTGGCCTACTCCTGTGGTGGTTGATATGATGCCTGATTCTCTGCTGTGGGGCCTCTCTCCTCTGTCTGGGTGAAGGGGTCAAAGTAACTAAATGGTGGCCTACTCCTGTGGTGGTTGATATGATGCCTGATTCTCTGCTGTGGGACCTCTCTCCTCTGTCTGGGTGAAGGGGTCAAAGTAACTAAATGGTGGCCTACTCCTGTGGTGGTTGATATGATGCCTGATTCTCTGCTGTGGGACCTCTCTCCTCTGTCTGGGTGAAGGGGTCAAAGTAACTAAATGGTGGCCTACTCCTGTGGTGGTTGATATGATGCCAGATTCTCTGCTGTGGGACCTCTCTCCTTTGTCTGGGTGCTGGGGTCGAAATAATAGTAAGTGACCTTCTCCATTGGTGGGTGACTTGAAGCCTGATTCTGTGCTATGGGACCTCACTCCAATTAATATTGTTTAATTTTTATTTATTTTATGTTAACTCATCATTTCCCTATCTACATTTGTTTGCAGGGGATTTACCTACATTTTGCTGCCTTTTGCAGCCCTCTAGCCCTTTCCGGGTGTGTTTTACAGCCTTACCAAAAACCTTACCAGATCTAGCACATAAACCAGTTGAACTTGAAACCCTTGAAAGATTACAGTAATGAAAAATTATTATTAATATGGGCAACACTATCTGTACCCTTTGTTTCCAATCAAACAAAACGCAATAAATTTGATTTAACATTATAGTTTTATAAAATAATCTTTAACAAAATAGAATTATTTTTTAACATAAATATATAAATAACCCAAAAAATTAGGGTAATTTTTTAAATTTTCTCTGCTCCTCCAGCAGATCATCGATGTCCTTAAGATGAGCCTCCTCCATGGCTCGCATTTGGTGGGAGAACTGCATCTTGAGCTGCCTCATCTTCCTGGTTTGCTGCTCCCTGAACTGCTGCATTCGCAGCTGGTGCTTCCTTCGCATTATTTTTATTTTTTTAACATGATGTTGTCAGCTGTAAAATAAATGAAATAAAATTTGGAAATGTACATTAAAATACAATCATTAATTGTTATATAAAGCTGAGATGATATTTTTTCTTGAAAATCACTGGTTAGACCACACATGGAGTACTGTGTACAGTTCTGGGCTCCTGTGAACAAGACAGACATAGCAGAGCTGGAGAGGGTTCAGAGGAGGGCAACTAAAGTAATAACTGGAATGAGGGATCTACAGTACCGTAAAAGGTTATCAAAATTAGGGTTATTCACTTTAGAAAAAAGACGACTGAGGGGAGATCTAATAACTATGTATAAATATATCAGGGGTCAGTACAGAGATCTCTCCCATCATCTATTTATCCCCAGGACTGTGACTGTGACAAGGGGACATCCTCTGCGTCTGGAGGAAAGAAGGTTTGTACACAAACATAGAAAAGGATTCTTCACTGTAAGAGCAGTGAGACTATGGAACTCTCTGCCTGAGGAGGTGGTGATGGTGAGTACAATAAAGGAATTCAAGAGGGGACTGGATTTATTTCTGGAGTGTAATAATATTACAGGCTATAGCTACTAGAGAGGGTCGTTGATCCAGGGAGTTATTCTGATTGCCTGATTGGAGTCGGGAAGGAATTTTTTTCCCCTTATGTGAGGAAAATTGGCTTCTGCCTCACAGGGTTTTTTGCCTTCCTCTGGATCAACTTGTAGGAAACAGGCCGAACTGGATGGACAAATGTCTTTTTCGGTCTTATATACTATGTTACTATGTTACTATGTAAATCTGTTATATATTGGTTTAGGTAGGATTAATAATAGTTCCTTTTAGTTTTGGGTTATTGACTTAGTAGTTACGTTAATGGTTTTGATGTTGATCAATTACTTTTTAGTGTTTATTTTTTATATTACTGTTATGTGTTGTACTTTATTTGTTGCCTGTTTTATTATATTTTCTTCATTTAAAAAAATAATATAGTTTGTTAAAATATATTCTTAGAAAAATTTATATATTGCATGCTTGTTATATCGTACTTCCAAAAATGGATGTGGCAGTTAGATACGTTATGGAAATCAGTACTCCCACCCGTAACATTAGCTTTCTGGGACACTGAATAAATAAAAATATCCACATCATCCATTTACCTTCTTGTCGGGGGTAGTGACCATCTCCTCTTCTGCCTCCTCAGAGTCATCACCCTCCTCCACTGCAGCAGGTGGGCTATGGGCCCGATAGCCTGATGGCCCTGCCTCTTCCTGCTCCTCCTCGTCCGAGTGGTCTGTCTCCTCCTCCACCTCCACCGCCTTCTTCTTTTTAGAGAGCTTGGCTCTCACTTTGGGAAGCGGAGCATCTGTAATGATGATGATGACCAAATTTTTAAAAATGCCAAGATAAACAAGTAAAGCCAAATTACAGTTAAGGGTACACAAATTAATCTATGGTAGTGTCTGGATGGCATAATAATTAACTACACCTATCTTTCTTCTCCTTTTGGCTTAGATCAAGTGTAGTATCATCAGTGTCTGCCTTGACCTGCCGGACCAGGACCCTGTGGGTACCCCCTGCACTCTGCCTTTGAGCATCGTTGATTAAGTTCAGCTTCAACTCACTGCTGCTATTGGGTGTTGGGCCACTCCCCAGGGAACAAGAGTGATTCGAGTCTATGACTTCATTTGGGCATGTGGCCTAATTGTCCTGATCGATGCTTGTTGTCTACACTCGTCCAGACGTGCGAGGAGTTTGGACAAGCTTCAGGGGCCAAAGTCAACTGTGTAAAGTCAAAAAATATATGTGGCCCAGAAAGAGGTCTCATATTGCCACTTTTAGCACCCTTTCCCATCAGTTCAACACCACTGTACTAAGTGATTTATTGTAAAGGGTTAAAAAATACTTATTTCTCTCACCAACATATTGTGTTATCTATCTACTCAGTTATGCAAATAAGTATTGTACCTGGAAAAGATTTATCTCTGATCTTAGTGATCAGATCCATCCTGTGGCGCTTCAGATCTGACCACTTTTTTAGAATCGCTTCCTTCCGATGAGTGCACCCATTCTTCTGCCACAGATGGAAAGCAATTCTCCGCACTATGGCCTGCTTTTCGCCCCTTGACCTTCTGCGGTCGTACCCCTTCTCCAACATTTCCTGCAAGATAACAATTAAATCATGTAATCCCACAGTTCTAAAATACAATTATTAGTTATCATAGTCATAAGAACCATCAAAAATAACATTTAATATCAAAACAGTCAAAGAGTAGAACATCGCCATCCCTTTAAAAGTGACTTGAACATTGCCGCCCCTTTAAAAGTGACTTGAACACTGCAGCCCCTTTAAAAGTGACTTGAACATCGCCATCCCTTTAAAAGTGACTTGAACATCGCCATCCCTTTAAAAGTGACTTGAACATTGCGATCCCTTTAAAAGTGACTTGAATATTGCCGCCCCTTTAAAAGTCACTTGAACATCGCCATCCCTTTAAAAGTGACTTGAACATTGCGATCCCTTTAAAAGTGACTTGAATATTGCCGCCCCTTTAAAAGTCACTTGAACATCGCCATCCCTTTAAAAGTGACTTGAACATCGTCATCCCTTTAAAAGTGACTTGAACATTGCCACCCCTTTAACAGTGTCTTTCACTAATCACTCATGTAGTTGTGCAGTCTGCTAAAGCCTGTGATGAGTTTATGTCACCAAGCAGTAGGACATGTGACAGTGTAAGGCAGTTATGAGATCAGTGAAGGCCTGCAGGCTTATTGGCTAATAAAAATCATTAATAAATAAGTTTAAATCACATTACTGAATTAAACACTAACTAAGTTCAATTACTTTTTACTTACAGTTATTAAGAAATCCAGCTCTTCTTTAGAGAAATTACTTTTCGCCATAATCGCTGGGACAGTCACCAATCTCCACTCTTGTCTCTCTCGATCCGATCCGAGGTAACGCACACACGTACAGACGCACGTACATGATTCTTGAATAGTTGTATTATCACGATAATAAAACTAACAGTGTAAAGTTGACTGTATTGCTCTAAGTTATATTCGCGTACGAATGTAACTTCTATTACAGCACGCCATACTAAAACTGACTAAGTGACAGCTTTAAGTTCTATTCGAACGCGATTATGCGATTATTATATATCTGCTTAATCGCATTGCCGTTTCAACTTATCATTGCTAATTCTAAATAATTCCATCCATATTCGTTAACTTACTGTTACTGACTCAGTAAGTTAACGATATGGATGGAATTATTTAGCAATGCTAAGTTGAAATCGCAATGCGATTAAGCAAATATATAAGAATTGCATTGCGATTTCAACTTAATTCTCAGATCCGACAGTACATTCTACTGGAGGAGGCGTTCCCATGGTGATCGTTAGCTCAAAGTTGTAATCGCAATGCGTTTATTGCGGTATATTATCCCTCTGGGTGTCTTTTACAGGTTAATTTTTATTTATTTTATGTTAACTCATCATTTCCCTATCTACATTTGTTTGCAGGGGATTTACCTACATTTTGCTGCCTTTTACAGCCCTCTAGCCCTTTCCGGGAGTCTTTTACAGGCTTTTTAGTGCCCAAAAGTTCGGGTCCCCATTGACTTCTATGGGGTTCGGGTTCGGGATGAAGTTCGGGTTGAGTTCGGATCACGAACCCGGACATTTTCCGGAAGTTCGGCCGAACCTCTCGAACCCGAACATTCAGGTCTTCGCTCAACTCTAGTAACTAACTATTGTCTAAGTATATTTATGTAAGTTGTTTATTTTGTATGTCTAAGTGTTGCAAAAGAGTGTTGCAAAGAGTTAAGACAGTCTCTTACAAATAAGAGTCATGGTCACCTCAGGTGAGCAACATTACTGTCTGAGGACGGTATTTAGACTAGCGGCTCTGGTCGTCCAGAGTGCGGCGAACATTACAGTCCCGGGAGGGTAATGTTTTGGAAAGTGGCTTTGATTCTTGCCTGAAGTGCATACTCACAACTGTTTGAGTCATCCCACTTGGCCATAAAATATATGTTTTGTGTATACCTAATTCTTGAATGATTATAATCCTTCAACAAATCCCTGAATGATTTGTGTGAATGTATGAGGGTTAAATAAATAAAACCCTGGATAGATAAAGGAGTTCAATTAGCTGTGATCTGAGGTCATTGTTTGGACTGAAGACAAAACGATAGGTTGAAAAATGTAAAGAAAACATCCAGGCACATTTCCCAAATAATAACACTCATCCCATGTCAAAGTGTCTACCATCGTGTAATGAATATTGTGAAAAGTGTATTTGTTCTATAACCTTGATTGAGAATCCTTTAGGTAAAAACAAAATATATATATATATATATATATATATATATATATATCTCAGATCTGTGAGTAACCAAATTCTCCATAAACCCTTAATTTATTGGAGAAATTAGGTTAAAATTACAAGACATGATGACAAACTGGATCCCGATTAGTGATGTGCGAGCACCAAAGTATTCGGGTGTTCAGGTACTCGGTTTGAACACATAGCAATATTCATCCGCTCGGCCGAGCACCCGAGTATAATGGAAGTCAATAAGAGACAACTAGGAACCCCCTGCTCAGATGAGCGGAGGGTGCCTGGTCAATTGGAAAAGGTCAGAAAGTGACAAACACCACCAAAATGGATCTGAAACAGCATGGGGACCATGTCTGGGTGCATCTTGGACTCCAATGCTGGGAACCATATTATCCCAGTTGTCCGCCACTTTTACATAGCGACAAAATCACACCCAAAATCCGGCCCCCTCAAATAAAAAAGACATTTTTAGAGGGGAAATTGTCAGGAAACATTCTTTCCTGTATATTCAATTGTATATACAGTGAAAATGCTGCCAAAAATTACAAGGAAGAAGCACTCCGATACAGCCAGTATATCACATAAAGGAGGGCCTCATTCACATGGTGCTACAATTGTTCAGGTACATTACACTGCTGCACTCATAAAGCCTATGCACAAATGAAAGGGCTGGCAAAAATTGCAAGATACCGGCACTCCAATACACCCTTTATTACACATAAAGGAGGGCATCATACACAGCCTTGAAAAATTATCATTGATGGCCTACTGGTGACCCTCAAAAACATTTGGAGCAAGGGTGTGCTGGTTACCCTCTAAAACGTTATAGTTGAGGGCCTGAAGGTGAGCGGACCCTAAAAAAAATTGTAGTGAGGGCCTGAAGGTGAGCGAACCACATAAAACATTGCAGTGATGGCCTACAGGTGAGCAGACTGTACAAAACATTAGCGGTGGGGGCCTGAAGCTTAACGAACCCCATAAAACATTACAGTGATGGCCTACAGGTGAGCAGACCGTATAAAGCATTGGAGGTGAGGGCCTGAAGCCGAGCGAACCCCATAAAACATTGCAGTGATGGACTACAGGTGAGAAGACCATATAAAGCATTAGAGGTGAGGGACTGAAGGTGAGCGAACCACATAAAACATTGCAGTGATGGCCTACAGGTGAGCAGACTGTATAAAACATTAGCGGTGAGGGCCTGAAGCCGAGCGGACCCCATAAAACATTGCAGTGATGGCCTACAGGTGGGCAGACCATATAAAGCATTGGAGGTGAGGGACTGAAGCCGAGCGAACCCCATAAAACATTGCAGTGATGGACTACAGGTGAGCAGACCATATAAAGCATTGGAGGTGAGGGTCTAAAGCCGAGTGAATCCTACAAAACATTGTAGTGAGGGCATATACACTCACCTAAAGAATTATTAGGAACACCTGTTCTATTTCTCATTAATGCAATTATCTAGTCAACCAATCACATGGCAGTTGCTTCAATGCATTTAGGGGTGTTGTCCTGGTCAAGTCAATCTCCTGAACTCCAAACTGAATGTCAGAATGGGAAAGAAAGGTGATTTAAGCAATTTTGAGTGTGGCATGGTTGTTGGTGCCAGAAGGGCCGGTCTGAGTATTTCACAATCTGCTCAGTTACTGGGATTTTCACGCACAACCATTTCTAGGGTTTACAAAGAATGGTGTGGGTGAAAATGCGTTGTTGATGCTATAGGTCAGAGAAGAATGGGCCGACTGATTCAAGCTGATAGAAGAGCAACGTTGACTGAAATAACCACTCGTTACAACCGAGGTATGCAGCAAAGCATTTGTGAAGCCACAACACGCACAACCTTGAGGCGGATGGGCTACAACAGCAGAAGACCCCACCGGGTACCACTCATCTCCACTACAAATAGGAAAAAGAGGCTATAATTTGCACGAGCTCACCAAAATTGGACTGTTGAAGACTGGAAAAATGTTGCCTGGTCTGATGAGTCTCGATTTCTGTTGAGACATTCAAATGGTCCAAATTTTGCGTAAACAGAATGAGAACATGTATCCATCATGCCTAGTTGTTACCACTGTGCAGGCTGGTGGTGGTGGTGTAATGATGTGGGGGATGTTTTCTTGGCACACTTTAGGCCCCTTAGTGCCAATTGGGCATCGTTTAAATGCCACAGGCTACCTGAGCGTTGTTTCTGACCATGTCCATCCCTTCATGACCACCATGTACCTATCTTCTGATGGCTACTTCCAGCAGGATAATGCACCATGTCACAAAGCTCGAATCATTTCAAATTGGTGTCTTGAACATGACAATGAGTTCACCATACTAAAATGGCCCCCACAGTCACCAGATCTCAACCCAATAGAGCATCATTGGGATGTGGTGGAACGAGAGCTTCGTGCCCTGGATGTGCATCCCTCAAATCTCCATCAACTGCAAGATGCTATCCTATCAATATGGGCCAACATTTCTAAAGAATGCTATCAGCACCTTGTTGAATCAATGCCACGTAGAATTAAGGCAGTTCTGAAGGCAAAAGGGGGTCCAACACCGTATTAGTATGGTGTTCCTAATAATTCTTTAGGTGAGTGTATATTCTGTATGGAAAAGGAGGCGGATGAGAAAACAAGATTCAAACATATACCTTTTTGCATTTGAATCTTGTGGATTGAGAACATTATAAAGCATACATTTAAATTGTGTTTTTGTTCCTCATTGGCTCAACTTTCCTTTGGTGGAGTGGAGAAGTCAGGAGCAATCTTGTTCATTTTTATCTGAATCAACCTGTCAGCATTGTCAGTGGACAAGCGGATACGCTTATCTGTTATAATGCCACCAGCAGCACTAAATACACTCTCAGACAATATGCTGGAGGCAGGGCAGGCCAGCAGCTCCAAGGCGTAGAGCGCAAGTTCGTGCCAAGCATCTAGCTTGGACACCCAGTAGTTGTAAGGCACTGAGGGATCATTTAGGATGCTGACATGGTCTGCAATGTATTCCTTCACAATCTTCCAAAACCTTTCGCTCCTTTTAGCACTAGGCCGTGATTCAGGGTGAGGTTGCTGGCAGGGTGTCATGAAAGTGTCCCATGCCTTGGAAAGTGTTGCCCTGCCTCTGTTGGAACTACTGTGTGTTCCCCTTGTCTCTCTTCCTCGGTTGCTTAACCGCTTCAGCCCCCCTAGCTTAAACACCCTTAATGACCAGGCCACTTTTTACAATTCCGCACTACACTACTTTCACCGTTTATTGCTCCGTCATGCAACTTACCACCCAAATGAATTTTACCTCCTTTTCTTCTCACTAATAGAGCTTTCATTTGGTGGTATTTCATTGTTGCTGACATTTTTACTTTTTTTGCCATTAATACAAATTTAACAACATTTTTGCAAAAAAATGACATTTTTCACTTTATGTTGTAAAATTTTTCAAAAAAACTACATTTCTATATAAATTTTTCTCTAAATTTATTTTTCTACATGTCTTTGATAAAAAAAAAGTCCAATAAGTGTATATTTATTGGTTTGGGTAAAAGTTATAGCATTTACAAACTATGGTGCAAAAAAGTGAATTTCGGCATTTTGAAGCAGCTCTGACTTTCTGAGCACCTGTCATGTTTCTTCAGGTGCTAGAATGTCAGGATAGTATAAATACCCCCCAAATCACACCATTTTAGAAAGAAGACACCCCAAAGTATTCGCGGAGGGGCATGGTGAGTTCATGTATCATTTCATTTTTTTCACAAGTTAGCGGAAAATGACACTTTCTGAGAAAAAAAAAAAAAAGTTTCAATTTCTGATAACTTCTGGCAAAAAAATAAAAATCTCAGACGGACTCACTATGCCCTCAGTGAATACCTTGGGGTGTCTACTTTCCGAAATGGGGTCATTTGTGGGGTGTGTTTACTGTTCTGGCATTTTGGGCGGGGCTAATTGTGAGCCGCCATGTAAAACCTAAAGGTACTCGTTGGAATTTGGGCCCTTTTGCGACCCAGGCTGCAAAAAGTGTCACTTATGTGGTATCGCCGTACTCAGGAGAAGTAGGGCAATGTGTTTTAGGGTGTATTTTTACATATACCCATGTTGGGTGAGAGAAATATCTCTGTAAATTGTCAACTTTGTATAAAAAATTTCAAAAGTTGTCAATTACAGAGATATTTTTCACACAAAGTATGGGTATATATAAAAATACACCCCAAAACACATTGCCCTACTTCTCCTGAGTACCGCGATACCACATGTGTGCCACTTTTTTGCAGCCTGGGTGCAAAGGGCCCTAAACCAATGAGTACCTTTAGGATTTCACAGGGCATTTTTACGCATTTGGATTCCAGACTTCTTCTCACGCTTTAGGGGCCCCTAAAATGCCAGGACAGTATAAATACCCCACATGTGACCCCATTTTGGAAAGTAGACACCCTAAGGTATTCTGTGAGGGGTATGGTGAGTTCATGTAAAATTTTATTTTTTGTCACAAGTTAGTGGAATATGAGACTTTGTAAAAAAAAAAAAAATAAAAAAATATCAATTTCCGCTGACTTGTGCCAAAAATAAAAATTCTGTGGACTCACCATGCCCCTCACGGAATACCTTGGGGTGTCTTCTTTCCAAAATGGGGTCACATGTGGGGTATTTATACTCACCTGGCATTTTAGGGGCCCCTAAAGTGTGAGAATCCAAATGCATAAAAATGGCCTGTGAAATCCTAAAGGTACTCATTGGTTTTAGGGCCCCTTTGCGCACTAGGCTGCAAAAGTGGCACACATGTGGTATCGCCGTACTCAGGAGAAGTAGGGCAATGTGTTTTGGGTGTATTCTTGCATATACCCATGCTGCGTGTGAGAAATATCGCTGTAAACGACAACTTTTTACATTTTTTATTCAAAGTTGTCAATTTACAGAGATATTTCTCTCACCCAGTATGGGTATATGTAAAATACACCCCAAAACACATTACCCTACTTCTCCTGAGTACGGCGATACCACATGTGTGACACTTTTTTGCAGCCAAGATGCGCAAAGGGGCCCAAATTCCAATAAGTACCTTTTAGGAGGGCATTTTTACGCATTTTTCTTTTCACGCTTTAGGGCCCCTAAAATGCCAGGGCAGTAGAAATACCCACATGTGACCCCATTTTGGAAAGAAGACACCCAAGGTATTCCATGAGGGGCATGGCGAGTTCATAGAAGATTTTTTTTTTGGCACAAGTTAGTGGAAATTGATTTTTTATTGTTTTTTTCTCACAAAGTCTCCCTTTCCGCTAACTTTTGACAAAAAGTTTAATTTTTAATGGACTCATTATGCCCCTCAGCGAATACCTTGGGGTGTCTTCTTTCCAAAATGGGGTCACATGTGGGGTATTTATACTGCCCTGGCATTTTAGGGGCCCTAAAGCGTGAGAAGAAAAATGTGTAAAAATGCCCTCCTAAAAGGTACTCGTTGGAATTTGGGCCCCTTTGGCTGCAAAAAAGTGTCACACATGTGGCATCGCCGTACTCAGGAGAAGTAGGGCGATGTGTTTTGGGGTGTATTTTTGCATATACCCATGCTGGGTGAGAGAAATATCTCTGTATATTGACAACTTTGAATATAAAAATTTAAAAAGTTGTCGTTTACAGCGATATTTCTCACAACCAGCATGGGTATATATAAAAATACACCCCAAAACACATTGCCCTACTTCTCCTGAGTACGGCGATACCACATGAGTGACACTTTTTTGCAGCCAAGATGCTAAAGGGCCCTAAAACCAATGAGTACCTTTAGGATTTCACAGGGCATTTTTACGCATTTGGATTCTCACGCTTTAGGACCCCTAAAATGCCAGGGCAGTATAAATACCCCACAAGTGACCCCATTGTGGAAAGAAGACACCCCAAGGTATTCTGTGAGGGGTATGGCGAGTTCACAGAAAAAAAAAAATTTGGCACAAGTTAGCGGAAATTGATTTTTTATTTTTTTTTCTCAGTCTCATATTCCACTAACTTGTGACAAAAAATTAAATTTTGCATGAACTCACCATACCCCTCACGGAATACCTTGGGGTGTCTTCTTTCTAAAATGGGGTCACATGTGAGGTGTTTGTACTGTCCTGGCTTTTGAGGGTCTCCGCAATCATTACACGTATGGCCAGCATTAGGAGTTTCTGCGATTCTCCGTATATTGAGCATACGGGTAATGAGATTTTTTTTTTCCGTTCAGCCTCTGCGCTGAAAAAAAAAAAAATGAACGGCACAGATTTTTTCATTCGCATCGGTCAATGTGGATGAAAAAATCTCTGCCAAAATCAGTGACTGCGGTGAGGTGGGCTGGGCGCTAGCTACCTAACAACCTGGCGGTGATAAGTGACCCTTATGCCCCATTCACACGTCCGAAATTCTGTTTTGGAACGGAATTGCGGACCCATTCATTTCTATGGGGACAGACTTTGTCCCGCTCGGATCCGGAATTACGGATCCGCGCTTCCGGGTCTGCACTTCTGTTCCGCAAAAATATAGAACATGTCCTATTCTTGTCCGCAATTGCGGACAAGAAAAAGCATTTTCGATATAGTTCTGGCAATGTGCAGATCTGCAAAATGCGGAAAGCACATTGCCGGTGTCCGTGTTTTGAGGATCTGCAGATCCGTGGATCAGTTCCGCGGATCCGTGAATCCACGGATCCGCAAAACACATATGGATGTCTGAATGGAGCCTTACAAGGGGTGTGATCAATGACAGGGGGGTGATCAGGGGGTCTAGATGGGGTGATCAAGGGGTTAACAGGTCAGGGGGTGGTGGGGGGTTAGTGTAGTGTTTGGTGCAACTTTACATAGTTACCTGGTCCTCTGGTAGTCGATCCCAGCAAATGGGACCACCAGAGGACCAGGTAGCAGGTATACCAGACGCTGTTCACAAAACAGCGTCTGGTATACATGTTTGATGCGATTTATATCGCATCTACAGCCTGCCAGCGATTGATCATCGCTGGCAGGCTGTAGTTCAACTCTTGAGACGCGCGCTCCTGTGAACGCGTGCGTGCGCGCGCGTTCAAAGGAACGAACTTGCGCATCTCGCGAGATGACGCGCCGATGCGTCCACACAGAGCTACAGGACCATCCCTGCGTTCGGCGGTCCTGTAGTAGTTAAGGAAGTATGGACTCTGGCGGCCGCATTGACAGATTGAAATCTTTGGAGCAATCTGTCAACAAGTACCTTCTGGTATTGCACGTTTTTACTCGTCCTCTCCACCACAGGAATGAGAGATGAGAAGTTCTCTTTGTAGCGGGGGTCGAGAATGGGGTACACCCAGTAACCTGTGTTACCTAAAATGCCTATAACACTAGGGTCACAGGAAAGGCAGCCTAAACCTAAAGGGTCCAAAAACAGAGCCTGGAAATTATAGGCCGGTAAGTTTAACATCTGTTGTGGGTAAACTGTTTGAAGGTTTTGTAAGAGATGCTATCTTGGAGTATCTCAATGAAAATAAGCAAATTACACCATATCAGCATGGCTTCATGAGGGATCGGTGATGTCAAACTAATTTAATCAGTTTCTATGAGGAGGTAAGTTCTAGACTTGACCGGGGTGAATCAGTGGATGTCATATATCTGGACTTCTCCAAAGCATTTGACACTGTACCACACAAAAGGTTAGTATATAAAATGAGAACACTTGGGCTAGGAGAAAATATCTGTATGTGGGTAAGTAACTGGCTCAGTAATAGAAAACAGAGAGTGGTTATTAACGGTACACACTCAGATTGGGTCACTGTCACTAGTGGGGTACCTCAGGGGTCAGTACTGGGCCCTATTCTCTTCAATATATTTATTAATGATCTTGTAGAAGGCTTGCACAGTAAAATATCAATTTTTGCAGATGACACTAAACTGTGTAAAGTAATTAACACTGAAGAGGACAGTTTTCTGCTACAGAGGGATCTGGATAGATTGGGGGCTTGGGCAGAGAAATGGCAGATGAGGTTTAACACTGACAAATGTAAAGTTATGCACATGGGAAGGAATAATTCAAGTCACCCGTATATACTAAATGGTAAAACACTCAGTATTTTAATAAATAACAAACTAAGCTGTAAAAACCAGTGTCAGGCAGCTGCTGCTAAGGCCAATAAGATAATGGGTTGCATCAAAAGGGGCATAGACGCCCGTGATGAGAACATAGTCCTACAACTTTACAAATCTCTAGTCAGACCACACATGGAGTACTGTGTACAGTTCTGGGCTCCTGTGAACAAGGCAGACATAGCAGAGCTAGTGAGGGTTCAGAGGAGGGCAACTAAAGTAATAACTGGAATGGGGCAACTACAGTACCCTGAAAGGGTATCAAAATTAGGGTTATTCACTTTAGAAAAAAGACGACTGAGGGGAGATCTAATAACTATGTATAAATATATGAGGGGTCAGTACAGAGATCTCTCCCATCATCTATTTATCCCCAGGACTGTGACTGTGACGAGGGGACATCCTCTGCGTCTAGAGGAAAGAAGGTTTGTACACAAACATAGAAAAGGGTTCTTCACGGTAAGAGCAGTGAGACTATGGAACTCTCTGCCTGAGGAGGTGGTGATGGTGAGTACAATAAAGGAATTCAAGAGGGGACTGGATGTATTTCTGGAGTGTAATAATATTACAGGCTATAGCTAGTATAGAGGGGTCGTTGATCCAGGGAGTTGTTCTGACTGCCTCATTGGAGTCGGGAAGGAATTTTTTCCCCTTAAGTGGGGAAAATTGGCTTCTACCTCACAGGGTTTTTTTGCCTTCCTCTGGATCAACTTGCAGGAAACAGGTCGAACTGGATGGACAAATGTCTTTTTTCGGCCTAATATACTATGTTACTATGTTACTATGTAACATGAAGTCAGCCATGTGTGTCAAAATACCAACGGGCAAAACATTGATGTCAACTTCAGGATGACTCTCTATACCCTCATCCTCCTCTTCTGCCCATCCACGCTGAACAGATGGAATTAAAGTTCCATGGGTACTAGCGTCTGTAGCAGAGGCAAGTGTCTCCAGCTGCTCCTCCTCCTCTTCCGCTTCATGGCCCAATTCGTGCAGAGAAGACGAACTGGGGGAGGTCTGGCTATCACCCTGTGTCATCTCCTTCCCCATTACCTCATCTGCCACATTCAAAGCATCCTCCTTAATTGTGAGCAGCGATTGTTTGAGTAGGCACAGCTGTGGGATGGTTACACTGATAATAGAGCTATCGCCAATAACCATCTGTGTGGGTTCATCAAAGTTTTTTAAAACCTCACATTGGTCTGACATCAATCCCCATTTCTCACTTGTGAATAGTGGCAGTTGACTGTAAAGGTGATGACCATGTTGCAGCTGGTATTCCACAACTTCCCTCTGCTGCTCACAAAGCCTGGAAAACATGTATAACGTAGAGTTCCACCGTGTGCACACGTCGCAAAACAGTTGGTGAGCTGGAAGCCACAAGCGCTGCTGCAGCGTTGACAGGCCGGCTGAAGCTATGGACGACTTTCAGAAATTGGCACACAAATAGCGCGCCTTCACTAGTAGCTCCTGCAAATTGGGGTAGATTTTGATAAACCACGGAACCACTAAGTTTAAGACGTGGGATACGCATGGAATGTGTGTCAGGTTGCCGAGCTCCAAAGCCGCCACCAAGTTACGGCCATTGTCAGATTAAGTGTGTGATTTAAGATTAAGTGACTTCAGATTCAGCAACTTCAGTGGGGGACTGCAATTAGTCCGTTTCCTATTACTATATTATATAGTATTTTTCACTTTTATGTAATCCCCATTTAGTATTTCTTGCACAATTGACAACGCCGTCCAGTGCACATCTTGTATGATGTATGCAGTCCTGGAACAGCAGTTCGAGGGTGTATATCTTTGTTCAAAATGTGAGCAAATTACCCGTTTGATATCGCAAATTAAGTCTGTAAACAGGCGAGTTGCAACACTGAGAGACATTGAGAGTTTGCAAAAGAGTTTTCTTCTTACCGAGCAAGCACTCTTTGGGGTAGATGAGGGGGAGGGTGACAGTGAGAAGGCTAAGGAAAGTGAGGTAGCTAGCTGGGTAACAGTTAGAAAATGGGGTAGAGGGAAGAGTGCTAGGGAGGCTAGCGTTGATCTGACACACCCCAACAAGTTTTCACGGTTGGCAGATGAGAGGGATGTCAGTTCAGGGACGGCACTGCTGCAGCAGGACACTTCCTCTGTCAGTCAGGGGAATGTCAGCGCCAGTAAGCAAGGGACCAGGAGAGCAGGGCAGGCCAGACAGGTGTTGGTAGTGGGAGACTCTATTATTAGGGGAACAGATAGGGCAATCTGTCACAAAGACCGTGATCGCCGAACAGTGTGCTGTCTTCCTGGCGCAAGAGCTCGACACATCGCGGATCGGGTTGACAGATTACTGGGAGGGGCTGGAGAAGATCCAGTGGTCATGGTCCATATCGGAACCAATGACAAAGTTAGAGGTAGGTGGTGCGTCCTTAAAAATGATTTTAGGGATTTAGGTCAAAAGCTTAAGGCAAGGACCTCAATGGTAGTATTTTCCACGATACTACCTGTACCAAGAGACACACAAGAAATGCAGCGGGAGATTAGAGAGATTAACAAGTAGCTCAAGCACTGGTGTATGAACGAGGGGTTTGGGTTCCTGGAGAACTGGGCCAACTTCTCTGTCGGCTACAGGCTCTATCGTAGGGACGGGCTGCACCTCAATGGGGAAGGGACAGCTGTGTTGGGGAGAAAGATGGCTAGAGGAGGAGTGTTTAAACTAGGGACTGGGGAGGAGGGTAGTTATGTTATGGGGGGGGGGGAGGTAGTGCAGATAGAACCAGAAGAAAGGTAGTGGGACTGGGGGAGGAATGGAAGGAGGGACTAAAACAGTTCAGAAGGAAAGGTGTAGGGTTAAAAATATACAAAAACCTCTTAATTGTAGGTACACTAATGCCAGAAGCCTGACTAACAAAACTGGGGAACTGGAATTAGTGATGTGTGAGGAGTAGAGATGTCCCGAACTATTCGCCGGTGAACGGTTCCCGGCGAACATAGCTTGTTCACGTCCGCCACGGCGGGCAAACATATGCGATGTTCGCGTTCGCCCCTATACTTTATCATTAAGCAAACTTTGACTCTGTACCTCACAGTCAGCAGACACATTCCAGCCAATCAGCATACCCTCCCTCCCAGACCCTCCCACCTCCTATCAAAAAGCAAGGACAGCATCCATCTTAGATTCATTCTGAAGCTGCTGTGTTAGTAGTTGTAATTGCAATGCGATTAATACAGGTTATAATAATCGCATTGCGAATTCAACTTAGATCTGAGTTCCTAATGGTTGTATTGCTAGAATTATATAACGAAGATTGAGAATATAGCGCTATATTCTCAATGTTCGTTATATTCTAGCAATACAACCATTAGGAACCCAGCTCTAAGTTGAATTCGCAAATATGATGTCCCAAACTATTCGCCCGGCGAACATAGCTTGTGCGCGTTCACCGCGGCGGCCGAACATATGCGATATTCGGTCCGCCCCCTATTCGTCATCATTGAGTAAACTTTGACCCTGTACCACACAGTCAGCAGACACATTCCAGCCAATCAGCATATGTGAGTTCCTAATGGTTGTATTGCTAGAATATAACGAAGATTGAGAATATAGTGCTATATTCTCAATCTTTGTTATATTCTAGCAATACAACCATTAGAAACCCAGCTCTAAGTTGAATTTGCAATGCGATTAATGCAGGTTATATTAATCGCATTGCGAATTCAACTTACCACACTCTGCGTCAACTACGTAATTTTCCATGGGAGTTTTGCAATGGATCCCCCTCCGAAATGCCACAGTCCAGGTGTTAGTCCCCTTGAAACAACTATTCCATCATTATTGTGGCCAGAAAGAGTCCCTGTGGGTTTTAAAATTCGCCTGTCTATGGCGGTTCGCCCTGTTCGTCCGTTCGCGAACGGAAAATTTAATGTTCGCAACATCTCTAGTGAGGAGGACTATGATATAGTGGGAATAACTGAAACATGGCTGGATAATAGCTATGACTAGACAGTTAATGTATAAGGTTACAGTCTGTTTAGAAAGGATCATCAAAAACGGAGAGGGGTTGGGGTCTGCCTTTATGTAAAGTCCTATCTAAAGCCAACAGTCCAAAAAGATATAAGTGAGGGACATGAATATGTGGAGTCACTGTGGGTAGAGATACATGGAGCCATAAACAATGAAAAATTACTAATAGGAGTTTACTATAAACCACCTAATATACTAGAGTCCACAGAAAATCTATTACTAAACAAGATAGATGAGGCCTCAAATCATAATTAGGTGATTATTATGTGGGACTTCAACTACCCAGATATAGACTGGGAAACTGAAAGCTGTATATCACATAAAGGAAACAGGTTCTTGACAATTACCTTTACCAACTGGTTCGGGACCCGACTAGAGGGACGGCCATACTGGACTTAGTATTAACCAATAGACCTGACAGAACAACAGATGAGCAGGTTGGGGGACACCTTGGAAATAGTGACCATAAAGTAATAACCTTCCGGCCATCATTCAAAAGAGCATTTCTACAGGGAGAAACAAAAATACCAAACTTGAAAAAAGCTAAATTTAGCCAACTAAGCGAGGCCATAGGACCAACTCTCTGGGACAAAGTCTTCAAAAACAAAAATACAGCCACAAAATGGGATATCTTTAAAAGCATCCTAAAATCTCATTGTGAGAGGTACATACCGTATGGGAATAAAAGGTTAAGGAACAAAAAGAAACCAATGTGGATAAATAGAGATGTAATGAAAACAATAAATGACAAAAATAAAGCATATAAATCACTAAAACAGGGTAGCGAGGAAGCACAGAAAAACTATAAGTAAAAAAAATAGAATTTGTAAAAAACAAATAAAAGCGACCAAACTAAAGACCGAGAGATTAATTGCTAAAGAGAGTAAAACTAACCCTACAATGTTCTTCAATTATATAAATGTTAAAAAGTATATATCTGAAGGTGTCAGCCCTTTAAAAAGTAATGAGGGGGAAGTTGCAGAGAGCGACGAGGAGAAAGCAAAGCTGTTAAATATTTTTTCTCCAATGTATTCACTGAGGAAAATAAACTGCCAGGTGAAATGCTGAATGCAAAAATAAATCCCCCATTAAAAGTGTCCTGTCTGACCCAAGAAGAAGTACAACAGCGACTTAAAAAGATTAAAATTGATAAATCACCAGGACCAGATGGCATACACCCCCTTATCCTTAGGGAATTAAGTAATGTCATAGCCAGACCCTTATTTCTGATATTTGCGGACTCTATACTGACATGGAATGTTCCACAGGATTTGCACATAGCAAATGTGGTGCCAATATTCAAAACGGGTCCAAAAACAGAGCCTGGAAACTATAGACCGGTAAGTTTAACATCTGTTGTGGGGAAAATGTTTGAAGGTTTTCTTAGAGATGATATCTTAGAGGATCTCAACGGAAATAAGCAAATAACGCCATATTAGCATGGCTTTATGAGGAATCGGTCATGCTAACATATTTAATCAGTTTCTATAAGGAGGTAAGTTCTAGACTTGACAGCAGCAAATCAATGGATGTCGTATATCTGGACTTCTCCAAAGCATATGACACTGTACCACATAAAAGGTTAGTATATTAAATGAGGATGCTCGGACTGGGAGAAAATGTCTGTAAGTGGTTAAGTAACTGGTTAAGTGACCGAAAACATTGGGTGGTTATTAACGGTACACACTCAGATTGGGTCACTGTCACTAGTGGGGTACCTCAGGGGTCAGTACTTATTAATGATCTTTGCATAGGCTTGCATAGTAAAATATCAATTTTTGCAGATGACACTAAACTGTGTAAAGTAAGGGGAGAGGGCAGATAAGTGGCAGATGAGGTTTAACACTGACAAATGTAAAGTTATGCACATGGGAAGGAATAATGCAAGTCACCTGTACATACTAAATGGTAAAACACTCGGTAACACTGACATGGGAAAGGATCTAAGAAATTTAATAAACAGCAAACTAAGCCACAAAAACCAGTGTCAGGCAGCTGCCGCCAAGGCCAATAAGATAATGGGTTGCATTGAAAGGGGCATATACACTCGTGATGAGAACATAGTCATACCACTTTACAAATCGCTGTTCAGACTACACATGGAGTACTGTGTACAGTCCTGGGCTCCTGTGAGCAAGGCAGACATAGCAGAGCTGGAGAGGGTTCAGAGGAGGGCAACTAAAGTAATAACTGGAATGGGGCAACTACAGTACCCTGAAAGATTATCAAAATTAGGGTTATTTACTTTAGAAAAAAGATGACTGAGGGGAGATCTAATAACTATGTATAAATATATCAGGGGTCAGTACAGAGATCTCTCCCATCATCTATTTATCACCGGACTATGACTGTGATTAGGGGACATCCTCTGCATCTGGAAGAAAGAAGGTTTGCACACAAACATAGAAGAGGATTCTTTACGGTCAGAGCAGTGAGACTTTGGAACTCTCTGCCTAAGGAGGTGGTGATGGTGAGTAAAATAAAGGAATTCAAGAGGGGCCTGGATGTATTTCTGGAGTGTAATAATATTACAGGCTATAGCTACTAGAGACGGGTCGTTGATCCAGGTAGCTATTCTGATTGCCTGATTGTAGTCGGGAAGGAATTTTTTATTCCCCTTAAGTGGGGAAAATTGGCTTCTACCTCTCAGATTTTTTTTGCCTTCCTCTGGATCAACTAGCAGGATGACAGGCCAAACTGGATGGACAGATGTCTTTTTTCGGCCTTATTTATGAAAAGAGGTCATGTGAATATCCGAGTGTGGGATTACTTGTTTAGTCAGACACGACATGGTGGGAGGAAGGAGGATCAGAATGAGTATTCGGTTGACCAGACTCTTGGCTACAAAGACTGGACTTCGTGGAAGAGAGGGTGATGCTTAACCGACTGGAAGCATTATCTTCTGTAATCCAACCACCTGTTTGAACTGGTCCAACTTGAACAGTGTTGTCTGGCGCCGCCCAGCTAAGTTGGACATGAAGCTGGTTAAGGTGGATTTTGTTTTTTTCTGGTGCACTGGCAGCAGGCACAGTTTCATTGCGCCCAGGGCCATGGCCTCTGCTTGAACCATCAGCATCACGCCCAAGGCCACAGCCTCTGCTTGCATCATCAGCTTCATGCCCACTTCCCCCTCCCTTTGTGCTCGCCTTCTTCATATTAATGGTTTTGTCTGTAGATGTGGCGCAGATTGTTTTATTATCCACTAAAGACAGAGTTTTCTGATGCAGGACAGTACTGGATACAGAAAAATACAGATTTTCGGCACTACACTAGTCCAGAGATAATGTAATTTTTACAATACACACTGTATTGGCTTGCTGTAACGTACTGAATACAGGACAATACAGATTTTCGGCACTACACTTAGCCACAGATAATGAAATTTTTACACTACTAACTGTATTGGCTTGCTGTAATCTACTGGATACAGAGAAATACTAATTTTCGGCACTATACTAGGCCACAGATAATGAAATTTTTACACTACACACTGTATTGGCTTGCTATAATGTACTGGATACAGAAAAATAAATATTTTCGGCACTACACTAGGCCACAGATAATGAAATATTTACAATACACACTGTATTGGCTTGCTGTAATGTACTGGATTTAGAGAAATACAGATTTTCGGCACTACACTAGGTCTCAGATAATGACATTTTTATAATACACACTGTATTGGCTTGCTGTAATGTATTGGATACAGGAAAATACACATTTTCGGCACTACACTAGGCCAGAGATAATGTCATTTTTACAATACACACTCTATTGGCTTCCAGTAAGGTACTGGATACATAAAAAAAAAAAAATTTCGGCACTACACTAGGCCACAGATAATCAAATTTTTATAATACATACTGTATTGGCTTGCTATAATGTACTGGATACAGAAAAATTAATATTTTCGGCACTACACTAGGCCATAGATAATGATATTTTTGCACTACAAACTGCATTCACTTGCTGTAATGTACTGGATACAGAGAAATACAATTTTCGGCACTACACTAAGCCCCAGATAATGAAATTTTTACACTACACACTGTATTGGCTTGCTGTAATGTACTAGATACAGAGAAATACAAAATTTCGGCGCTACACTTATCCACAGATAATAAAATTTTTGCAATACACACTGTATTGGCTTGCTGTTATGTACTGGAGAAAGAAAGCACAAATTTTCGGCCCTACACTAGGCCACAGATAATGAAATTTTTACAATACACACTGTATTGGCTTGCTATAATGTACTCGATATAGAAAAATACTAATTTTAGGCAGTACACTAGACCAAAGATAATACATTTTTTACAATACTCACTGTATTGGCTAGTGATGAGCGCAGGTGCCATATTTGATTTCGACGAAATTGGCGAATATTCAATAGAATATTTGTTTCATATTCGTAAAAATCAAATATTCGTCATTATGGCGATTAATATGCGATTTAAATAATCGCGTATTGCGATTGTAACTTAAGGCTACTCTCCTATTGGTTTGATATCTAGAATTAGCGAATGTTTTCGTCATATTCCTCAAAACGAAGATAACGAAGTATTCTCCATCCTCGTTTTAGCTACCTATTTGTCAACCTCGCTAATTCTAGCTATCAAATAGGAAAGTTGACTATAGAGACAGCTGTGTTTAAATCGCTATGCGATTATATTATTATTATTTTTATTTTTTTTATAAATAGAATAATTATAATAATTATCAAGTATTATAATTATTCTATTTATTAAAAAAAAAGCAAAGTAATATAATTGCATAGCGAATTAAACACACCTGTCTCGATAGTCAACCTTCCTATTTGATTGCTAGAATTAGCGAAGTTGACGAATAGATAGCTATAACGAAGATGGAGAATACTTTGTTATCTTCGTTTTGAGGAATATGACGAATACATTCGTCATTTTCGCTAATTCTACCAAGCCAACCATAGTAAACCAGGTCTAAGTTGAAATCGCAATGGGATTAATTCAAATTATATTAATCGCATTGCGATTACAACTTAGCACTGCTATATTACATATTAGGCTAGAATTAACGAATATGGAATATAGCAGTGCTAAGTTGAAATCGCAATGCGATTACTTCAAGTTATATTAATCGCATTGCGATTTCAACTTAACACTGCTATATTCCATATTCGTTAATTCTAGCCTAATATGTAATATAGCAGTGCTAAGTTGTAATCGCAATGCGATTAATATAACTTGAATTAATCGCATTGCGATTTCAACTTAGACCTGGTTTACTATGGTTGGCTTGGTAGAATTAGCGAATATGACGAATGTATTCATCATATTCCTCAAAACGAAGATAACGAAGTATTCTCCATCTTCGTTTTATCTACCTATTCGTCAACTTTGCTAATTCTAGCAATCAAATAGGAAGGTTGAAGGTTGACTATAGAGACAGTTGTGTTTATTTCGCTATGCGATTATATTACTTTGATTTTTTTTAATAAATAGAATAATTATAATACTTCATCATTATTATAATTATTCTATTTATTAAAAAAAAATAATAATAATATAATCGCATAGTGAATTAACCACTTGAAGACCACAGGTTTATACCCCCCTAGTGACCAGGCCCTTTTTTACAAATCCGCACTACACTACTTTCACCGTTTATTGCTCGGTCATACAACTTACCACCTTTTCTTCTCACTAATAGAGCTTTCATTTGGTGCTATTTCATTCTTGCTGACATTTTAACTTTTTTTGATATTTTACTTTTTTTGATGAAATTTTTGCAAAAAAATGACATTTTTCACTTTCTCTATACATTTCTCTATACATTTTTCACAAAATTTATTGTTCTACATGTCTTTGATAAAAAAATTCTATAAGTGTATATTTATTGGTTTGGGTAAAAGTTATAGCGTTTACAAACTATGGTGCAAAAAAGTGAATTTCCGCACTTTGACTTTCTGAGCACCTGTCCTGTTTCCTGACATGCTACAATGCCCAGACAGTAGAAACACCCCATAAATGACCCCATTTCGGAAAGTAGACACCCTAAGGTATTCACTGAGGGGCATAGTGAGTTCATGGAAGTTTGTATTTTTTGTCACAAGTTAGCGGAAATGGATTATTATTTTTTTTTCCAAAAATTTCATTTTTCGCTAACTAGTACCAAAAAATAAAAACTTCCATGAACTCACTATGCCCATCAGCGAATACCTTAGGGTGTCTACTTTCCGAAATGGGGTCACTTGTGGGGTATTTTTACTACACTGGCATTGTAGGGGCCCCTAAACGTCAGAAGCAGTTTGGAATCCAAATGCGTAAAAATGTCCTGTGAAATCCTAAAGGTACTCATTGGATTTAGGGCCCCTTTGCGCATCTTGGATGCAAAAAAGTGGCACACATATGGTATCGCCGTACTCAGGAGAAGTAGGGCAATGTGTTTTGGGGTGTATTTTTACATATACCCATGCTGGGTGTGAAAAATATCTCTGTAAATGACAACTTTTTCCATTTTATTATACAAAGTTGTCCATTTACAGAGATATTTCTCTCACCCAGCATGGGTATATGTAAAAATACACCCAAACACATTGCCTACTCTCCTGAGTACGGCGATACCACATGTGCCACTTTTTGCAGCCAAGCGCAAAGGGCGCTAAATCCAATGAGTACCATTAGGATTTCACAGGGCATTTTTACAAATTTGGATTCCAAACTACTTCTCTCGCTTTAGGGGCCCCTAAAATGCCAAGGCAGTATAAATACCACACAAGTGACCCCATTTCGGAAAGTAGACACCCTAAGGTATTCGCTGAGGGGCATAGTGAGTTCATGGAAGTTTTTATTTTTTGGCACAAGTTAGCGGAATTTGTTTTTTTTTTTTTTTTTTTTACAAAGTCTCATATTCCACTAACTTGTGACAAAAAATAAACGTTTACATGAACTTACCATAACCCTCACAGAATACCTTGGGGTGTCTTCTTTCTAAAATGGGGTCACTTGTGGGGTATTTATACTGTCCTGGCATATTAGGGGCCCCTAAACGTCAGAAGCAGTTTGGAATCCAAATGCGTAAAAAATGCCCTGTGAAATCCTAAAGGTACTCATTGGAATTTGGGCCCCTTTGCACATCTTGGATGCAAAAAAGTGGCACACATGTGGTATCGCCGTACTCAGGAGAAGTAGGGCAATGTGTTTTGGGGCGTATTTTTACATATACCCATGCTGGGTGTGAAAAATATCTCTGTAAATGACAACTTTTTCCATTTTTTTATACAAAGTTGTCTATTTACAGAGATATTTCTCTCACCTAGCATGGGTATATGTAAAAATACACCCCAAAACACATTGCCCTACTTCTCCTGAGTACGGTGATACCACATGTGTGCCACTTTTTTGCAGCCAAGGTGCGCAAAGGGGCCCTAAATCCAATGAGTACCTTTTAGGAGGGCATTTTTACGCATTTTTCTTCACTCGCTTTAGGGCCCCTAAAATGCCAGGGCAGTATAAATACCCCACATGTGACCCCATTTTAGAAAGAAGACACCCCAAGGTATTCTGTGAGGGGCATGGCGAGTTCATATTTTTATTTTTTTTGGCACAAGTCAGCGGAATTTGATTTTTTTTTTGTTTTTTCTCACAAAGTCTCCCTTTCCGCTAACTTGTGACAAAAAGTTCAATCTTTCATAGACTCAATATGCCCCTCAGCAAATACCTTGGGGTGTCTTCTTTCCAAAATGGGGTCATATGTGATGTGTTTATACTGCCATGGCATTTGAGGGTCTCCGCAATCATTACATGTATGGCCAACATTAGGAGTTTCTGCTATTCTCCTTATATTAAGCATACAGGTAATGAGATTTTTTTTCCGTTCAGCCTCTGGGCTGAAAGAAAAAATGAACGGCACAGATTTCTCCATTTGCATCGATTGATGTGGATGAAAAAATCTCTGCCAAAAAATATGCAAGAAGAAAAAAGGGGCCTGGCGATTGCCAGGACATAGGGGCTCCGCCCAAACATCCATACCCACTTCAGCTCCTATGTCCTGGCAAACGTGATTTCTCCATTCACATCGATCAATCGATCGTTGTGGAGGAAGACATCTTTGCCAGATTTTTGATACAAAGTGTTTGCCAAAGCATATGAACTCCAACACCTCTCCTCAGCTCATATGCCTGGGCAAACGTACCTGTACTGCAGAGGAGAAATCTCGTCTTGCAGCGCCGCATACACCGACTTCACGTGTCTTCTGACAGCAGTGCAATGCTTCTCTCAGAATGCACATCAGTGCTGCAGCTGGCTCTTTGCTTGATCCACCTAGAACAGGGATGTCAAACTCGTGGCCCTCCAGCTGTTGCAAAACTACAACTCCCATCATGCCTGGACATCCTACAGCTATCAAGGCATGCTGGAATTTGTAGTTTTGCAACAGCTGGAGGGCCATGAGTTTGACATCTGTGACCTAGAAGGTAAAAAAAGAAAAGAAAGAAAAAACCAGGCAGCAATGCAATAATTTTATTAACATTAACTTTATAGAACATTAGAAAGCGAACGTTAACTTGAACATTTGAAACATAACTTGAACTTTTTTGCTTACCTGTGGATTTTTTTTTTTTGTTTTTTTTTTACCTTAAGGCCTCATGCACACGGCCATGAAACACGGCCGTGCATGGACCGTTGTATCTCGGCCTGGCATCCATCTGACAGCAGGAGCGCACGACGTCACTGGTTGCTATGACGCCGTGCGCTCCTGCTGTCAGATGGATGCCAGGCCAGGATACCACGGTCCATGCACGGCGTGTTCCACGGCCGTGTGCATGAGGCATTAGAGGATAAACCTCTCCTTTCCCGTGGGACAATGTGCAAAGCACAAATCGCCCAGAGATGTGGCGAAGTACATTATGCACTTTGTCCCAGGTGAAAGGAGAGGTTTGCAGCAGCTCTGTGTGAAAGGGCCCTAAGGGCCTTTGCACACGAGCGTTGCTCACGTATAGTGATCGCAAAGGAGCGCCTGGCCTGACTTCTCCCGCACAGACAGGGTCGCATAGCATCATATTGATTTATGATGCTATGTAACCCTTACAGTTCTGGAATGCATTGGATAGCACTGGCAGCAGCAGTATGCCAGTGCTATCCAATGCATTCCAGAACTGTAAGGGTTACATAGCATCATAAATCAATATGATGCTATGCGACCCCGTCTGTGCAGGAGAAGTCAGGACGGGCGCTCCTTTGCGATCACCATGCGTGAGCAACGCTCGTGTGCAAGGGCCCTAAGACTCTTGTGTGCCTGGCCTGTGTCTTGCAATCCCTATGCTAATAATGTACCTGGGTGTGATACTTGCGGAAGCACTCCTCTATGCATAGGGCAGGCTGGTCAGGACAGTCAGGACAAAAAACGGTGGTGTCACGCCTTAGTCCACTCCTGCTACAGACACGACATCTTTTTCTTGGGGAACGGTGGCTTGGGGTACCAGGGAAGACACTGGGGAAGTGTCTCTCATGTAGCCGGCTCACTACATCAGGGACCCCACAGGTTCCGAAATGATCTCTTCCTGGAATTTAAGGAAGGATCCCGTTCTCCCAGCCTTACTGTAGAGAACGTAACTGTTATATATGGCCAATTGAATCAAATATACAGACACCTTTTTATACCAGCGTCTGGTGCGTCGGGAAACTAAATATGGAGCCAACATTTCGTCATTGAAGTCCACCCCTCCCATGTGGAGATTATAATCGTGGACTGAGAGGGGCTTTTCAATGACTCCTGTCGCCCGTTCTATTTGGACAGTCGTGTCTGCATGAATGGTGGACAGAAGGTAAACGTCCCTCTTGTCCCGCCACTTCACCGTGAGCAGTTCTTGGTCACACAAGGCAGCCCTCTCCCCCCGTGCAAGTCGGGTATTAATGAGCCGTTGGGGGAAGCCCCGGCGACTAGGCCACGCGGTGCCACAGCATTGGATTCCGACTAGATGTAAGTGCCGAAAGAGGGCCACACTTGTGTAAAAATTGTCCACGTATAAGTGGTACCCCTTGCAGACTAAGGGTGACACCAAGTCCCAGACAATCTTGCCACTGCACCCCAGGTAGTCAGGGCATCCGACCGGCTCCAGTTTTGAGTCTTTTCCCTCATAGACCCTAAAACGATATGTATAGCCTGTGGCCCTTTCACAGAGCTTATACAATTTGACCCCGTACCGTGAATTGTACGAGGGACTCGTCTATGCAGATGTTCTGACTGGGGGTATACGCATCTGCAAATTTGGATGACAAATGGTCTATGAGGGGCCGAATTTTATGGAGCCGGTCATAAGCAGGGTGGCCTCTTGGATGACAGGTTTCATTGTCAGTGAAATGCATAAAGCGCATGATGACCTCAAACCGTGCCCTGGACATTGCAGCAGAGTACATGGGCATGTAATGTATTGGGTCTTTAGACCAATATGACCGCAATACATTTTTTTTAGTTATGCCCATGCTGAGGGTAAGGCCCAAAAATGTTTCGGAAACGGTGACTGGTTTCCACCGGAAATAGAAGCTTTCCGGATTGGCGGTTATATATTGTGTGGCGTATCGGTTGGTTTCTGCCACAACTAAGTCGTAGAGATCCGCAGTGAAGAACAGCTCAAAAAATTCAAGGGCCGATCCGAAATTGGCTGTCTCCATGCGAACTCCTGACTGGGCGGTGAAAGTGGGCAATACGGGTGCGGCGGAAGGAGGGGATTGCCAATTAGGGTTTGCCAGCACCTCTGGGAGACTAAGGGGTCTACGGGCCTGAGAACGCGGTGGCTGCGACGGGGGAGTTAGTGCACGTGCCACCGTACCAGCAACTGCCCTTCTGGTGCTCGCCACTTCACCAGGGAATACGGCAGTGCTGGTAGAAGGTCCAGGATGTGCTGCGCTGCCGGTGTATGCCGCACCATAAAAAAGGTCAGCGCTAGCACCACTCTGCTGCATATGAGGCTCATCACGCGGGATATGCGAAACACTGACATGGGGTCGGGTACGCCTGACCGTAGCAGGGACCTCAACCTCGTCATCTTCGCTAGCGGTTAGAGTGCCACTGCTGTCTACAGGTTCATATTCTGAACCACTGGATTCAGCGGGTGAAGCGTCCCCATCGCTTTCATCCATCACGGCCAGAATCCTGTAGGCCTCTTCAGCAGAATACCCCTTTTTTGCCATTTTGGAGTAACTAAATTTAGGGATTATTCCTCTGAGACTACCCAGGAAAAAGAGCACACCTACCTAGTAAAAGGGAGTGCTTGCGAAGTAACGCTGCGATCGCTAATAAAGATCCAATAACTCAAAAGTGATCTTTTATAGCGGTGCAGCGATTTTACTGTGTATTTGCAGTGATCAGAAAAAAAAAATTCTGTCACTGCGGTGGGCGGACTGAACGCAAGTGTGCGCACAAGATCAGGCCTGATCAGGCAAACAATGCGTTTTTTATCGAGCCTAAAGTGACCCTAATGTACTGATATAGATCTGATTGCGATCAGTCTTGATCACTTACAAATACTATATTAGTTTTAGTGCTGATAAGCGACAGTGATGACGCTAATCAGCGACTAATAAGAGACTGTGCGGTGCGGTGGACTGGGAGCTAACTACCTAACAAGTAGCTAACTACCTGACGGTGATTAGGGACCCTTATAGGGGGGGTGATCTATAACAGGGGGGTGACAGAGGGTGATCAGGGGGTTTATATGGGTAATCAGTGGCTACTAAGGGGCTACTAAGAGGTTAATAACTGACAGAGGGGGGGGGGTATGTAATGTATGTGTGGTGATTTGGTGTACTTACTGAGCTGCTTGTGTCCTCTGGTGGTGGATCCAGCAAAAGGGATCACCAGAGGACCAAGCAGGACTTATATCAGACGCTATTTTGTAAATAGCGTCTGATATCCGATTTTCATAGGGCGATTTAAAAAATTACAGCCTGCCAGCCAATGATCGCTGCTGGCAGGCTGTAGTTTCACTTCTCTTCTGCGCGTCACAGTGAACGCGCGCGCGTGCTTGAATTAATCACATTGCGATTTCAACTTGGACCTGGTTTACTATGGTTGGCTTTGTAGAAGAAGATGACAATTGACAAATGTATTATGTAGAACTACTTTTGGGAAGTGGGAGAGAAAAAAGTATAAAAAAAAAATAAAACGAATATTCGAAATAGCGAATATATTACGCTATATTCGCCATATTCCCGAATTAGCGAAGTGCCGATATTCGCTAAAAAAATTCGCTATGCGAATATTCGTGCTCAACACTAGTATTAGCTTGCTGTAATGTACTGAATACAGAAAAATAAAGATTTTCAGCAGGACGCTAGCCCAGAGATTATGTAATTTTTATAATACACACTGTATTGGCTTCCTGTAATGTACTGGATACAGGAAAATACAGATTTTTGGCACTACCCTAGGCCAGAGGTAATGTAATTTTGACAATACACACTCTTTTGGCTTTTAGTAAGGTACTGGATACAGAAAAATACAGATTTTTGGCACTACACTAGCCCAGAGATAATGTACTTTTTACAATACACACTGTATTGGTTTGCTGTAATGTACTGGATACAGAAAAATAAAGCTTTTCGGCACTACACTAGCCCAGACATAATGTAATTTTTACAATACACACTGTATTGGCTTCCAGTAAGGTACTGGAGACAGAAAAACTAAGATTTTTGGCACTATACGAGCCCAGAGATTATGCAATTTTTACAATACACACTGTATTGGCTTCCTGTAATGTACTGAATACAGAAAAATAAAGATCATCAGCAGTACACTAGCTCAGAGATAATGTAATTTTTAAAATAAACATTGTATTGGCTTGCTGTTATGTACTGGATACAGAAAAATAAAGATTTTCAGCCCTACACTAGCCCAGAGATAATGTAATTTATATAATACGCACTGTATTGGCTTGCTTTAATGTACTGGATACAGAAAAATAAAGATTTTCGGCACTACACTTGCCCAGAGATAATGTAATTTTTACAATACACACAATATTGGCTTCCAGTAAGGTACTGGATACAGGAAAATTCTTGGCACTACACTAGGCCAGAGGTAATGTAATTTTGACAATACACACTCTATTGGCATTTAGTAAGGTACTGGATAAGGAAAAAAAAAGATTTTTGGTACTACACTATGCCAGAGATAATGTAATTTTTACAATACACACTGCATTGGCTTGCTGTAATGTATTGGATACAGAGAAATACAGATTTTTGGCATTACACTAGCCCAGAGATAATGTAATTTTTACAATACACACTGTATTGGCTTGCTGTAATGTACTGGATACAGAAAAAAAAAAGATTTTCGGCACTACACTAGCCCAGAGATAATGTAATTGTTACAATACACACTGTATTGGCTTCCAGTAAGGTAAAGTTTTAGAAAAATACAGATTTTCGGCACTACACTAGCCCAGAGATAATGTAATTTTGACAATACACACTGTATTCGGATGTAGTTCTATATTGGATACAAATTTATACCAAATAAAATGTATTCTCTGCGGGAATACTGTATATACGGTTACAGCCTAAACGCACACACTGATGTGCCAGAAAGTAGTTAACTATGGCCAAAATATAAATCTCTCTCTGCTGGAGAAATTAATATAGCGGTTGTGGATTAAACGCACTCACAGATGTGGCACAAGTTAGGTTAATTTCCCCAGAACAAATAATTTCTCTGATGGTGCAGTGTATATCTCAGTAGCAGGCACACTGTAGTGAATAAGCCCCTTTTTATAATAACTGCCCAACACACTGGTTAATGATGGCGTATTGTAGATGTCACTAATCTGAAATTTTTCTGTGTTTTAGAAGTTAAAAAAAAGTGATTTTCAAGCACTACACTATCTGTCCCTTCCTGGTGACACCTGTTCCTGATAGTGCTGAAGCAAACCCCTTCTTAAAAAACAAAAAAAGGTGCTACACTGCTGTCAAACACACACTCTAGTCCTTAAATGGACTATTAGGGCTTTTAATAAGGTTTTTGGAGTGAAATCAGTAAGTTTAGAGCAAAACCCTATCTGTCCCTGCCTACTGTCTTCTCTTCCTGATGCTGAATGAGCCGATCGCCGGACCTATATGAAATGGCATCACGTGTTACGGCCAGCCAATCAGTGTAAGGCTAAAAGCTAACATGGCTATGGCCTTACATTGAGGGGAATTAATTACCTGGACCTTGATTGGCTGCTTAGAAGGCGCCAAACATTCGGGGAGGAGACTCGAGCAATGGGACAAATACAGGTGGTGCTCGGCTGAGTAAAGCCGTGTGCCGAGCATAGCGATGCTCGAGCTGAACCAGTACTCGGCAGAGCATGCTCGCTCATCACTAATCCCGATTATTAATAAATATAACTGAGCCCTGTCTCTTTCTCTCTCTCTCTCAGTTTAAGTGGGTCAATGCCCACTGTACTGAAGGAGCTGTTCTAATAACCATAAGTCTCTATTGTTGCTATAACTACCAGTATTCACTATATATTTGAGCCTTCTTGTCATCAGAAATATAATGAAAAATCTTCCACCCACTGCATTGATTTAATATCCTGCCTAGAGGGTAAATGTGGGTCAATGCTAGGCATTTCTTTAGAAGGATGGAGGATTTTGCAAATTGTAGACAAAGGGTACTATGAAATATATACCGGATACAGTCCTTTGACTACCTAAATACCTAATTTTTATAGTGTATAGGTTGAATATACATGTTTCTAACAGTACCAACAATTGTAGGGACTTTCTTTCATCATTTAAGGCAAGTTATATTAACTTGAAAATAGTGTAGATAGGTACTTACAGAATCAAGGATATCTTAAAAACTAAACTGGTTAAAACACAAGTCATAAGTCAGGGATTTTACCTTTAAACTACCATGGGGAACGTATCAGGGAAAGCTTTAGGATGTTGAAGTCTTTCTTGTTGTCAGAAGAATGTTTCTTTAGAAGGTGATGTTAAGTATATGCACAAATAAGATCCAGAGAATGCAAAGTATGTGGATAAGTGGCACATAAAGTTTGAGTTTAAAGGGAAGCTTAGTGTGGTTGGATGTAAAAAATTAGTGACGGAAATTGAAAAGTGTGATAATAGCATATAAATCATAAGTTATAAATCATTAAATCATTATGTTCATTAATAATCGGGATCCAATTTGTCATCATGTCTTTCTATTTCCACCCACATATTTCCTAATGAAAAGGGAATTACCTCGTGACAACATAAGGTCATTGTAACCTGATTTCTCCAATAAATTAAGGGTTTATGGAGAATTTGGTTACTCACAGATCTGATATATGGGCAGGGACTAGGGCCTGCTTGCTTGTTTGGGTGAAACCCCATGGCTTCTGCTTGATCCAAAGACTGCTGTATTTTTAACTGGTGTGAAAAAACACCAAAACCAAGGTGACTGTTTTTCCCTGAAGCTGACTTTTTGTTGTCACTTGTTTTATGTGTGAATAAAACACTGAACTGTTTAAGTTAAAGAGTCAGACATTGTCGTTGCCTCTGTACTGCGTCCGCAAGCGTGTCTACCAGAGCAAATCCCCACAATTTATATATTTGACCTGAAGGTTTCTCAATCAAGGTTAAATACACTTTTCACAACATTCATTACACGATAGTAGACATGGGATGGGTGTTATTATTTGGGAAATGTGCCTGGATGTTTTCTTTACATTTTTCTACCTATCGTTTTGTCTTCAGTCCAAACAATAACCTCCGACGACACCTAATTGAACTCCTTTATCCATCCAAGGTTTTATTTATTTAACCCTCATACATTCACACAAATCATTCAAGGATTAGTTCAAGGATTATAATCATTCAAGGATTAGGTATACACAAAACATATATTTTATGGCCAAGTGGGATGCCTCAAACAGTTGTGAGTAACAGTGCTCACTGCACTATGATTCAGGCAAGAATCTAAGCTGCTTTCCAAAAAGTTACCCTCCCGTGACTGTAATGTTCACCTCACTCTGGACGACCTGAGCCGCTAGTCTAAATACAGTCCTCAGACAGTAATGTTGCTCACCCGAGGTGACCACGACTGGTATTTGTAAGAGACTGTCTTAAATCTTAGTTTTGCAACACTTAATCATACAAAATAGACAACTTACTATGCCGTAGCTGGCATAGGTAACATAGTAACATAGTACATAAGGCTGAATAGAGACATTTGTCCATCCAGTTCGGCCTGTCATCCTGCTAGTTGATCCAGTGGAAGGCGAAAAAAAAAACTGTGAGGTAGAAGCCAATTTTCCCAAATTAAGGGGAATAAAAAATTCCTTCCCGACTCCAACTAGGCAATCAGAATAACTCCCTGGATCAACAACCCATCTCTAGTAGCTATAGCCTGTAATATTATTATACTCCAGAAATACATCCTGGCCCCTCTTGAATTCCTTTATTGTACTCACCATCACCACCTCCTCAGGCAGAGAGTTCCATAGACTCACAGCTCTGACCATAAAGAATCCTCTTCTTTCCTCCAGACGCAGAGGATGTCCCCTCATCACAGTCAAAGTCCTGGGGATAAATAGATGATGGGAGAGATCTCTGTACTGACCCCTGATATATTTATACATAGTTATTAGATCTCCCCTCAGTCGTCTTTTTTCTAAAGTAAATAACCCTCATTTTGATAATCTTTCAGGGTACTGTAGTCCCCCCATTCCAGTTATTAATTTAGTTGCCCTTCTTTGAACTCTATCCAGCTCTGCTATGTCTGCCTTGTTCACAGGAGCCCAGAACTGTACACAGTACTCCGTATGTGTGGTCTGACTAGCGATTTTTAAAGTGGTAGGACTATGTTCTCATCATGGGTGTCTATGCCCCTTTCGATGCAACCCATAATCTTATTGGCCTTGGCGGCAGTTGCCTGACATTGGTTTTTGCAGTTTAGTTTGCTGTTAATTAAAATTCATAGATCCTTTTCCATGTCAGTGTTACCGAGTGTTTTACCATTTAGTATGTACCGGTGACTTGTATTATTCCTTACCATGTGCATAACTTTACATTTGTCAGTGTTAAACCTCATCTGCCACTTATCTGCCCTCTCCCCTTACTTTACACAGTGTAGTGTCATCTACAAAAATTGATATTTTACTATGCAAGCCTTCTACAAGATCATTATTAAATATATTGAAAAGAAAAGGGCCCAATACTGACCCCTGAGGTACCCCACTAGTGACAGTGACCCAATCTGAGTGTGTACCGTTAATAACCACCCAATGTTTTTTGTCACTCAGCCAGTTACTTACCCACTTACAGACATTTTCTTCCAGTCCAAGCATCCTCATTTTATATACTAACTTTTATGTGGTAGTGTCAAATGCTTTGGAGAAGACCAGATATATGACATACATTGATTCACCGCTGTCAAGTCTAGAACTTACCTCCTCATAGAAACTGATTAAATTCGTTTGGCATGACCGATCCCTCATAAAGCCATGCTGATATGGTGTTATTTTCTTATTTTCGTTGATATCCTCTAAGATAGCATCTCTCAGAAAACCATCAAACAGTTTCCCCACAACAGATGTTATACTTTACCAGCCTATAGTTTCCGGGTTCGGTTTTTGGACCCTTTTTAAATATTGGCACCACATTTGTTATGCGCAAATACTGTGGAACATTCCCTGTCAGTATAGAGTCCACCAATATCAGAAATAAGGGTCTGGCTATGACATTACTTAATTCCTTAAGGATAAGGGGGTGTATGCCATCTGGTTCTGGCGATTTATCTATTTTAATCTTTTTAAGTCGCTGTTGTACTTCTTGCGTCAGACAGGACACTTTTAATGGGGGATTTATTTTTACATTCAGCATTTCATCTGGCAGTTTATTTTCCTCAGTGAATACATTGGAGAAAAAAATATTTAACAGCTTTGCTTTCTCCTCGTCGCTCTCTGCAACTCCCCCCTCATTACTCTTTAAAGGGCCGACAGCTTCAGATTTATACTTTTAACATTTATATAATTGAAGAACATTTTAGTGTTAGTTTTACTCTCTTTGGCAATTAATCTCTCGGTCTCTAGTTTGGCCGCTTTTATTTGCTTTTTACATGTTCTATTTTTTTACTTATAGTTTTTCAGTGCTTCCTCGCTACCCTCCGGTTTTAATGATTTTTATGCTGTGATTAAGAAGATGAGAATTCCTTAATATTATCCAGACTGCCTCCCTACCAGTAAAATGTCATAGCTCAAGTGCAACCATCAAAGAATCCTCTTATGCACGATCCTTTTGCACCTATGCCAGCTACGGCCTCTCCAGATAGAACTGATACCTCTTCATCCCCCGAGACCACTGAAAATAGCCAGATAACTCTTATAAGATTGCTGAGACAATCTGGTCTTATTACTAGGAGTGGAATGCTACACGGAAAGTAGGCCATAGTGCCCAGATCACCTGTGGTCTTGAGGGAAGGAGAGGGAGAAGAGATTTTGCCCATGGTTGAAGCTCCAGATCCTCAAGCTGGGCAAATAATAAATAACACAGAAAGGGGACCAACCATGGATGTCTACTATGAATGGGAACTTGGAGAACGTGGTACTAGGGCTCGGGCGCTTACTTTGTATGGTGGAACTGAGATGCAGATAGGAAAAGAAAAGAGCTGGGGGAATGCCATTCTTATGTGTCACATCCGGAAATGCCATTAGCAATCGGTTTTTACCCCAACTAATTTCCATCTCTCCACCCCATTACAGCCTGTAAGTGCGATAGTGATTGATTGTTCCACAAAGGTATGTCTGAGACAACGTCTGTGAATCGGGACATTGATTTTGCCTCCTGCCAAACCATTTGAGCTAACCTGTGTAGAGAGAGCAATGGTGTCTGGAATTTGGGGAATATTTCCACGACCGACCATAATGTGTGGCAGTTCAGGTAATGTTTCAAGAAATGCTCCAAGGTGCGTAGTTCCTCCGATGTGTACCAAGTTGAATTAGCCGCAGCTGGCCTGCTAGGTAATAAATAAAATAATCTGGTAGCGCCATCCCTCCCGTGGATTTGTGGCACCTCAGTGTATCTAGACTGAGTTTGGAGCGAAATCCGTCCCAAATAAAGGCCCAAGTCAGAGAGTCCATTTCTTTGAATACTGATTTTGGTATACCTACTTCTGAGTGTTGAACGGCGTAAAGAGCCTTGGGAAGTATAATCATTTTTACTAGGTTAATGCGCCCTGCCACAGAGAGGAGCAGTGATTTCCAACTTTTAAATCTGTTCCGTATGTATGCAATTAATTGGTGAATGTTGGGAAAATTTTAAATTTACTCCAGGTCAGGTCTATGCAATAAAGAGGTCAGAGGCCCTGGAGACATAGATCATTGCCAGTATGAAACTAGAGACAAGCATAACAGTGGACATCTGGAACAGATCTTGTTCTCAGGCATTTTTTTATATATTGCCCCCAATGTCTGTAACTTTTCCCATATGTCTTTCACACTGTGAATATGTTGTTAAAACTAGTTCAAACCAGTTTCACAATGCCTTAAGATTCTAGGCAAAAGTAAGAGTTAAGACAGTCTCTTAGTAACATAGTATATAAGACCGAAAAAAGACATTTGTCCATCCAGTTCGGCCTGTTTCCTATAAGTTGATCCAGAGGAAGGCAAAAAAACCCTGTGAGGCAGAAGCCAATTTTCCCCACTCAGGCAATCAGAATAACTCCCTGGATCAACGACCCCTCTCTAGTAGCTGTAGCTTGTAATATTATTACACTCCAGAAATAAATCCAGTCCCCTCTTGAATTCCTTTATTGTACTCACCATCACCACCTCCTCAGGCAGAGAGTTCCATAGTCTCACTGCTCTTACAGTGAAGAATCCTTTTCTATGTTTGTGTACAAACCTTCTTTCCTTCTTACAAATACCAGTCGTGGTCACCTCTGGTGAGCGACATTACTGTGTGAGGACTGTATTTTGACTAGTGGCTCTGGTCGTCCAGATTGCGGCGAACATTACAGTCCTGGAAGGATAACGTTTTGGGAAGCAGTTTTTATTCTTGCCCAAATCATAGTGCAGTGAGCACTGTTACTCACAACTGTTTGAGTCATCCCACTTGGTCATAAAATATATGTTTTGTGTATACCTAATCCTTCAATGATTATAATCCTTGAACAAATCCTTGAATGATTTGTGTGAATGTATGAGGGTTAAATAAATAAAACCTTGGAAGGATAAAGGAGTTCAATTAGGTGTGGTCTGAGGTCATTGTTTGGACTGAAAACAAAACGATAGGTAGAAAAATGTAAATGAAACATCCAGGAACATTTCCCAAATAATACCACACATCCAATGTCAAAGTGTCTACCATCGTGTAATGAATGTTGTGAAAATTGAATTTGTTCTATTACCTTGATTGATAAACCTTCTGGTCAAATATATAAGTTGTGGGGATTTGCTCTGGTAGACACACTTGCAGAAGCAGTATAGAGGCAACGACAATGTCTTTAACTTAAACAGTTCAGTGTTTTATTCACACATAAAACAAGTGACAACAAAAAGTCAGCTTCAGGGAAAAACAGTCACCTTGGTTTTGGTGTTTTTTCACACCAGGTAGCAATACAGCAGTCCTTGGATCAAGCAGAAGCCACGGGGTTTCACCCAAACAAGCAAGAAGGCCTTAGTCCCGGCCAAAACTCCCAGGCTCCAACACAGAGACTGGCCAAGCTCCTCTGTCAGATGGAGGATAAATCCACACACCTGACGGTGCTGGCTGTGCTTTTATCCCCAACCAACAGAAACCGGCCTGGAACGTGGGGAGCAGCCATCCACCCTACACTTTGGCTGCTTCCAGTAAGAGCCGGCCCGGATCGGCTTTACAGCCATGCTACATAGCAAACCGTGTCAACCAGCACTAACTGCCGCTGACACATTAAAACAGGCTCTTACCTCAACAATGCCCGGAATCTCGATGACACATACCTTCAGTCAATGACAGACCATTGCTCTTTCCTACATACCTCCCCCTTTGTTCGACCCTGAGGGGGTGAACACCTGCCAGAGAGTGTACCCGGAACAAGGCATCCACGTTTTCCTGTAAGTGACCTGCCCTGTGTTCCACAGAGAACTTAAAGTTCTGTAGAGACAAGAACCATCTGGTGACCCGAGCATTCCTCTCTTTGGCCTGGCACATTAACTTGAGAGCGGAGTGGTCGGTCACCCCAACAGATAATAGCGGAGAGACTCGAGTGCCTATTTGATGGCCAGGCACTCTCTCTCCACTAGACTGTACCTAGTCTCGGCTGGGGTAAGCTTTGGGCTCAGGAACACAAAAGGATGTTCCTACCCATTGATGTCCTGAGAGAGTACAGCTCCGAGGCCTACTTCAGAGGCATCGGTCTGTACCACAAATTTCCTCTTGTAGTCGGGCTTCACCAAAACCAGGGACCCACACAGGGCCAACTTCAAAGCAGAAAAATCCTTTTCCGCTTGCTCATTCCAGTGGATCGTCACTGACTTGCGTCCCTTTAAAAGGGCCGTCAATGGTGCAGCGACTGTAGCAAAATTGGGAACAAACCTCATATAGTACCTGACCATACCCAGGAACGACTTTACCTGCAGGTCTCTGCTGCAGTCACATAAATAGTATTTATTCTAACATTATCCCTGCTATTTCCTAATTTCTGACACTCCCCACAGAAGTCATACAAGGGAATTAAAGATTGTGTATTGTTAGCCATCGACCACACTTCAAGGAGGGATTCATCGGGTGTAGGCACAGCAATAACACATGATTGTATAAGATCCCGTGGGCTCCGTAAGTCTTAAAGGCACAATGAACTAACATTTAGGGCATCTGCCATCCTGACTATACTATTCTGTTCAGAATAAAAGGGGCCAGGAGCAAAGGGATCTTGCTCCTGAGCACTTTTATGTACCGACTGATTATTTGGTGCACCGCAGAAGAAACTCAGCTCCTCTAGGTAATAAATACATGTGGTAATAAGAAAGATTATCAAGAAAACACAAAGATTAATAATTATCATCAGACAAACAAATCTCCCAGAATGTTGTGGGATTATCATCTTCAACCTGTGGCAAGGCACTTTTCAGGGAAACATCTTTTTCTCTTTGTTCAGGGATTTCACACCTGCTTCACCCTCTTTGTCGTTGTCTGTCACCACCGGAGAAGAAGCCTTTTCACTCTGCTAGCGTGAATCCAGATTGAAGCCTCTTCTGTGAGAATCGCTGTTCTGGTGACTGCTACCACTCGGGTGGGTGGTCCAAATGGGAACAGTCTGCTTTTGTCCTTTTGCCAGGCGCTGGACTATCACCAGGTCTCCTGGTTGGAAAGAATGCAAAGGTTCCTGTGGAGAGAAAGGAGAGACACGAGCAACATCTCGTTCAAGACCATGATATGGTGCAATTAAAATCGGGGAGCTTGCAACTGGAATATATGGTTTCCCCTCTTTGCAGATAAGACCCATATCAGGGTCTTGTACTGCACCTACCAAACTGCCTTTCTATCTTGTCACTACTGGTAGCCAATAGAATGTCAGTAAGGGTAAGTTCTGGAACTAGGGAGGGCATTTGAACTATTGCTGCCTTTCTAATAGCAGCCTCTTTTGCTGCCTGATCAGCTAGGGCATTCCCTTTAGCTATGTGCGTTTGGAGACCAGTATGCGCCTTACAATAGATAATAGCAACTTTGCTTGGATGGCGGCCAGGAGATCATGTACTAGGGTGGAATGTGAGAAATGAATTGTTTCCCTTCTGCAGCTATGAAGCCTCTTCTCCTCCAGATTACCCGATGATCATGTACAACCCCAAAGGCATATTTGGAATTGGTGTATATGTTTACATCTCTTCCCTCAAAAAGACAACAAGCACTAGTGAGGGCAATCAGTTCAGCTGCTTGGGCTGACTGAAAAGGTATAGGATTTGATTCAAGAATAACATCAAGGAGTTGAACCACAGCGTATCCTGCATGATAAGTGTTGTCATTAAGGCGGGAACAGGATCCAACCACAAAAATATCAGGTGCTCCTTCAATGGGTGTGGACTGTAAGTCAGGCATAGGTGAGGTATGTTCATGTATAAGTTCAGTACATACGTGGGGAGGAGGCAAATCATCCTGCTCTCCCTTGTATGGTCTTGTGCCAGGACTCTCGCCATGTTTTTACAATTGGTTCTGGCAAATAAGTGAAACATGAACAAAGTGGTAGTAGGGATCACACTTAGCAGAAGGGCACTGAATACAATAATGGAAACAATTTAATAGGTGCACTAATAAAAACAATGGATGAGGACATAGACAGTATTATAACGTAAGTCCATATAGCAAATTAATGGCATTGAATCCAGAGTCCAGATGACGCTGCCTAAAAAACTAGCATGGGCGACTTGGGGAGTGCCCAAAATACTGCCAAAATCCAGTGGTACAGAGATAGAGTCTTAGTTCACACAGCTGGTAGTGATATAGCACAGCTGGAGAAGGCTACTTTCAGTTATTTAGGCCCCAGCACCCAGACAGAGGAGAGAGGTCCCACAGCAAGGAATAAGGCGTCATATCACCCACCACTGGAGAAGGCCACTTTCAGTTATTTAGGCCCCAGCACCCAGACAGAGGAGAGAGGTCCCACAGCAAGGAATAAGGCATCATATCACCCACCATTGGAGAAGGCCACTTCCAGATATTTAGCCCACGGCACCCAGACAGAGGATAGAGGTCGCATGGCAGAGGTTCAGGCTTCATGTCACCCACCATTGTAACAGGCCACTTTCAGTTATTTAGGCCCCAGCGACCAGATTGAGGAGAGGTTGATTCAACTTTGGGTTGCACCGGAAGATCATGGTAAAGTTAAAAAAATGAGGATTCAATAAAGAAGTGCCCCGGAGTACAAGAATACATGGTTGAGGGGGAGGCAGTTATAAATGTCTATTCTGCACAAGGGAGGGACAGATCCTGTGGGATCCATGCCTGGTTCATTTTTATGAACATCAGCTTGTCCAAGTTGGCTGTGGACAGGCGGCTGCGTTTGTCAGTAATGACGCCCCCTGCTGTGCTGAATACAAGTTCAGACAAAACGCTGGCCGCCGGGAAGGCCAGCACCTCCGAGGCATAAAATGCTAACTCTGGCCATGTGGACAATTTGGAGACCCAGAAGTTGAATGGGGCCGAACCATCAGTCAGTACGTGAAGGGGTGTGCAGACATACTGTTCAACCATGTTAGTGAAATGCTGCCTCCTGCTAACACGTTCCGTATCAGGTGGTGGTGCAGTTAGCTGTGGCATGGAGACAAAACTTTTCCACATTTCTGCCATGCTAACCCTGCCCCCTCAGAGGAGCTGGCCGTGACACTGCTGCGTTGGCGACCTCTTGCTCCTCCTCTGCCTTCATCTTCCACTTGTTCCCCTGTGACATTTGGGATTGCTCTCAGGAGCATGTCTACCAGCGTGTGCTTGTACTCGCACATCTTCCTATCACGCTCCAGTGCAGGAAGTAAGGTGGGCACATTTTCTTTGTACCGGGGATCCAGCAGGGTGGCAGTAGTCTGCACACGTTAAAATGTGGGCAACTCTGCTGTGGTTGCGCAGGAACTGCAGCATGTAGTCGCTCATGTGTGCCAGCCTCCCCAGAGGTAAGGACAAGCTGTCCTCTGTGGGAGGCGTATCGTCATCGTCCTCCGTATTTCCCCAGCCACGCACCAGTGATGGGCCTAAGCTGTGTCAGTTGCCACCCCGCTTTGAACCTGCTTCTTCCTCATCCTCCTCCACCTCATCCTCCTCTTCCTCCAGTAGTGGGCCCTGGCTGGCCATATTTGTACCTGGCCTCTGCTGTTGCAAAAAAACTCCCTCTGAGCCACTTCAAACAGACTGGCCTGGAAGTGCTAAGAATGACCCCTCATCCTCTTCCTCCTCCTTCTGGGCCACCTCCTCTTCCATCTTCGCCCTAAGCGTTTTCTCAAGGAGACATAGAAGTGGTATTGTAACGCTGATAACGGTGTCATCGCCACTGGCCATGTTGGTGGAGTACTCGAAACAGCGTAACAGGGCACACAGGTCTCGCAGGGAGGCCCAATCATTGGTGGTGAAGTGGTGCTGTTCCGCAGTGCGACTGACGCGTGCGTGCTGCAGCTGAAACTCCCCTATGGCCTGCTGCTGCTCGCACAGTCTCTCCAGCATGTGCAAAGTGGAGTTCCACCTGGTGGGCACGTCGCATATGAGGCGGTGAGTGGGAAGGCCGCTGTAGCACAGACAGGCGAGCAGCGGCAGGATGTGAACGCCGGAAGCGCGCACAGAAGGCCCGCACTTTATGCAGCAGCTCTGACATGTCGGGAATGAACTTCTGCACCACCAAATTCAGCACATGCGCCAGACAAGGGATGTGCATCAAACTGGCTAGTCCCAGAGCTGCGACAAGATTTCGCCCATTATCGCACACCACTAGGCCAGGCTTGAGGCCCACCGGCAGAAACCACTCATCGGTCTGTTGTTCAATACCCCGCCACAACTCCTGCGCGGTGTGGGGCCTGTCCACCAAACATATGAGTTTCAGAATGGCTTTCTGAAGTTTACCCCGGGCTGTGCTGAAGTTGGTGGTGAAGGTGTGTGGCTGACTGGATGAGCTGGTGGAAGCAGAGGAGGAGGAAGCCGAGTAGGAGTAGGAGGTTACAAGAGGCAAAGAATGATGCCCTGCGATCCTTGGCGGCGGAAGGACGTGCGCCAAGGAACTCTCCGCCTGGGGCCCAGCCGCCACTACATTTACCCAGTGTGCAGTTAGGGAGATATAGCTTCCCTGGCTGTGCTTATTGATCCACGTATCTGTGGTTAGGTGGACCTTGCCACAGATGGCGTTGCACAGTGCACACTTGATTTTATCGGATACTTGGTTGTGCAGGGAAGGCACGGCTGTCTTGGAGAAGTAGTGGCGGCTGGGAACAACATACTGTGGGACAGCCATGGCCATCAGCTGTTTGAAGCTGTCTGTGTCCACCAGCCTGAATGACAGCATTTCAAAGGCCGGTAGTTTAGAAATGCTGGCATTCAGGCCCAGGGCTCGAGGGTGGCTAAGTGGGAATTTATGCTTTCTCTCCAAGGTTTGTGAGATGGAGAGCTGAACGCTGCCATGTGAAATGGTGGAGATGCTTGGTGATGCAGGTGGTGTTGTCGGTGGCACATCCTCTGTTTGGTGGGCAGCAGGTGCCAACATTCCTCCCGAGGCGGAGGAAGAGGCCGAGTGAGAAGGGGGAGCCTGAGTGAGTTCCTTGTTTTTAAGGTGTTTACTCCATTGCAGTTCATGCTTTGCATGTAGATGCCTGGTCATGCAGGTTGTGCTAAGGTTCAGAAAGTTAATGCCTCGCTTCAGGCTCTGATGGCACAGCGTGCAAACCACTCGGGTCTTGTCGTCAGCACATTGTTTAAAGAAGTGCCATGCCAGGGAACTCCTTGAAGCTGCCTTTGGGGTGCTCGGTCCCTGGTGGCAGTGGCCAGTAGCAGACGAGCTCTCTTGGCGGCGGCTGTTCTGCTTTTGCCCCTGCTCCCTCTTTTGCTACGCTGTTGGATCGGTCTCACCACTGCCTCTTCCTCTGAACTATGAAAGTCAGTGGCACGACCTTCATTCCATGTGGGGTCTAGGACCTCATCGTCCCCTGCATCGTCACACAGTCTTCCTCCCTGACCTCCTGCATTCTATGTATTCCACCACTGGGGAAGGGCTAGGTGGATTCCCTTAGGAAACCCTGCCAGCAGAGTCTTCAAACAGCATAAGAGACTGCTGCATAACTTGAGGCTCTGACAGTTTCCATGATATGCATGGGGGTGATGTGACAAACTGATGGGTTTGGTTTTCAGGCGCCACCTGTGTGCTTTCTGCAGAAGACTGGGTGGGAAATAAAGTTGTGAACGTGCTGGATCCACTGTCGGCCACCCAATTGACTAGCGCCTGTACTTGCTCAGGCTTTACCATCCTTAGAACGGCATTGGGCCCCACCAAATATCGCTGTAAATTCTGGCGGGTACTGGAACCTGAGGTAGTTGGTTCACTAGGACGTGTGGCTGTGGCAGAAAGGCCACGTCCTCTCCCAGCACCAGAGGGTCCACTAACACCCCCACGACCACCTATGCATTCCTTACTAGATGTTTTCCTCATTGTTACCATTCACCAGGCACCACAATAAGAAAAAATATATTTGGCCCAATGTATTGACTTCAAATTCAGGCCTTTTTTACAGGCACCTAACACTATCTGCCTATTTATTTATGTACCGTATTACACTAATCCAGGCACAGCAGTATCCACTGATTTAGGGGAATATCAATTGTAGGCCTAGTATTTAGGGCCTGGATGAAAGGTATCCTTTTATGTACAGATTTAGACTTGGAGATGCACAGTAGCCTGTGAAAAAATATGTAGGATTATGCCTTCAGCAATTGTATTTTAACATTTTGTGAAATATACCCTTTAACGGACAGAAATACAATGGGAGATGCACGGTAGCGTGTGAAGCACTTGTATATACACCTTGAGTGTAATATACCCTTTTACGGACAGATTAACACTTGGCCTGCAACAGCTGGAAAACCAGATTCAGGGTATTGCTATATTGGCAAGTGAATATAAACCCAGAACAAAATCTATCCTTTGACGGATACTATTAAACTTGTCCAGTCACAACTGGAACACCAGATTTACTGTATTTATATTTTGACAATTGAATTTTATCCCAGAAAAAAATATACCCTTTTACAGACAGATTTAAACTAGGCCTGCAACAGCTGGAGCAACAGTTTCACTGTATTTCTATTTTTGCAACATAATTTTACCGCAGAAAATAATATATCCTTTGCCGGACACTATTAAACTTGGCCAGCCACAGCTGAAACCAATGATTTATGGTATTGCTATTTTGGCAATTGAATTTCACCCCAGAAAAAAAAAATATCCTTTGTCGTACACTATTAAACTTGGCCAGCCACTGCTGGGACACCAGATTTACTGTATTTCTATTTTTGCCACTGGCTTTCACCCCAGAAAATAATATATCCTTTGACGGACACTAGGGAAATTGTCCAGTCACAGCTGTAACACCAGATTCAGGGTATTGCTATTTTGGCAATTAAATTTCACCCGAGAAAAAAAATATACCCTTTTACGGACAGATTTAAACTAGGCCTGCAACAGCTTAAACCACTGATTTATAGTGTTACTATTTTGGCAATTGAATTTCACCCCAGAAAAAAATATATCCTTTGCCGTACACTATTAAACTTGGCCAGCCACACCTGAAAACACTGATTTTTGGTATTGCTATTTTGGCAATTGAATTTCACCCCAGAGAAAAATATATCCTTTGCCATACACTATTAAACTTGGCCAGCCACAGTTGAAACCACTGATTTATGGTATTGCTATTTTGGCAATTGAATTTCACCCCAGGAAAAAAAAAAATATTCTTTGCCGTACACTATTAATCTTGGCCAGCCACTGCTAGGACACCAGATTTACGGTATTGGTATTTTGGCAATTGAATTTCACCCCATAAAAAAATATATCCTTTGCCGTACACTATTATTTCTTGGCCATCCACTGCTGGGACACCAGATTTACTCCAAGTGCAATCCTCACAGAATCCTCCTATGCAAGCAGCTAATGCACCTATGCCAAGTATGGCCTCTCCATATAGAAACTGATATCTCTTCATCCGCCGAGAAATAGCTAGATAACTCTTATAAGATTGCAGAGACAATCTGGTCTTATTACTAGTAGTGGAATGCTACCTGGAAACTGGGCCATAGTGCCCAGATCACCTGTGGTTTTGAGGGAAGGAGAGAGAGAAGAGATTTCTTCCATGGTTGAAGTTCCAGATCCTAAAGCTGGTCAAATAATAAATAACATAGAAAGGGGACCCACCATGTTGGGCACAGAAGGCCTTTAGACAGTTTCTACTAGGTAGGAAGACAGTGTTTGTGATAAACTGGGCTCTGCTGGCATGGATATGGCAGAACAACGGCAAAACTATAATTAATGGAAATGCCCTCTCACCAACCTGACATGTTGATGCATGTGTTCACCCTCACGGGTTTGAACAAAGGGAGGGGGCATGTGAGACAGTGACGGGTCTCACTTTAGTTACTGGTAAGGAAGGGGTGGATAGTGCTGTCCACACCCCTATTCCACCACAGATAGAAGAGCTGGAGGTATCAGGATGGAATAAAGCACCTCCCTCTGTCTCATTCAATGGAGATGTTTTGAATGAGAGCCAAGGAGGCTCTGGGAGAGAGTTTGAAGCAGAGGCCTGGGATGGCTCTGTGAGGTGGCCTCAGCTGGGCAAGGCTGAGGGACCACGAGTCTTGGTATAGCCTCGTCTTGGGGGACGAAGCAACGCCTGGTAGTGGGTTGCATGGGTCCTAGTCAGGCGGACTAGGGAGCCCAAATCCCCCAAGGGACTCTGTTGCTGCACAGCCTAGGGGCTGGAGGACTGTAAGCCTGGGAGGGCTGGAGGACTATAAGGCGCATGAGTTCCAGGTGTGAACTGTGACTAATAGCGAGGTAGGGACACTGTGTATGTTTAGTTAGGGCCCAGTCGGGCAAGGTGTTTATTTTCTGTACAGTTTATGTTGTGCTGGAACCAAATAAATGCACTGTTTGGACATTGAAACCATGTGTCCTGAAGATACTTGTGAAAGTGACCCCCAAAACCGAGCTAATCCCCTACAATGTCTACTATGAATGGGAACTTAGAGAACGCGGTACTAGGGCTCGGGCGCTTACTTTGTATGGCGGATGCAGATAGGAAAAGAAAAGAGCTGGGGGAATGCCATTCTTATGTGTCAGATCCGAAAATGCCATTAGCACTCCCTGGTCATAAATGTCACCAAAGGTTTTTACCCCAGCTAATTTCCATCTCTCCACCCCATTACAGCCTGTAAGTGTGGTAGTGATTGATTGTTCCACAGAGGTATGTCTGAGACAACGTCTGTGAATTGGGACATTGATTTTGCCTCCCGCTAAACCATTTGCGCTAACCTGTGTAGAGAGAGCAAAGGTGTCTGATATTTGGGGAATATTTCCAAGACCGACCATAATGTGTGGCAGTTCAGGTAATGTTTGAAGAAATACTCCAAGGTGGGAAGTTCCTCCGATGTGTACCAATTTGACTTATCCGCAGCTGGCCTGATAGGTAATAAATAAAGTAATCTGGTAGCGCCATCCCTCCCGCAGATTTGTGGCATCTCAGTGTATCTAGACTGAGTTTGGAGCAAAATCTGCCCCAAATGAAGACCCAAGTCAGAGAGTCCATTTCTTTGAATAATGATTTTGGTATACCTACTTCTGAGTGTTGAATGGCGTAAAGAGCCTTGGGAAGTATAATCATTTTTACTAGGTTAATGCGCCCTGCCACAAAAAGGGGCAATGATTTCCAACTTTTAAATCTGTCCCGTATATGTGCAATAATGGGTGAATGTTGGGAAAATTTTAAATTTACTCTGTGATTTCTAGAATATACTTTATTGTAATTAATACTTGATGTATGTGTAGGGGCCTGGTCTATGCAATAAAGAGGTCAGAGGCCCTGGAGACATAGATCATTGCCACCCTGAAACTAGAGACAAGCATAACAGTGGACAGTTGGAACAGATCTTGTTCTCAGGCACTTTTTGATAAATTGCCCCCAATGTCTGTAACTTTTTCTATATGTCTTTCAAGCTGTGAATATGTTGTTAAAACCAAGTTCAAACCAGTTTCACTATGCCTTAAGATTGTCTATATAAACTCAACTTTAACAATATACCGCATACAACCTGCTGCACCTCCATCCAGTGTGCTGTCGCTTCTAAGAGGTAACAAAGAAAAATGACCTCCTTTTAACCTTAAATTCAGATGACATTGTGATCCTTCCTTGGTAAAGAAAATTAATTTAACAAAGTTGGCCCTTCGAGCCGGAATCCAATATCTCCTAAAACCTTAGTTTCATTCTCGGCTGAACACCGTTAACGGTGGGGAGTCCCCTGACTCCCTGATTTGGAAAGACCTCCAGCTGAATTGCTGTTAAACAGAGGCCAGCAGGCGGAAGGATGAGGGGTAGTGATGGATTCAAAGAGCATAGTATGGAGAATCGAGGAATCTGGTATAATCTGAATATAGGTAAGACAGTAACTATTTCTGTTGGTATGTAGATATAGTTATTACTGTGGTTACCAATACAAGACGGGGTCTTGGGGTTTTAAGAAGATTCGATTTAGTGAAGATGGAAACTCAAGAGTAGAGTCTTGAGCACTTGAGATAGAATTCTCAAGGGGGTAAAGGCCATAGCCTGTGTGAGAAGGCTACAGGAATAAATAACTCCATGTGCATGTAAAAGATGATAGGTACCTGGTAGGTAGGGACTTTAGGGATATGCAACAAGTAACTGTGTTTATGTAACTAACTATTGTCTAAGTATCTTGATGTAAATTGTTTATTTTGTCTGTACTGAATGTAAGTTGTCTATTTTGCATGTCTAAGTGTTGCAAAAATAAGAGTTAAGACAGTCTCTTACAAATACCAGCTGTGGTCACCTCTGATTAGCAACATTACTGTCTGAGGACTGTATGACTAACGGCTTTGGTCGTCCAGAGTGTGGCGAATATTATAGTCCTGGGAGGGTAATGTTTTGGAAAGCGGTTTTGATTCTTGTGCGAATCATAGTGCAGCGAGCACTGTTACTCACAACTGTTTGAGTCATCCCACTTGGCCATAAAAAATATGTTTTGTGTATACCTAATACTTGAATGATTATAATCCTTGAACAAATCCTTGAATGATTTGTGTGAATGTATGAGGGTTAAACAAATAAAACCCTGGATGATAAAGGAGTTCAATTAGGTGTGGTCTGAGGTCATTGTTTGGACTGAAGACAAAACAATAGGTAGAAAAATATAAAGAAAACATCCAGGCACATTTCAGAAATAATAACACCCATCCCATGTCAAACTGTCTACCTTTGTGTAATGAATGTTGTGAAAAGTGTATTTGTTCTATAACCTTGATTGAGAAACCTTCAGGTCAAATATATATATATATCAGATCTGTGAGTAACCAAATTGTCCATTTAACCCTTAATTTATTGGAGAAATCAGGTTACAATTACCTTGTGTTGTCACGAGGTAATTCCCTTTTCATTAGGAAATATGTGGATGGAAATAGAAAGACATGATGACTAATTGGATCCTAAATATTAATAAATATAACTGAGCCCTGTCTCTCTCTCTCTCTCTCTCTCTCTCAGTTTATGTGGGTCATAGCCACTGTTCTTAAGGAGCTGTTCTACTAACCATAATACTACCAGTATTCACTATATATTTGGGCCTTCTTGTCATAAGAAATATAAAGAAAAATCTTCCACCCACTGCATTGATTTAATATTCTGCTTAGAGTGTAAATGTGGGTCAATGCTAGGCAGTTCTTTAGAAGGATGGAGGATTTGGTAAATTGTAGACAAAGGGAATTATAAAATATATACCAGATACAGTCCTTTGAATACCAAAATACTTAATTTTTATAGTGTATAGGTTGAATATACGTGTTTCTAACAGTACCAACAATTTTAGGGACTTTCTTTGATCACTTAAGGCAAGTTATATTTACTTGAAAATAGTGTAGATATATACATACAGAATCAAGGATATCTTAAAAACTAAACTGGTTAAATTACAAGTCATAAGTCAGGGATTTTATCTTTAAACTTCTAAGGGGATCTTACAGTATCAGGGAAAGCTTTAGGATGTGGAAGTCTTTCTTGTTGTCAGAAGAATGTTTCTTTAGAAAGTGATGTTAAGTATATGCACAAATTAGATCCAGAGAATGTAAAGTATGTGGATAAGTGGCGCAAAAAGTTTGAGTTTAAAGGGAAGCTGGGTGTGGTTTGATGTTACAAATTAGTGAAGGAAATTGAAAAGTGTGATGAGAAAAGGAGAAGAAAGTATGGGATTGATTGTGCAGGAAAATGGTTGAAAGTCTCTCAAAAAAGTGAACAAGGCAGACAGAGGAGACAGGAAATGTTGACTGTGACAAACTGCCATTTATCCCTGGGCATTGGAGAGGCCTGCTTGTCAGCCTCTTACCCTGTGACTATGGCCCCAGTGACAGTTAGCATTCACAATGGGCATTGCCTGCGACCTAATCAATATTCACAATGGACATTGCCTGTGACCTAATCAGCAAGCGCAATGGACCATGCATGTGGGGTTGTGATATATATGGCTGTATGTTGATTGGTCACTGTATTTTGTGTGCCTGTCCTCTATCAGGTCCCCGGGGGAGTAGCCCTTGCTGGAAGACTTGCATAAAAGGCCAAGCTTTGCCATCCAATAAAGAGTTCCTTTTGACCCTCAATACATAGCCTTGTCTCGTTATTGGAGGGAACTGCTATATCACACTGGGGATTGCTATGTTCTACATACTCCCTTAAGCTTTAATCACTTAGCTCTTTTAAGAGCTTGTTCCGGATACGCTCTACAGGAGGAGAGGTCTTCCCCACACGGTCCTGGAGGACAGAAGCCAATCCAGGGTGGACGGAAGACGGCGAGGCTCCAGCTAAGCTACGGCGGTTGTGGAGTCTGCGGTGGCTGTGGTGTCCAGTGCGGTGCTTGTGGTCCTCGGCGCAAGCTAGGAAGCGTCCATCAACGGAGGGTACTCGGCCGGAGTACACGGAGCTCCGTTACATTGACCCTGTGTGATAAAAAAGATGAGAATTCCTTAATACTATCCAGAAAACCTCCCTACCAGCAAAATGTCATAGCTCAAGTGCAACCCTCACAGATGCAGGCACCTTATGTACCTATGCCAGCTACGGCCTCTCCATATAGAACTGATACCTCTTCACCCCCCACCACTGAAAATAGCCAGATAACTCTTATAAGGTTGCTGAGACAATCTGGTCTTATTATTAGGAGTGGAATGCTACACGGAAACTGGACTATAGTGCCCAGATCACCTGTGGTTTTGAGGGAAAGAGAGGGAGAAGAGATTTCTCCCCTGGTTAAAGTTCCAGATCCTCAAGCTGGGCAAATAACATAGAAAGGGGACCAACCATGCATGTATACTATGAATGGGTACTTAGAGAATGTGGTACTAGGGCTGGGGTGCTTACTTTGTATGGCGGATCTGAGATGCAGATAGGAAAAGAAAAGAGCTGGGGGCATGCCATTCTTATGTGTCAGATCCGAAAATGCCATTAGCACTCCCTGGTCATAAATGTCACTGAAGGTTTTTACCCCAGCTAATTTCCATCTCTCTGCCCCCATTACAGCCTGTAAGTTCGGTAGTGATTGATTGTTCCACAGAGGTATGTCTGAGACAACGTCTGTAAATCGGGACATTGATTTTGCCTCCTGCCAAACCATTTGAGCTAACCTGTGTAGAGAGAGCAATGGTGTCTGGAATTTGGGGAATATTTCCACGACCGACCATAATGTGTGGCAGTTCAGGTAATGTTTCAAGAAATACTCCAAGGCGGGTAGTTCCTCCGATGTATACCAAGTTTGAATTACCCACAGCTGGCCTGCTAGGTAATAAATAAAATAATACGGTAGTGCCATCCCTCCCTCAGATTTGGGGTGCCTCAGTGAATCTAGACTGATTTTGGAGCGAGATCTGCCCAAGTAAAGACCAGAGAGTTTATTTCTTTGAATACTGATTTTGGTATCCCTACTTCTGAGAGGCGTAAAGAGCCTTGGGAAGTATAATCATTTTTACTAGGTTAATGTGCCCTGCCACAGAGAGGGGCAGTGATTTCCAACTTTTAAATCTGTCCTGTATATGTGCAATTAATGGGTGAATGTTGGGAAAATTTAAAATTTACTCTGTGTTTTCTAGATTATACTTTATTGTAAATACTTTATGTATGTGCAGGGGCCTGTTCTATGCAATAAAGAGGTCAGAGGCTCTGGAGACATAGATCATTGCTACCCTGAAACTAGAGTCAGACATAACAGTGGACAGCTGGAACAGATCTTGTTCTCAGGTACTTTTTGATAAATTACCCCAATGTCTGTAACTTTTTCCATACATCTTTCATACTGTGACTATGTTGTTAAAACTAGTTCAAACCAGTTTCACTATGCCTTAAGATTGTCTATATAAACTTAACTTTGACAATATGCCGCAGACAATCTGCTGCACCTCCAGCCAGTGTGTTGTCTCTTCTTATATAAGAACAAAGAGAAATTACCTCCTTTAACCTTAAATTCAGATGACATTGTGATCCTTCCTTGGTCAAAAAAATTCTTTTAACAGTGAATATTAATTGACAGCGCCCAGGAATGTCGCTTAGTAATGTGGACGCCCAGATATTTAAATGTGTCTACTACTTTTAATCCTGCCACATGGGAGGGAACTGTCCATTCTGCTCTGCACAGGTGCATATATATTTCTCCCAATGGATTTTTAGGCCGGCGTACTTTGTCTATCAAAGCCACCATATTGCAAAAGCATGAGTCTGGGGATAACAGGTATATAATCATATAATCGGTGTAAAGGCCAATGCGCACTTCTCTTTCTCCTAATTTTATGCAAGTTACATTATCACTACTCCGCACTCTAATAGCCAGTGTTTCGGCCACCAAGGCAAATACGAGTGTTGACAAGGGGCAGCCCTGTTGTGTTCCTCTGTGTAGAGGAATATTTTTGGATGATTCTCCATTTATCAGCAGCCTGCTTACCAGGTCGGAGTACAAAAGTATGATTCATCTGAGGAATTGGGGACCGAACTAGAAACCTCGCGGCAAACTAGCAAATAAACCCATTCTATGGAGTCAAATGCCTTGGCAGCATCTAACGATGCCAGGGCCCAGTCTGCATTCAAGGAGTAGCCTACCTGAGTGGCAACTTGAACTCGTCTAAAGTTTTTGGTGGTCGATTTCCCGGGCATAAAGCCGGGTGCGGGTCCGGGTGGACCAATGACAAAATTACCTGATTGGGGCGGCCACTAATATTCTTGTTAGGATTTTGCAATCCACATTTAGCAATGCTATGGGCCTATATGAGCTGCATTCTAGGGGGTCTTTGTCGGGTTTAAGTAAGAGTACAGTAGTAGCTTCCATAAAGGAGGTAGGCAATTGCACTGTCTCTAGAGCTGAATGGAAAGTAGACAACAGCTGAGGGGCTAATATGTCTGTCATAGATCTCCTTGGGAAGCCCATCTGGACCCGGGGACTTTCCGTTATTTAGGTCTGAGATTGCCTGTAGGACCTCCTCCAGGGTGATTGGTTGTTCTAGTTGGGCGTATTGTGCTGCGGTAATTTTAGGGGAAGAGACACCTTCTAAATACATGGTTATATCCACCGTGGATGCTGTTATGCTGGATCTATATAGATCCGTATAAAAGTGTGTGAAAGTTTGAATGATTTCTGCCTGAGTTTGAAGTACCTGACTAGTAGGCGTCTTGACTGCAAAAATTGCAGAGGAGGTCAGGGAGTGGCGGATCAGCTGACTGATTGCCCAATTCAAATGCAGTTTGTTTCATAAAGAACAATTTCCTGTCTGACTTATCTTTGAGAATTGTTAAATACTGCCTGCCTGGAGCCAAGTCATCATATTAGCATCAGTCGGGTGCTCAATGTACTGTTGTTCCTTCTCCAAAGCGGCTGGTGTCTTTTTTGATACAGTCGTGCTGGAATGTAGACAACCCCGTAGGAACGCATTTACGGTGTCTCACACAAGCGCCAGGTTGGATTCACCATCGTGTGTCGACAGAAACTCAGTTAATTTGTGGGAGACCCCGTCTGTGGAACCCAATAGGTTCAGCGAGAACAGGTGTATATCCATTTTGTACATAATTGATGGGGCGTTATGTATTAGGATGCATGCTATCGGTGAGTGGTCTGATATCCCCGAGGTAGGTGAGATATAGAGCAAAGATTTAACAACGCTGTTCCATTCCCCAACATGTAGTCATCCAGGTCAGACAATTGTGCCCGCCACTATGGCAAGAGTACTCTTTAGCAGTGGAGTATTTATCCCTCCATAGGTCGAATTCTGTCAGGAACACATTAAGGGGGCTCCCCCCAATTGGAGGGCCTCCATATCTACAAAGCGGTCCAAGAAGCATGTTTAAGTCTCCCATACAGATTGTTTTAGCATATGGGTGGGTGGCCACAAATGTAGCCACCAGATGCAGGACTTGCATGGAACTGGGGGGAGGGTTGTAAATTCCTATTAAAGTATATTGTACTTTATCTATAACAGAGTGAACAAAGACATATCTTCCGTCTGGAACAATGGCTAGGTCTTTTACCTCCCAACGTAATTGTTTGTGTATCAGTAGTGATACTCCCCTTGAGGAGAAAGTATGATAGGAGTGTGCAGCCCACTGTACCAAGGGTTTCTGCAGGGCCCTGAGGCGTTGGCAGTGAGATGTGTCTCTTGGAGACAAAGGATATGTGGATTAGAGTTCCTACCAAAGGCAAGTGCTATAGATCTCTTATGTGTTCTTACTATTCCCCTGATGTTCCATGACATAATTTTTAAATCAGCCATGGATTCTGAGTCTTACATGTGCTGCTAGGGTGGGAAACACTGCAATATACTCATTGGTGTGCGACATTTGAAACATAATAACTGTTTGAAAAAACATATAACCATCTTGAACTTAGATGAACAATCTGAAAGCCACCAACTTTATGGTACTTGTAAAATTAGTTTTAGATCTGGAATAGAACTTCTCAATCTAGACTATAGGCAAGTAAAACCGGGATGCATCTGACGGTGATATTTGTTGGCAGAAACATGCAGGTTGCGGCTACGATATTGAGACAACCATTTAATTACATAAATGAAAAAAGGAAATTAAAACAAGGAATTACCAAATTAAAAACAAAAGAAGGAAGGTATATGGAAGAGGATAAAGAACTAGCTGACTGCCTCAATGAATACTTCTGTTCAGTTTTTACAAAGGAAAATGAAGGAGAAGGACCTCAGTTAGGGAGGAAGACTAATGAATCCTTTGATGCATGTGTCTTTTCAGAGGAAGAGGTTCTAAGTCAGCTGTCCAAAATTAATACAAATAAATCACAGGGGCCTGATGGGATACACCCAAAGCTATTAAAAGAGCTTAGAGGTGTACTAGCAAATCCATTAACAGATTTATTTAGCCAATCACTGGTAACAGGTGTCGTCCCAGAAGATTGGAAATTAGCAAACGTTGTGCCAATTCACAAGAAAGGTAGTAGAGAGGAATCAGGCAACTATAGGCCAGTAAGCCTGACATCAATAGTGGGAAATTAATGGAAACCATACTCAAGGAGAGGATTGTGGAACATCTAAAAACCCATGGGTTGATTGATAAAAAACAGCATGGGTTTACTTCAGGGAGATCATGTCAAACTAATCTTATTGACTTTTTGATTGGGTGACTAAAATAATAGATGGCGGAGGTGCAGTAGACATCGCTTATCTGGACTTTAGTAAGGCATTTGATACTGTCCCACATAGAAGGCTTATCAATAAACTGCAGTCTTTGAGCTTGAGCTCACATATTGTTGAATGGATTAGGCAGTGGCTGAAGGACAGAAAACAGAGGGTTGTAGTCAATGGAGTATATTCAGACCATAGTATTGTTACCAGTGGGGTACCTCAGGGATCTGTTCTGGGACCAATATTGTTTAATATCTTTATCAGCGAAATTGCAGAAGGCCTCAATGGTAAGGTGTGTCTTTTTGCTGATGACACAAAGATTTGTAACAGGGTTGATGTTCCTGGAGGGATACACCAAATGGAAAAGGATTTAGGAAAACTAGAGGAATGGTCAAAAATCTGGCAACTAAAATTTAATGTCGATAAGTGCAAGATAATGCACCTGGGGCGTAAAAACCCAAGAGCAGAATATAAAATCAGTGATACAGTACTAACCTCAATATCTGAGGAAAGGGATTTAGGGGTCATTATATCAGACGACCTAAAGGTGGGCAGACAATGTCATAGAGCAGCAGGTAATGCCAGCAGAATGCTTGGGTGTATAGGGAGAGGCATTAACAGTAGAAAGAGGGAGGTGCTCATGCCGCTCTACAGAGCACTAGTGAGACCTCATTTGGAGTATTGTGTGCAGTACTGGAGACCATATCTGCAGAAGGATATTGAAACTTTGGAGAGAGTTCAGAGAAGAGCTACTAAATTAGTACATGGATTGCAGGACAAAACTTACCAGGAAAGGTTAAAGGACCTTAACATGTATAGCTTGGAAGTAAGAAGAGACAGAGGGGATATGATAGAAACTTTTAAATACATAAAGGGAATCATCACGGTAAAAGAGGAGAGAATATTTAAAAGAAGACAAACTGCTACAAGAGGACATAGTTTTAAATTAGAGGGGCAAAGGTTTAAAAGTAATATCAGGAAGAATTACTTTACTGAGAGAGTAGTGGACGCATGGAATAGCCTTCCTGCAGAAGTGGTAGCTGCAAATACAGTGAAGGAGTTTAAGCATGCATGGGATAGGCATAAGGCCATCCTTCATATAAGATAGGGCCTGGGGCTATCCATAGTATTCAGCATATTGGGCAGACTAGATGGGCCAAATGGTTCTTATCTGCCGACACATTCTATGTTTCTATGTTTCTAATTAGATGTAGGTAAAAAAATATATATTATTATTATGGCCCCTGTACCTCAGAAGGGAGAAGCAAGGACTGAATCGGGAGGCTGCAAGTAATGAAACTAAAACATGTCAAATGTTATCAAACCAGTCTCTCAACGCTCTCTGGTGGCCCGTTTCTTAATGTTGCCAATTTTGTAAGCATCTTGGAGACCTTCGCCGGAGGGCCAGCCTCTCAGAAACTTCACCAGGAGAGGAAAAGAACACCGTTCTGTCATCATCCACGACTCGCAGGGTATCCTATGGAATAAGGTATATTGGCTTTGCTCAGGTGTCTCTTGACATCCATGAAAGTGGCACTTTGTTTCTGTAGCTCCATGGAAAAACCTGAAAAGATGGAGACCCTGCCGTTGTACTTGATTTCTTGTCGTCTAGCTATAGCCAAGATTTTATCTCTGTCTTTGCAGTTGAGGAATCTCGCAAGCATAGGTTAGGGTGGGGCCTCTGGTGGAGGAGGCTTTGGCGGCACTCTGTGGGCTCTTTCTACCGCATAGGTCGAAGAGAAGTTTGCATCTGGGAAAAGTTCTTTTCATCCATTTTTCAATAAATATGTCTGGTATGTGGCCCTCCGCTCTCTTAGGCAGGCCAATGATTCTAATGTTATTCCTGTGAAGATTATTTTCAAGGTCGTCTGCTTTGTGTCACCAGAGTTCCGCTTTAGCGTTAAGATCAGATATGGATCTGGGTACAGTGGCTGTGGCATCCTCTATGCATGATATACGCTACTCAGCAAATTGTACCCTGCCACGCAGGTTATGCAGGTCTTGGCGTAGGAGCCCCAGGTCTATTTTAACTTCATCCAGTTTCCCTGTGAGAGATGTCTTGCATGCTGTCATAGCCTCCAGGACTTGAGCTGATACTTGTTTGAGCGTAAGCTCTTGATGGTCCTCCACAGGGGGAACACTTGATGCTGATACATCTGAGGCGGTACTGGCTCTAGTGTGCACATTCTGTTGCGGTAGTGGCGACTGTGAGCTCTCTTCTGGTTGTCTAGCAAAGTCCCGTAGTTTGTCTGCGGCACTCTGTGTTTTATGCGGTCCCATTGTTATGTCAGGATATGAACAGGGAGATATCAGTTCTTGGGGACTGTAGTATTAGATACTGCTTTCATGTACTGTAGCACCGCCAATGAAGGCTAAAAGGGTTTCTATATGGGTTGTGCCAGACTCCTGCAGTTAGTGCCGGTGATAGCAGGGTCCACATGCAAGTTCTGCAGGATATAATGTTATATAGGAGGCTGTTAATGTCCTGCAACGCCTGGAAGGCCCCCAAGGCTGTTACACCAGTTAATAGGGGACGGATGCACTGCTCTTGGTCACCCCCCTCCTCTTGATGCTTTAGAGGGATGAGGCAAATGGCGGAGTGGCGGGAAAGGGAGGGAGCTGCAGACACAGCAGTTGTCACCCTCCCGTTCCTGGCTGTGCTGCGACTGACAGTCGATCGCAGCCCCAGAGTCCACACCAGTCTGAGGCAGTTGCCGACCAGCCGCTTGATCATCTCCTGTGGCTCGCGTGGTGCAGCACACGGAGTGCTGCACTCCGCTCTCCCCGCAAGGTAACTTGACTGCCTATGTAGTCCCGTCAGTTGGGGCCTCGTCAGGGGTAGTTATCCAGTTCAGGGATGGCAGGATTTTTCCCAATGTAGCTCAAGCCACGGATCTCCTCTCAAACACGTTCATCCATTTTGGCTGCTGGCCACTCCCCTCAGCGATTTCTGATCTTTTTAATCAGATTGTTGTAGCTCAATTGTTCACCAAAATAGACCTGAGTGGAGCCTACAATCTAATTAGAAACAGGAAGGGAGGCGATTTGAAAAAGGCATTCAACACTCCTGAGAGGCATTTTTAGTATTAAGTAATGCCCTTCGGGCTGTCTAATGCCCCAGCCATTTTCCAAAACCTAGTCAACGACATATTCCAGGAGTTTCTTGGACAGTTTGTTGTGGTGTCCTTAGACAACATAATGGTGTTCTCCCCTGATTAGTCGTCTCATGTTCCTTATGTGAAAAAGGTCCTTCAAAAGCTGAGCGACTATAATTTATTTGCTAAGTTGAGTAAATGCGAGTTTGGAGTAAGAGAGGTCTCCTTTCTGAGCTAATATTATTTCCCTACAAAATAAATTGTATGGATCCTGCTAAGGTACATGCCATTGTTGAGTGAGCCAGGCCTACTTCCCTTAAGGCCTTTCAACAGTTCCTGGGCATCGCTAATTATTATATGAAAATTCCTCAAAAATGTTTCTGTCGTTGCCAAACCATTGATGGATTTGACCAGAAAGGGGTCCGATCTTCTTCAGTGGGCTCCTATGGCTGTGTCTGCTTTTGAAACTTTAAAGGTGAGTTTTATTCAAGCACCAGTGCTTGTTTAGCCTGATATGACACAACCTTTTGTTGTTGAAGTGGATGCCTCTGAGGTAGGTGGAAAACGCACACGTATTTTCCAAGAAGTCTGGTAGAATACAGCTTCAAATTTTGTTAATTATGATTTTATTTCTGCTCTGGTTCTTGTAGTGCACAAGTTATATAAGCCCATTCCGGTGTCTGGAGTAGACATCACTCCATTGGCTGGAGGGTTTATAGAATTACAGTACAGACTATTGATTTAGTTATGACGATGTGGGCAATCCACTCTTAAAAATATTCACTTTTTATTTTGCACAGTTTATCTGTTTATGTTGTTTATAGGTTACCCAGGTTGAAGAACCACTCCCCAAATTTTGATTGGAGTACCAGATAGCTGATTAATAGTGTTGAGCGCGAATATTCGAATAGCGAATTTTTTTAGCGAATATCGGCACTTCGCTAATTCGCGAATATTTCGAATATAGCGCTATAAATTCGCTATTTCGAATATTCGTTTTTTTTTTTGTTTTTTTTTAGTTATATTTTTTTCTTTCCCTCTTCCCAACAGTAGTTCTTACCTGTCCTGAGGATTCCTGGCTTCCTGGCTGCTCTAGTCAGTGCCCATTGCCGCTTCTGCCGACTTCCGTGCTCATGGAGCGTCCCCATCCATGGGAACGTCTCCATATACTAAAATGTACTGTCGGTTTGAGGAATTACGTTGAAATCGCAATGCGATTAATTCAAGTTATATTAATCGCATTGCGATTTCAACTTAGAGCTGGGTTTATAATGGGTCAGCTTGCTAGAATGAGCGAAGTTAACGAATATGGAATATAGCAGCACTGCTAAGTTGAATTCGCAATGCGATTAATTTAACTTAAAGTAATCGCATTGCGATTTCAACTTAGCACTGCTAGTGCTATATTCCATATTCGTTAATTCTAACCTATGTAAGATAGCAGTGCTAAGTTGAAATCGCAATGCGATTACTTCAAGTTAAATTAATCGCATTGCGAATTCAACTTAGCAGTGCTGCTATATTCCATATTCGTTAACTTCGTTCATTCTAGCAAGCTGACCCATTATAAACCCAGCTCTAAGTTGAAATAGCAATGCGATTAATATAACTTGAATTAATCGCATTGCGATTTCAACGTAATTCCTCAAATCCGACAGTACATTTTAGTATATGGAGATGTTCCCATGGTGATGGGGACGCTCCATGAGCAAGGAACTTTATGGTTGGCTTGGTAGAATTAGCGAATAGCGAATATGACGAATGTATTCGTCATATTCCTCAAAACGAAGATAACGAGTATTCTACATCTTCGTTTTAGCAACCTATTCGTCAACCTCGCTAATTCTAGCAATCAAATAGGAAGGTTGACTATAGAGACAGCTGTGTTAAATTCGCTATGCGATTTTTTTTTTAATAGAATAATTATATTACTTGATATAATTATTATAATTATTCTATTTATTAAAAAAATATATAAATAATCGCATAGCGAATTAAACACAGTTGTCTCTATAGTCAACCTTCCTATTTGATTGCTAGAATTAGCGAAGTTGACGAATAGGTTGCTAAAACGAAGATGTAGAATACTTCGTTATCTTCGTTTTGAGGAATATGACGAATACATTCGTCATATCCGTCATCTTCGCTATAATTCTAGATATGAAACCAATAGGAAAGTAGCCTTAAGTTAAAATCGCAATACGCGATTATTTAAATCGCATATTAATCGCGGTAACTAGAATAATGACGAATATTCAATTTCGACGAATATGAAACGAATATTCATTCGAATATTCGCGAATTTCGTCGAAATCGAATATGGCACCTGCCGCTCATCACTACTGATTAAGTGGGGTCCTCAGTGTTCCAGTCACTGCCTGTCAGTTCAGCTTGCTGGTTTGGGTCTGCAGGAGGGTTCCATTCCTGAGTTAGAGATTTTGAGGATGTATTCTCTAAGGAGGCTTCTGAGTCCTTGCAGTCCCATAGAAAATATGACTGTGCCACTGAATTACTCCCTGGATCTAAATGTCCTAGAGGGTTGGATATTTAAGCTCTCTGGGCCTGAGAGACTGGCTATAAGAGAGAGTATGTCCAGGATAGTCTTAAGAAAGGGCACATCTGTCTGTCAGTTTCTCCCATAGGGCTGGCTTATTTTTTGGAGGGAACTACAAGGAGCTCAACAAAATTACCATCCAGAATAAGCATCCTATTCCTCTGATTTCTGATCTTTTTTTTTATTTATTTTTTATGAATAGAATAAGAAAAGCATTGAAAATTTGTATTGTATTTTATAATTCAGGATATAGTCAGAAAAATAAATGCAATACCATACATATTCTCCAACTAGTGCACTGTTGCATATAATATATTACGTTATCAGATAAAGTGCTTTCAAGTTGCCCTATTAAATGGCTGAACAGGGGAAACGTGAACAGATAACAGGGCGTAATCTCGAGGTTGAGTACAGAGTATGGGGTGAACTACACCACAGACCCCAGACCTTTAAAATTTTTGAGGTTTATTACTTGAATACTAATGCTACATATTGTAGAATCTGGTTTATCTGCGACTTCCACATGCTTAAAGTCGGTGTGTTGGGACTGCAGCATCTCAAAACAATACCTTTACTGGCCAAAAATAATGATTCCCATAGAAATATAGTTTTATAATGATCCCAACTATCTTCATTTAATAACCCTAGGATGCATACTTCAGGGGCACATGCCACCGGGACTGGTAGCATTGGAAAGAAATTCCTCCACCCTTTTCCAGAAGGCAGCAATCTGACTTCTCCACATCATGTGCCAGAAGTCAGCTTCCATTTCTCCACAGTGTGGACATGCTGTGGATGGTGATCTACCCATTTTGTATAACCTGACTGTTGTGAGATATGACTGGTGAATGATATAGAGTTGGATTAATTTGTTGTTCATAGCTTGTGATATCTGTAAATGTGATTCCAATAAATCTTCTAGTAATTCATCTGTGAGTGTGGGTATTTGTCTTTTCCCCTTATTTATTACTTTGAGAGGACTGAAACCAGCCCTCGTATGTATCAAATGCAAGTATATTGCTGAGACCAAGCCTCTGGGTCCTTAGGTTTTGACAACCCCTATGAGTGGATACTTAGAGAATGTGGTACTAGGGCTCGTGTACTTACTTTGTATGGCGGATCTGAGATGCAGATAGGAAAAAAAAAAAAGAGCTGGGGGAATGCCATACTTATGCGTCAAATCCGAAAATGTTATTACCACTCACTGGTCAGAAATGTCACCGAAGGTTTTTACCCCAACTAATTTCCATCTCTCCGCCCCCATTATAGCCTGTAAATTCAGTAGTGATTGATTGTTCCAAAGAGGTATGTCTGAGACAACGTTTGTCAATCGATACATTGATTTTGCCTCCTGCCAAACCATTTGAGCTAATCTGTGTAGAGGGAGCAATGGTGTCTGGAATTTGGGGGATATTTCCAAGACCAATCATAATGTGTGGCAGTTCAGGTAATGTTTCAATAAATACTCCAAGGTGGGTAGTTCCTCCAATGTGTACCAAGTTTGAATTAGCCGCAGCGGGCCTGATAGGTAATAAATGGTGTTGAGCAAACAGTTCGAGCATAGAACAGTTAGAGCATTTTCAAAAAAGTTCGGGTCCGTTGTTCGGCGATTTCTTCCCGCTTTCTGAAGGGCTGTACAGCAGCCAATCAACTAGCGTTTTACTTTTTGCCCTAAGAAGCCATCACAGCCATGCCTACTAATGGCATGGCTGTGATTGGCCAAGTGCAGCATGTGAACCAGCCTCTATTTAAGCTGGAGTCACGTAGCGCCGCACGTTACACTGCTCTGATTAGTGTAGGGAGAGAACGCAGCTTCTGTAAAGGTGAGATTAGGCAGGGAAAAGTCACCAACAGCAACTAATGAACTGATCGATCTACAGCTGTGAATGATTCAACTTCAATGTTGATCGGCGGCCATTTTGTGACTTGTGGTACACCAGAACAAGCTGCCACCAAGTCCATCAATACTAGGGTTTTATTTTTTGCTATATCCTACATCAGGGGCTTGGCTGTGCTTATTGTCACCCCTAGAAACTCAGGATAGCAATTTCTATATTTTATTAAGGGGTTAAATACAATTGCCAAAATACCAATCCCCTAAATCTGGTGTTCCAGCTTTGGCTAGCCAAGTGTAATACTGTCTGCGGTCTGGCAAAGGATAGATTATTTTCTGTGATGAAATTCAATTGCCAAAATAGCAATCCCCTAAATCTGGAGTCCCAGCAGTGGCTGGAAAAGTATAATAGTGTCCGTAACAGGGTATATTTTGTTCTGGGGTGAAATTCACTTGCCAAAATAGCAAGACCCTGAATCTGGTGTCCCAGCAGTGGCTGGCAAAGTATAATAGTGTCCGCCAAAACATATATTTTGTTCTGGGGTAAAATTCACTTGCCAAAATAGCAATACCCTGAATCTGGTGTCCCAGCAGTGGCTGGCAAAGTATAATAGTGTCCGCCAAAACATATTTGGTTCTGGGGTGAAATTCAATTGCCAAAATAGCAATACCCTGAATCTGGTGTTCGAGCAGTTGCAGGCCTAGTATAAATCTGTCCGTAACAGGGCATATTTTTTTCTGGGGTGAAATTAAATTGCCAAAATAGCAATACCCTGAATCTGGTGTCCCAGCATTGGCTGGCAAAGTATAATAGTGTCCGCGAAAACATATATTTTGGTCTGGGGTGAAATTCAATTGCCAAAATAGCAATACCCTGAATCTGGTGTCCCAGCACTGGCTGGCAAAGTATAATAGTGTCCTCAAAAACATATATTTTGTTCTGGGGTGAAATTCAATTACCAAAATAGCAATACCCTGAATCTGGTGTCCCAGCACTGGCTGGCAAAGTATAATAGTGTCTGCCAAAACATATTTGGTTCTGGGGTGAAATTCAATTGCCAAAATAGCAATACCCTGAATCTGATGTTCCAGCAGTTGCAGGCCTAGTATAAATCTGTCCGTAACAGGGTATGATTTTTTCTGGGGTGAAATTCAATTGCCAAAATAGCAATACCCTGAATCTGGTGTCACAGCACTGGCTGGCAAAGTATAATAGTGTCTGTCAAAAGATATATTTTGTTCTGGTGTGAAATTTAATTGCCAAAATAGCAATACCCTGAATCTGGTGTCCAAGCACTGGCTGGCAAAGTATATTAGTGTCCGCCAAAACATATATTTTGTTCCAGGGTGAAATTCAATTGCCAAAATAGCAATACCCTGAATCTGGTGTCCTAGCACTGGCTGGCAAAGTATAATAGTGTCCGTCAAAACTTATATTTTGTTCTGGGGTTAAATTCACTTGCCAAAATAGCAATACCCTAAATCTGGTGTCCCAGCACTGGCTGGCAAAGTATATTAGTGTCCTCCAAAACATATATTTTGTTCTGGGTAAACTTCACTTGCCAAAATAGCAATACCCTGAATCTGGTGTCCCAGCACTGGCTGGCAAAGTATAATAGTGATAAAATGTGACTGGGCACACTCAGGAAACCCGGACCATAAGGAGGTATATTTAAACTTGAAATTTATTCAGAGATTAAAAATATATAGCAACAGTAATTAGCAGTAAAATAATAAGCTAAAACGTGAAGGAAGGTATTGATGATCACACTTTGGAGGATGCAAATAAATAAGGTAGCAGCTAAGTAACGTGCTGCACTGTGCAAATGTACAAATTAACGGTATCTAATAAATATAAATGACAAAAACAATATCGGCTAATTGCTAGGCAAATAATGTAATGTATGCAAAATGGCAGTAGGTAATGAAACTAAACTGCGCACACTGGAACCTATGGGGCCGAAGGTTATACACAAGATGATAATGAAATAGTTATTAGACCAGCAGATAAAGGGGGTTCAATCATCATACAAGATCTTGACAAATACAATGCGGAATGTCTTAGACAATTATTAGACATTAATACATACCGCAAACTACCCAAGGACCCCACATTACATTTTCTTGCAGAGTTAGAGGACCTCTGCACTCAAGGCAAAACACAGGGCATCCTAACTATTGATGAATTTAATTTTATTATGAATAAAACACCACGGATGCCTGTGTTTTATTGCTTGCCTAAAATACATAAAGACCTAACGAATCCACCAGGACGCCCTATAATTTCAGGGATAGGCTCATTAACGTCTAATCTATCACATTACATTGACGAATTACTTCAACCAAGGGTTAAAAAAACTCCATCCTATACAAGGGATACCACCCAAATAATAAAAATTATAGAGAACTTAGAATATCAGAATGATTGGATTATAGGGTCATTGGACGTTCAATCTCTTTACACCATTATTAAGCATAAAGACGGTATAGAAGCTATTAATAGGCAAATAAGTGCAGAAGGAAGACTTAACAGTACACAGGTTGATTTTTTAGTAAAAGGTATTGATTTTATTCTTACACATAATTACTTTAACTTTAATGGAGATTTTTATTTACAGATTTTAGGCACAGCCATGGGCACTAGGTTCGCACCCAGTTATGCTAACCTGTTCATGGCGGATTGGGAGGAGCAGGTTATTGCACCACATATGGGGGCGGACCTAGTGCTCTGGCAACGTTATATAGATGACGTTTTTTTTATTTGGCGTTCAGGAGAAGTGGGACTTAAGAACTTTTTGGAAGTAATTAATATTAATGATAAGAATCTTAGATTTTCCGGGTCTACGAGTCAGGATTCTATTGAATTCCTGGACTTAAAAATCTCGGTTTAAGATGGATGCCTGATATGTAACACATACACGAAACCAACGGCTAGAAACAGCTTCATCTTGTATAATAGCTGTCATTTACCTAGCTGGTTGTCCAATATTCCTCAGGGTCAACTACGTAGAATTAAACGTAATTGCACATCGGATTTAGATTTTGAGAAAGAGGCAGACAATATGAAGAAACAATTTGAAGAGAAGAACTAGCCTAATGAAATCCAGGATCTAGCTATGAATAAAGTCAGAAATTAAGATAGAAGTACTTTCTTTGAAGATAAAACAGTAGATACAACGGAAGTAGAACAGGAGATTATCCGTATTATTTTCCCGTTTAGTGACGATCATAAGAAGATACGCCAAATAATCACAAAACACTGGCATTTATTACAAAGAGATAAAGTTCTGGGTTCGATTCTATCAAATGTTCCCAGGATTAATTTTACAAAAGCCCCAAATTTGGGAATGTTAGTGGCCCCTACTGTGAAAAACCCTGCTCCTAAGAAACATATGATCACTAATTGGGCTAATATAAAAGGCTTTCACAGATGTGGGAAATGTGGAAACTGTAAAATTACATCTTTCCCAAGAGTGACAAAAGAAATCGTCTCAACAGCAAACAATTATAAACACGTTATTAAAGAGTTTCTTACCTGTACCTCTGAAAACGTCATTTATGTTGTCCAATGTCCCTGTAACCGCCAATATGTGGGTAGGACCAAGAGGACCCTAAAAAAACGTATTGAGGAACATGTTGCAAACATTAAGAAGGGCTTTGAAAACCATTCATTATCATTTCATTTTAAAAGTGCACACAATCAGGATCCTACAGGAATCAAGTTTATGGCGATAGATAAAGTGGGCAAAGATTGGAGGGGTGGCAACCATGTAGAAAATATGTCCAGACTAGAAACAAAGAGAATCTTTGAATTGGATACACTCATACCTCAGGGGCTTAACTCAGAATTTGAATTGTTTGGATTTTTATGAGGGGTGGGTGACTACGTGCCGATGAATAGCCCGACGTGTGACTACCACAGTCGGACGTTCCTTGGCACATAGTCCCCCACCCAATCCTACAGAAAATCAAGGAAACCCTGCGTTAATGAATATGAGTGTATACCGATTTTTTGCTATTTTATTTTATTTTATTGTATTTTACTTTAATGTCTATTTTCTATTTCTTTATTAGAACCCCTTTACTACCCACTATAATATACTTACATTAATTAATCTGTTTATATGTTTTATGGATATTTTTATGTATTTTTAAGTTGAATTCTAATACGCTAACACATTGGCCTGCTCTTTCTCTTTTTAATCATGTAAGTTAGATATTTAAATTCTATCATCATTGTCCTCAACCATTTTATTAAAATCACATCAAAAACGCACTGAAAACGCACCATAACCACAATAGCGTTTTTTGTTGCTTTATAAAGAGAGGCTCCTTAACAGCAATTGTATGTGAGCATTCTTGAATTGGAGGTTGCTTTCTATATTTTTTATATATATTGTTATACATGTTTTATGTAATTGTGAGATATTGTAACGCTGCCGACACTGGTATTTGATAAAGAAAGGAAGACGGCTTTCCAACTGGGAGGTGTGAGGTTAGGAGTGACTGGAACTGTCTACCTGTGAGGGTTATTCTTGCAATATTGGAAGACCTTTAATCCAGTCCAGAGTTTCTGAAGGACAGTAACCCCTTTATAGGAGGGGCATCTACAGCGAAATGGTCACCACTGAGGAAGGGGTGAAATGTAAAACCCCGAAACGCGTTTGGTGTATTTTCCCTGTAATTAAAGACTACACAAACAGGATCCCTCATTACATTAAACCGAAAAGGTATACTCCTACCACCTTCTATAGAAAACCGTACGGACGCCGGGCGAAAGAGAGGCAACACGTGTCACCCTAACGGGCTATCGCTGACCGGACGTCCGCCACTACAAAGTGAGATCCCCGAGATCGAGGTGGAGACGGCACCATAACGAAGGGGACCAAGTTACCTTGCGGTCGGGTAAGATCTACCCTATTATTTGGTAGTTACAACTTGTACTCCACTAGTAGTGACGGGACGCCGCCACATACTATTAGGAGCGGGACGCCGCTCCGGACTTGAACTATACCACATTGAGAGGGATCCTTTCTTGATACACCTGCTGGTGTAAGGATCCATGACTTAAGTCCACTGTCCAATACTCCAGGAGATCTTCATTCTATAGGTTCCAAAGAACTCAGACTCCTGGTGGAACATTCCACTTGTGTATAACCTTCGGCCCCATCGGTTCCAGTGTGCAGAGTTTAGTTTCATTACCTACTGCCATTTTACATACATTACATTATTTGCCTAGCAATAAGCCGATATTGGTTTTGTCATTTATATTTATTAGATACCGTTAATTTGTACATTTGCACAGTGCAGCACGTTACTTAGCTGCTACCTTATTTATTTGCATCCTCCAAAGTGTGATCATCAATACCTTCCTTCACGTTTTAGCTTATTATTTTACTGCTAATTACTGTTGCTATATATTTTTAATCTCTGAATAAATTTCAAGTTTAAATATACCTCCTTATGGTCCGGGTTTCCTGAGTGTGCCCAGTCACATTTTATCATTTTCGCATTTGGTTTAGAGGGTGTGACTAGCCGACTTGGTGCACCTCATCTGATCTCACTTGTCCGTGTGCGACTTTTTTTATTTACTTCCAAAGTATAATAGTGTTTGCCAAATAGTGTTTGCCATATATTTTGTTCTGGGGTAAAATTCACTTGCCAAAATAGCAATACCCTGATTCTGGTGTCCCAGCACTGGCTGGCAAAGTATAATAGTGTCCGCCAAAACATATATTTTGTTCTGGGGTGAAATTCACTTGCCAATATAGCAATACCCTGAATTTGGTGTTCCAGCTGTTGCAAGCTAAGTGTTAATGCGTCCGTAAAAGGGTATATTACACTCAAGGTGTATATACAAGTGCTGAGAGGGTCATCCTCAATAACTTCACACGCTACCGTGCATCTCCCATTGTATTTCTGTCCGTTAAAGGGTATATTACACAAAATGTTAAAATACAATTGCTGAAGGCATAATCCTACATATTTTTTCACACGCTAATGTGCATCTCCAAGTGTTAATCTGTCCATAAAAGGATACCTTTCATCCAGGGCCTAAATACTAGCTCTAAAAGAGATATTCCCCTAAATCAGTGGTTACTGCTGTGCCTGGATTAGTGTAATACGCTACATAAATAAATAGGCAGATAGTGTTAGGTGCCTGTAAAAAAAAGGCCTGAATTTAAAATCAATACATTGGGCCAAATATTTTTTTTCTTATTGTGGTGGTTAGTGAACGGTAACAATGAGGAAAACATCTAGTAAGGGACGCGGTCGTGGGGGTGTTAGTGTACCCTCTGGTGCTGGGAGAGGACGTGGCCATTCTGCCACAGCCACACGTCCTAGTGAACCAACTACCTCAGGTTCCAGTACCCGCCAGAATTTACAGCGATATTTGGTGGGGCCCAATGCCGTTCTAAGGATGGTAAGGCCTGAGCAGGTACAGGCACTAGTCAATTGGGTGGCCGACAGTGGATCCAGCACGTTCACAACATTATCTCCCACCCAGTCTTCTGCAGAAAGCACACAGCTGGCGCCTGAAAACCAAGCCCATCAGTCTGTCACATCACCACCATGCATATCAGGTAAATTGTCTGAGCCTCAAGTTATGCAGCAGTCTCTTATGCTGTTTGAAGACTCTGCTGGCAGGGTTACTCAAGGGAATCCACCTAGCCCTTCCCCAGTGGTGGAAGACATAGAATGCACTGATGCACAACCAATGATGTTTCCTGATGATGAGGACATGGGAATACCATCTCATCGGAGTCCGCACGTCTCTGATGATGACGAAACACAGGTGCCAACTGCTGCGTCTTTCTGCAGTGTGCAGACCGAACAGGAGGTCAGGGAGGAAGACTGTGTGGAAGACGAAGCATGGGACGATGAGGTCCTAAACCCCACATGGAATGAAGGTCGTTCCACTGACTTTCATAGTTCAGAGGAAGAGGCAGTGGTGAGACCGAGCCAACAGCGTAGCAAAAGAGGGAGCAGGGGGCAAAAGCAGAACAGCCGCCGCCAAGAGAGTTTGCCTGCTACTGGCCACCGCCATGAGGGACCGAGCACCCCAAAGGCAACTTCAAGGAGTTCCCTGGCATGGCACTTCTTTAAACAATGTGCTGACGACAAGACCCGTGTGGTTTGCACGCTGTGCCATCAGAGCCTGAAGCGAGGCATTAACGTTCTGAACCTTAGCACAACTTGTATGACCAGGCATCTACATGCAAAGCATGAACTGCAGTGGAGTAAACACCTTAAAAGCAAGGAACTCACTCTGGCTCCCCCTGCTCCCTCTTCTGCTGCTACCTCGGCCTCTTCCTCCTCCTCGGGAGGAATATTGGCACCTGCCGCCCACCAAACAGAGGATGTGCCACCGACACCATGTCACACGGCAGCGTTCAGCTCTCCATCTCTCAAACCTTGGAGAGAAAGCTTAAATTCCCACCTAGCCACCCACGAGCTCTGGGCCTTAATGCCAACATTTCTAAACTACTGGCCTTTGAAATGCTGTCATTCAGGCTGGTGGACACAGACAGCTTCAAACAGCTGATGTCTATGGCTGTCCCATAGTTTGTTGTTCCCAGCCGCCACTACTTCTCCAAGACAGCCGTGCCTTCCCTGCACAACCAAGTATCCGATAAAATCAAGTGTGCACTGCGCAACGCCATCTGTGGCAAGGTCCACCTAACCACAGATACGTGGACCAGTAAGCACGGCCAGGGACGCTATATCTCCCAAACTGCACACTGGGTAAATGTAGTGGCGGCTGGGCCCCAGGCGGAGAGTTCCTTGGCGCATGTCCTTCAACCGCCAAGGATCGCAGGGCATCATTCTTTGCCTCCTGTAGCCTCCTACTCGGCTTTCTCCTCCTCTGCTTCCACCAGCTCATCCAGTCAGCCACACACCTTCCCCACCAACTTCAGCACAGCCTGGGGCAAACATCAGCAGGCAATTCTGAAACTCATATGTTTGGGGGACAGGCCCCACCCCGCGCAGAATTTGTGGCGGGGTATTGAACAACAGACCGACGAGTGGTTTCTGCCGGTGGGCCTCAAGCCCGGCCTGGTGGTGTGCGATAATTAGTGTTGAGCGAACAGTTCGAGCATAGTTCGGGTTCGTACCGAATTTTGGGGTGTTCGGGACACGGACCCGGACCCGAACATTTTCAAAAAAGTTCGGGTTCGGGTTCGTTGTTCGGCGATTTCTTCCCGCTTTCTGAAGGGCTGCACAGCAGCCAATCAGCTAGCGTTTTACTTCTTGCCCTAAGAGCCCATCACAGCCATGCCTACTAATGGCATGGCTGTGATTGGCTAAGTGCAGCATGTGACCCAGCCTCTATTAAAGCTGGAGTCACGTAGTTCCGCACGTCACACTGCTCTGATTAGTGTAGGGAGAGGACGCAGCTACTGTGAGGGCGAGATTAGGCATGGAAAAGTCTGCAAAAGTAACTAATGAAGTGATCGATCTACAGCTGTGAATGATTAAACTTCTGCTAGTTACTTGCTCACTGTTTTTTAGGCTGCACAGAGAGTTTTTCTGTCACTTATTTTCTGGGATGATCGGCGGCCATTTTGTGTCTTGTGGTGCACCAGAACAATGCTAGTTTTTTTTTTGCTATATCCTACATCAGGGGCTTGTCTGTGCTAATTGTCACCCCTAGAAACTCAGGATAGCAATTTCTATATTTTATTCAGGGGTTAAATACAATTGCCAAAATACCAATCTCCTAAATCCGGTGTTCCAGCATTGGCTAGCCAAGTATTATACTGTCAGCTGTTTGACAAAGGATAGATTATTTTCCGTGGTGAAATTCAATAGTCAAAAGAGCAATCCCCTAAATCTGGTGTCCCAGCACTGGCTAGCAAACTATAATAGTGTCCACCAAAACATATATTTTGTTCTGGGGTGAAATTCAATTGCCAAAATAGCAATACCATAAATCTGGTGTCACAGCTGAGGTTGGCAAACTATAATAGTGTCCGCAAAAACATATATTTTGTTCTGGGGTGAAATTCAATTGCCAAAATAGCAATACCATAAATCTGGTGTCACAGCTGTGGCTGGCAAACTATAATAGTGTCCACCAAAGCATATATTTTGTTCTGGGGTGAAATTCAATTGCCAAAATAACAATACCATAAATCAATGGTTTTAGCTGTGGCTGGCCAAGTTTCATAGTGTCCTGCAAAGGATATATTTTGTTCTGGGGTGAAATTCAATTGCCAAAATAGCAATACCATAAATCTGGTGTCACAGCTGTGGCTGACAAACTATAATAGTGTCCGCAAAAACATATATTTTGTTCTGGGGTGAAATTCAATTGCCAAAATAGAAATACAGTAAATCAGTGCTTTCAGCTGTGCCTGGCCTAGTTTCATAGTGTCCTGCAAAGGATATATTTTGTTCTGGGGTGAAATTCAATTGCCAAAATAGCAATACCCTGAATCTGGTGTTCCAGCTGTTGCAGGCTTAGTTTAAATCTGTCCGTAACAGGGTATATTTTGTTCTGGGGTGAAATTCAATTGCCAAAAGAGCAATACCATAAATCAGTGGTTTCAGCTGTGGCTGGCTAAGTTTCATAGTGTCCTGCAAAGGATATATTTAGTTCTGGGGTGAAATTCAATTGCCAAAATAGCAATACCATAAATCAGTGGTTTCAGCTGTGGCTGGCCAAGTTTCATAGTGTCCTGCAAAGGATATATTTTGTTCTGGGGTGAAATTCAATTGCCAAAATAGCAATACCATAAATCTGGTGTCACAGCTGTGGCTGGCAAACTATAATAGTGTCCGCAAACACATATATTTTGTTCTGGGGTGAAATTCAATTGCCAAAATAGCAATACCATAAATCTAGTGTCCCTGCACTGGCTGGCAAACTATAATAGTGTCCGCAAAAACATATATTTTGTTCTGGGGTGAAATTCAATTGCCAAAATAGAAATACCACAAATCAGTGGTTTCAGCTGTGGCTGGCACACTATAATAGTGTTCGCCAAATAATATATTTTGTTCTGGGGTGAAATTCAACTGCCAAAATAGCAATCCCCTAAATCTGGTGTCACAGCACTGGCTGGCAAACTATAATAGTGTCCGCCAAAACATATATTTTGTTCTGGGGTGAAATTCAATTGCCAAAATAGCAATACCCTGAATCTGGTGTTCAAGCTGTTGCAGGCCTAGTTTAAATCTGTTCGTAACAGGGTATATTTTGTTCTGGGGTGAAATTCAATTGCCAAAATAGCAATACCCTAAATCTGGTGTCCCAGCATTGGCTGGCAAACTATAATAGTGTCCGCCAAAACATATATTTTGTTCTGGGGTGAAATTCAACTGCCAAAATAGCAATCCCCTAAATCTAGTGTCCCAGCATTGGCTGGCAAACTATAATAGTGTCCGCCAAAACATATATTTTGTTCTGGGGAGAAATTCAATTGCCAAAATAGCAATCCCCTAAATCTGGTGTCCCAGCACTGGCTGGCAAACTATAATAGTGTCCGCCAAAACATATATTTTGTTCTGGGGAGAAATTCAATTGCTAAAATAGCAATCCCCTAAATCTGGTGTCCCAGCACTGGCTGGCAAACTATAATATTGTCCGCCAAAACATATATTTTGTTCTGGGGTGAAATTCAACTGCCAAAATAGCAATCCCCTAAATCTGGTGTCCCAGCACTGGCTGGCAAACTATAATAGTGTCAGCCAAAACATATATTTTGTTCTGGGGAGAAATTCAATTGCCAAAATAGCAATACCATAAAGCAGTGGTTTCAGCAGTGGCTGGCAAACTGTAATAGTGTCCGCAAAAACATATATTTTGTTCTGGGGTGAAATTCATTTGCCAAAATTGCAATACCATAAATCAGTGGTTTCAGCTGTGGCTGGCCAAGTTTCATAGTGTCCTGCAAAGGATATATTTTGTTCTGGGGTGAAATTCAATTGCCAAAATAGCAATACCATAAATCTGGTGTCACAGCTGTGGATGGCAAACTATAATAGTGTCCGCAAAAACATATATTTTGTTCTGGGGTGAAATTCAACTGCCAAAATAGCAATCCCCTAAATCTGGTGTCCCAGCACTGGCTGGCAAACTATAATAGTTTCTGCCAAAACATATATTTTGTTCTGGGGTGAAATTCAATTGCCAAAATAGAAATACATTAAATCAGTGGTTTCAGCTGTGGCTGGCCAAGTTTCATAGTGTCCTGCAAAGGATATATTTTGTTCTGGGGTGAAATTCAATTGCCAAAATAGCAATACCATAAATCTGGTGTCACAGCTGTGGCTGGCAAACTATAATAGTGAACGCAAACACATATATTTTGTTCTGGGGTGAAATTCAATTGCCAAAATAGCAATAACATAAATCTAGTGTCCCTGCACTGGCTGGCAAACTATAATAGTGTCCGCAAAAACATATATTTTGTTCTGGGGTGAAATTCAATTGCCAAAATAGAAATACCATACATCAGTGGTTTCAGCTGTGGCTGGCACACTATAATAGTGTTCGCCAAATAATATATTTTGTTCTGAATGGAAATTCAACTGCCAAAATAGCAATCCCCTAAATCTGGTGTCCCAGCACTGGCTGGCAAACTATAATAGTGTCCGCCAAAACATATATTTTGTTCTGGGGTGAAATTCAATTGCCAAAATAGCAATACCATCAATCAGTGGTTTCAGCTGTGGCTGGCAAAGTATAATAGTGTCCGCCAAAACATATATTTTGTTCTGCGGTGAAATTCAATTGCCAAAATAGCAATACCCTGAATCTGATGTCCCAGCACTTGCTGGCCTAGTTTAAATCTGTCCGTAACAGGGTATATTTTGTTCTGGGGAGAAATTCAATTGCCAAAATAGCAATCCCCTAAATCTGGTGTCCCAGCACTGGCTGGCAAACTATAATAGTGTCCCCCAAAACATATATTTTGTTCTGGGGAGAAATTCAATTGCCAAAATAGAAATACCATAAATCAGTGGTTTCAGCTGTGGCTGGCTAAGTTTCATAGTGTCCTGCAAAGGATATATTTTGTTCTGGGCTGAAATTCAATTGCCAATATAGCAATACCATAAATCAGTGGTTTCAGCTGTGGCTGGCTAAGTTTCATAGTGTCCTGCAAAGGATATATTTTGTTCTGGGGTGAAATTCAATTGCCAAAATAGCAATACCATAAATCAGTGGTTTCAGCTGTGGCTGGCCAAGTTTCATAGTGTCCTGCAAAGGATATATTTTGTTCTGGGGTGAAATTCAATTGCCAAAATAGCAATACCATAAATCTGGTGTAACAGCTGTGGCTGGCAAACTCTAATAGTGTCCGCAAACACATATATTTTGTTCTGAGGTGAAATTCAATTGCCAAAATAGCAATACCATAAATCAGTGGTTTCAGTTGTGGTTGGCAAACTATAATAGTGTCCGCCGAAACATATATTTTGTTCTGGGGAGAAATTCAAATGCCAAAATAGCAATGCCATAAATCAGTGGTTTCAGCTGTGGCTGGCAAACTATAATAGTGTCAGCCAAAACATATATTTTGTTCTGGGGTGAAATTCAATTGCCAAAATAGCAATACCATAAATCAGTGGTTTCAGCTGTGGCTGGCCAAGTTTCATAGTGTCCTGCAAAGGATATTTTTGTTCTGGGGTGAAATTAAATTGCCAAAATAGCAATACCATAAATCTGGTGTCACAGCTGTGGCTGGCAAACTATAATACTGTCCGCAAAAACATATATTTTGTTCTGGGGTTAAATTCAATTGCCAAAATAGCAATACCCTGAAACTGGTGTTCCAGATGTTGCAGGCCTAGTTTAAATCTGTCCATAACAGGGTATATTTTGTTCTGGGGTGAAATTCAATTTCCAAAATAGCAATAACATAAATCAGTGGTTTCAGCTGTGGCTGGCCAAGTTTCATAGTGTCCTGCAAAGGATATATTTTGTTCTGGGGTGAAATTCAATTGCCAAAATAGCAATACCATAAATCTGGTGTCACAGCTGTGGCTGGCAAACTATAATAGTGTCCGCAAACACATATATTTTGTTCTGGGGTGAAATTCAATTGCCAAAATAGCAATACCATAAATCTAGTGTCCCTGCACTGGCTGGCAAACTATAATAGTGTCCGCAAAAACATATATTTTGTTCTGGGGTGAAATTCAATTGCCAAAATAGAAATACCATAAATCAGTGGTTTCAGCTGTGGCTGGCAAACTATAATAGTGTTCGCCAAATCATATATTTTGTTCTGGGGTGAAATTCAACTGCCAAAATAGCAATCCCTAAATCTGGTGTCCCAGTACTGGCTTACAAACTATAATAGTGTCCGCCAAAACATATATTTTGTTCTGGGGTGAAATTCAATTGCCAAAATAGCAATACCATAAATCAGTGGTTTCAGATGTGGCTGGCAAACTATAATAGTGTCCGCCAAAACATATATTTTGTTCTGGGGTGAAATTCAACTGCCAAAATAGCAATACCATAAATCAGTGGTTTCAGCTGTGGCTGGCAATGTTTCATAGTGTCCTGCAAAGGATATATTTTGTTCTGGGGTGAAATTCAATTGCCAAAATAGCAATACCATAAATCTGGTGTAACAGCTGTGGCTGGCAAACTCTAATAGTGTCCGCAAACACATATATTTTGTTCTGGGGTGAAATTCAATTGCCAAAATAGCAATACCATAAATCTGGTGTCACAGCTGTGGATTGCAAATTATAATAGTGTCCGCAAAAACATATATTTTGTTCTGGGGTGAAATTCAACTGCCAAAATAGCAATCCCCTAAATCTGGTGTCCCAGCACTGGCTGGCAAACTATAATAGTTTCTGCCAAAACATATATTTTGTTCTGGGGTGAAATTCAATTGCCAAAATAGAAATACCATAAATCAGTGGTTTCAGCTGTGGCTGGCTAAGTTTCATAGTGTCCTGCAAAGGATATATTTTGTTCTGGGCTGAAATTCAATTGCCAATATAGCAATACCATAAATCAGTGGTTTCAGCTGTGGCTGGCTAAGTTTCATAGTGTCCTGCAAAGGATATATTTTGTTCTGGGGTGAAATTCAATTGCCAAAATAGCAATACCATAAATCAGTGGTTTCAGCTGTGGCTGGCCAAGTTTCATAGTGTCCTGCAAAGGATATATTTTGTTCTGGGGTGAAATTCAATTGCCAAAATAGCAATACCATAAATCTGGTGTCACAGCTGTGGCTGGCAAACTATAATAGTGTCCGCAAAAACATATATTTTGTTCTGGGGTGAAATTCAATTGCCAAAATAGCAATACCCTGAAATCTGGTGTTCCAGATGTTGCAGGCCTAGTTATAATATCTGTCCATAACAGGGTATATTTTGTTCTGGGGTGAAATTCAATTGCCAAAATAGCAATAACATAAATCAGTGGTTTCAGCTGTGGCTGGCCAAGTTTCATAGTGTCCTGCAAAGGATATATTTTGTTCTGGGGTGAAATTCAATTGCCAAAATAGCAATACCATAAATCTGGTGTCACAGCTGTGGCTGGCAAACTATAATAGTGTCCGCAAACACATATATTTTGTTCTGGGGTTAAATTCAATTGCCAAAATAGCAATACCATAAATCTAGTGTCCCAGCTGTGGCTGGCAAACTATAATAGTGTCCGCAAAAACATATATTTTGTTCTGGGGTGAAATTCAATTGCCAAAATAGAAATACCATAAATCAGTGGTTTCAGCTGTGGCTGGCAAACTATAATAGTGTTCGCCAAATCATATATTTTGTTCTGGGGTGAAATTCAACTGCCAAAATAGCAATACCCTAAATCTGGTGTCCCAGCTACTGGCTTACAAACTATAATAGTGTCCGCTAAAACATATATTTTGTTCTGGGGTGAAATTCAATTGCCAAAATAGCAATACCATAAATCAGTGGTTTCAGCTGTAGCTGGCAAACTATAATAGTGTCCGCAAAACATATATTTTGTTCTGGGGTGAAATTCAACTGCCAAAATAGCAATACCATAAATCAGTGGTTTCAGCTGTGGCTGGCAAAGTTTCATAGTGTCCTGCAAAGGATATATTTTGTTCTGGGGTGAAATTCAATTGCCAAAATAGCAATACCATAAATCTGGTGTAACAGCTGTGGCTGGCAAACTCTAATAGTGTCCGCAAACACATATATTTTGTTCTGAGGTGAAATTCAATTGCCAAAATAGCAATACCATAAATCAGTGGTTTCAGCTGTGGTTGGCAAACTATAATAGTGTCCGCCAAAACATATATTTTGTTCTGGGGAGAAATTCAAATGCCAAAATAGCAATGCCATAAATCAGTGGTTTCAGCTGTGGCTGGCAAACTATAATAGTGTCCGCCAAAACATATATTTTGTTCTGGGGTGAAATTCAATTGCCAAAATAGCAATACCATAAATCAGTGGTTTCAGCTGTGGCTGGCCAAGTTTCATAGTGTCCTGCAAAGGATATTTTTTGTTCTGGGGTGAAATTCAATTGCCAAAATAGCAATACCATAAATCTGGTGTCACAGCTGTGGCTGGCAAACTATAATAGAGTCCGCAAAAACATATATTTTGTTCTGGGGTGAAATTCAATTGCCAAAATAGCAATACCCTGAATCTGATGTTCCAGCTGTTGCAGGCCTAGTTTAAATCTGTCCATAACAGGGTGTATTTTGTTCTGGGGTGAAATTCAATTGTCCAAAATAGCAATAACATAAATCAGTGGTTTCAGCTGTGGCTGGCCAAGTTTCATAGTGTCCTGCAAAGGATATATTTTGTTCTGGGGTGAAATTCAATTGCCAAAATAGCAATACCATAAATCTGGTATCACAGCTGTGGCAGGCAAACTATAATAGTGACCGCAAACACATATATTTTGTTCTGGGGTGAAATTCAATTGCCAAAATAGCAATACCATAAATCTAGTGTCCCTGCACTGGCTGGCAAACTATAATAGTGTCCGCAAAAACATATATTTTGTTCTGGGGTGAAATTCAATTGCCAAAATAGCAATACCATAAATCTGGTGTCCCAGCTGTGGCTGGCAAACTCTAATAGTGTCCGCCAAACACATATATTTTGTTCTGGGGTGAAATTCAATTGCCAAAATAGCAATACCCTAAATCTGGTGTACCAGCTGCTGGCTGGCAAACTATAATAGTGTCCGCCAAAACATATATTTTGTTCTGGGGAGAAATTCAAATGCCAAAATAGCAATGCCATAAATCAGTGGTTTCAGCTGTGGCTGGCAAACTATAATAGTGTCCGCCAAAACATATATTTTGTTCTGGGGTGAAATTCAACTGCCAAAATAGCAATACCATAAATCAGTGGTTTCAGCTGTGGCTGGCCAAGTTGTCATAGTGTACTGCAAAGCATATATTTTGTTCTGGGGTGAAATTCAATTGCCAAAATAGCAATACCATAAATCTGGTGTCACAGCTGTGGCTGGCAAACTATAATAGTGTCCGCAAAAGCATATATTTTGTTCTGGGGTGAAATTCAATTGCCAAAATAGCAATACCCTAAATCTAGTGGTTCCAGCTGTTGCAGGCCTAGTTTCATAGCTGTCCATAACAGGATATATTTTGTTCTGGGGTGAAATTCAATTGCCAAAATAGCAATAACATAAATCTAGTGGTCTCAGCTGTGGCTGGCCAAGCTATCATAGTGTCCTGCAAAACATATATTTTGTTCTGGGGTGAAATTCAATTGCCAAAATAGCAATCCCATAAATCTGGTGTCCCAGCACTGGCTGGCAAACTATAATAGTTTCTGCCAAAACATATATTTTGTTCTGGGGTGAAATTCAATTGCCAAAATAGAAATACATTAAATCAGTGGTTTCAGCTGTGGCTGGCACTAGTTATCATAGTGTCCTGCCAAAGCATATATTTTGTTCTGGGGTGAAATTCAACTGCCAAAATAGCAATACCATAAATCTGGTGTCACAGCTGTGGCTGGCAAACTATAATAGTGACCGCAAAACATATATTTTGTTCTGGGGTGAAATTCAATTGCCAAAATAGCAATACCATAAATCAGTGGTTTCAGCTGTGGCTGGCTAAGCTATCATAGTGTCCTGCCAAAGGATATATTTTGTTCTGGGGTGAAATTCAACTTGCCAAAATAGCAATACCATAAATCAGTGGTTTCCAGCTGTGGCTGGCAAGTTATCATAGTGTCCTGCCAAAGCATATATTTTGTTCTGGGTGAAATTCAATTGCCAAAATAGCAATACCATAAATCATGGTGTCACAGCTGTGGCTGGCAAACTATAATAGTGACCGCAAAACACATATATTTTGTTCTGGGGTGAAATTCAATTGCCAAAATAGCAATACCATAAATCTAGTGTCACAGCTGCTGGCTGGCAAACTATAATAGTGTCTGCAAAAACATATATTTTGTTCTGGGGTGAAATTCAATTGCCAAAATAGAAATACCATACATCAGTGGTTTCAGCTGTGGCTGGCACTACTATAATAGTGTCCGCAAAGAATATATTTTGTTCTGAGATGAAATTCAACTGCCAAAATAGCAATACCCTAAATCTGGTGTCCCAGCACTGGCTGGCATAACTATAATTCGTGTCCGTCAAAACATATATTTTGTTCTGGGGTGAAATTCAATTGCCAAAATAGCAATACCATCAATCAGTGGTTTCAGCTGTGGCTGGCAAAGTATAATAGTGTCCTGCAAAACATATATTTTGTTCTGGGGTGAAATTCAATTGCCAAAATAGCAATACCCTGAATCTGATGTCCCAGCACTTGCTGGCCTAGTTTAAATCTGTCCTGTAACAGGGTATATTTTGTTCTGGGGTGAAATTCAATTGCCAAAATAGCAATACCCTAAATCTGGTGTCCCAGCACTGGCTGGCAAACTATAATAGTGTCCCCCAAACACATATATTTTGTTCTGGGGAGAAATTCAATTGCCAAAATAGCAATACCATAAATCAGTGGTTTCAGCTGTGGCTGGCTAAGTTTCATAGTGTCCTGCAAAGGATATATTTTGTTCTGGGCTGAAATTCAACTGCCAATATAGCAATACCATAAATCTAGTGGTTTCAGCTGTGGCTGGCTAAGTTTCATAGTGTCCTGCAAAGGATATATTTTGTTCTGGGGTGAAATTCAATTGCCAAAATAGCAATACCATAAATCAGTGGTTTCAGCTGTGGCTGGCCAAGTTTCATAGTGTCCTGCAAAGGATATATTTTGTTCTGGGGTGAAATTCAATTGCCAAAATAGCAATACCATAAATCTGGTGTAACAGCTGTGGCTGGCAAACTCTAATAGTGTCCGCAAACACATATATTTTGTTCTGAGGTGAAATTCAATTGCCAAAATAGCAATACCATAAATCAGTGGTTTCAGTTGTGGTTGGCAAACTATAATAGTGTCCGCCGAAACATATATTTTGTTCTGGGGAGAAATTCAAATGCCAAAATAGCAATGCCATAAATCAGTGGTTTCAGCTGTGGCTGGCAAACTATAATAGTGTCAGCCAAAACATATATTTTGTTCTGGGGTGAAATTCAATTGCCAAAATAGCAATACCATAAATCAGTGGTTTCAGCTGTGGCTGGCCAAGTTTCATAGTGTCCTGCAAAGGATATTTTTTGTTCTGGGGTGAAATTAAATTGCCAAAATAGCAATACCATAAATCTGGTGTCACAGCTGTGGCTGGCAAACTATAATACTGTCCGCAAAAACATATATTTTGTTCTGGGGTTAAATTCAATTGCCAAAATAGCAATACCCTGAAACTGGTGTTCCAGATGTTGCAGGCCTAGTTTAAATCTGTCCATAACAGGGTATATTTTGTTCTGGGGTGAAATTCAATTTCCAAAATAGCAATAACATAAATCAGTGGTTTCAGCTGTGGCTGGCCAAGTTTCATAGTGTCCTGCAAAGGATATATTTTGTTCTGGGGTGAAATTCAATTGCCAAAATAGCAATACCATAAATCTGGTGTCACAGCTGTGGCTGGCAAACTATAATAGTGTCCGCAAACACATATATTTTGTTCTGGGGTGAAATTCAATTGCCAAAATAGCAATACCATAAATCTAGTGTCCCTGCACTGGCTGGCAAACTATAATAGTGTCCGCAAAAACATATATTTTGTTCTGGGGTGAAATTCAATTGCCAAAATAGAAATACCATAAATCAGTGGTTTCAGCTGTGGCTGGCAAACTATAATAGTGTTCGCCAAATCATATATTTTGTTCTGGGGTGAAATTCAACTGCCAAAATAGCAATCCCTAAATCTGGTGTCCCAGTACTGGCTTACAAACTATAATAGTGTCCGCCAAAACATATATTTTGTTCTGGGGTGAAATTCAATTGCCAAAATAGCAATACCATAAATCAGTGGTTTCAGATGTGGCTGGCAAACTATAATAGTGTCCGCCAAAACATATATTTTGTTCTGGGGTGAAATTCAACTGCCAAAATAGCAATACCATAAATCAGTGGTTTCAGCTGTGGCTGGCAATGTTTCATAGTGTCCTGCAAAGGATATATTTTGTTCTGGGGTGAAATTCAATTGCCAAAATAGCAATACCATAAATCTGGTGTAACAGCTGTGGCTGGCAAACTCTAATAGTGTCCGCAAACACATATATTTTGTTCTGGGGTGAAATTCAATTGCCAAAATAGCAATACCATAAATCTGGTGTCACAGCTGTGGATTGCAAATTATAATAGTGTCCGCAAAAACATATATTTTGTTCTGGGGTGAAATTCAACTGCCAAAATAGCAATACCCTAAATCTGGTGTCCCAGCACTGGCTGGCAAACTATAATAGTTTCTGCCAAAACATATATTTTGTTCTGGGGTGAAATTCAATTGCCAAAATAGCAATACCATAAATCAGTGGTTTCAGCTGTGGCTGGCTAAGTTTCATAGTGTCCTGCAAAGGATATATTTTGTTCTGGGGTGAAATTCAATTGCCAAAATAGCAATACCATAAATCAGTGGTTTCAGCTGTGGCTGGCTAAGTTATCATAGTGTCCTGCAAAACATATATTTTGTTCTGGGGTGAAATTCAATTGCCAAAATAGCAATACCATAAATCAGTGGTTTCAGCTGTGGCTGGCCAAGTTTCATAGTGTCCTGCAAAAGATATATTTTGTTCTGGGGTGAAATTAAATTGCCAAAATAGCAATACCATAAATCAGTGGTGTCACAGCTGTGGCTGGCAAACTATAATAGTGTCCGAAAAACATATATTTTGTTCTGGGGTTAAATTCAATTGCCAAAATAGCAATACCCTGAAACTGGTGTTCCAGATGTTGCAGGCCTAGTTTAAATCTGTCCATAACAGGGTATATTTTGTTCTGGGGTGAAATTCAATTGCCAAAATAGCAATAACATAAATCAGTGGTTTCAGCTGTGGCTGGCCAAGTTTCATAGTGTCCTGCAAAGGATATATTTTGTTCTGGGGTGAAATTCAATTGCCAAAATAGCAATACCATAAATCTGGTGTCACAGCTGTGGCTGGCAAACTATAATGGTGTCCGCAAACACATATATTTTGTTCTGGGGTTAAATTCAATTGCCAAAATAGCAATACCATAAATCTAGTGTCCCTGCACTGGCTGGCAAACTATAATAGTGTCCGCAAAAACATATATTTTGTTCTGGTGTGAAATTCAATTGCCAAAATAGAAATACCATAAATCAGTGGTTTCAGCTGTGGCTGGCAAACTATAATAGTGTTCGCCAAATCATATATTTTGTTCTGGGGTGAAATTCAACTGCCAAAATAGCAATCCCCTAAATCTGGTGTCCCAGTACTGGCTTACAAACTATAATAGTGTCCGCCAAAACATATATTTTGTTCTGGGGTGAAATTCAATTGCCAAAATAGCAATACCATAAATCAGTGGTTTCAGATGTAGCTGGCAAACTATAATAGTGTCCGCCAAAACATATATTTTGTTCTGGGGTGAAATTCAACTGCCAAAATAGCAATACCATAAATCAGTGGTTTCAGCTGTGGCTGGCAAAGTTTCATAGTGTCCTGCAAAGGATATATTTTGTTCTGGGGTGAAATTCAATTGCCAAAATAGCAATACCATAAATCTGGTGTAACAGCTGTGGCTGGCAAACTCTAATAGTGTCCGCAAACACATATATTTTGTTCTGGGTGTAATTCAATTGCCAAAATAGCAATACCATAAATCAGTGGTTTCAGCTGTGGTTGGCAAACTATAATAGTGTCCGCCAAAACATATATTTTGTTCTGGGGAGAAATTCAAACGCCAAAATAGCAATGCCATAAATCAGTGGTTTCAGCTGTGGCTGGCAAACTATAATAGTGTCCGCCAAAACATATATTTTGTTCTGGGGTGAAATTCAATTGCCAAAATAGCAATACCATAAATCAGTGGTTTCAGCTGTGGCTGGCCAAGTTTCATAGTGTCCTGCAAAGGATATTTTTTGTTCTGGGGTGAAATTCAATTGCCAAAATAGCAATACCATAAATCTGGTGTCACAGTTGTGGCTGGCAAACTATAATAGAATCCGCAAAAACATATATTTTGTTCTGGGGTGAAATTCAATTGCCAAAATAGCAATACCCTGAATCTGATGTTCCAGCTGTTGCAGGCCTAGTTTAAATCTGTCCATAACAGGGTGTATTTTGTTCTGGGGTGAAATTCAATTGTCCAAAATAGCAATAACATAAATCAGTGGTTTCAGCTGTGGCTGGCCAAGTTTCATAGTGTCCTGCAAAGGATATATTTTGTTCTGGGGTGAAATTCAATTGCCAAAATAGCAATACAATAAATCTGGTATCACAGCTGTGGCAGGCAAACTATAATAGTGACCGCAAACACATATATTTTGTTCTGGGGTGAAATTCAATTGCCAAAATAGCAATACCATAAATCTAGTGTCCCTGCACTGGCTGGCAAACTATAATAGTGTCCGCAAAAACATATATTTTGTTCTGGGGTGAAATTCAATTGCCAAAATAGCAATACCATAAATCTGGTGTAACAGCTGTGGCTGGCAAACTCTAATAGTGTCCGCAAACACATATATTTTGTTCTGGGGTGAAATTCAATTGCCAAAATAGCAATACCATAAATCTGGTGTAACAGCTGTGGTTGGCAAACTATAATAGTGTCCGCCAAAACATATATTTTGTTCTAGGGAGAAATTCAAATGCCAAAATAGCAATGCCATAAATCAGTGGTTTCAGCTGTGGCTGGCAAACTATAATAGTGTCCGCCAAAACATATATTTTGTTCTGGGGTGAAATTCAACTGCCAAAATAGCAATACCATAAATCAGTGGTTTCAGCTGTGGCTGGCCAAGTTTCATAGTGTACTGCAAAGGATATTTTTTGTTCTGGGGTGAAATTCAATTGCCAAAATAGCAATACCATAAATCTGGTGTCACAGTTGTGGCTGGCAAACTATAATAGTATCCGCAAAAACATATATTTTGTTCTGGGGTGAAATTCAATTGCCAAAATAGCAATACCCTTAATCTGGTGTTCCAGCTGTTGCAGGCCTAGTTTAAATCTGTCCATAACAGGGTATATTTTGTTCTGGGGTGAAATTCAATTGCCAAAATAGCAATAACATAAATCAGTGGTTTCAGCTGTGGCTGGCCAAGTTTCATAGTGTCCTGCAAAGTATATATTTTGTTCTGGGGTGAAATTCAATTGCCAAAATAGCAATACCATAAATCTAGTGTCCCTGCACTGGCTGGCAAACTATAATAGTGTCCGCAAAAACATATATTTTGTTCTGGGGTGAAATTCAATTGCCAAAATAGAAATACCATAAATCAGTGGTTTCAGCTGTGGCTGGCACACTATAATAGTGTCAGCCAAATCATATATTTTGTTCTGGGGTGAAATTCAACTGCCAAAATAGCAATCCCCTAAATGTGGTGTCCCAGCACTGGCTGGCAAACTATAATAGTGTCCGCCAAAACATATATTTTGTTCTGGGGTTAAATTCAATTGCCAAAATAGCAATACCATAAATCAGTGGTTTCAGCTGTGGCTGGCAAACTATAATAGTTTCCGCCAAAACATATATTTTGTTCTGGGGTGAAATTCAACTTCCAAAATAGCAATCCCTAAATCTGGTTTCCCAGCACTGGCTGGCAAACTATAATAGTGTCAGCCAAAACATATATTTTGTTCTGGGAGAAATTCAATTGCCAAAATAGCAATACCATAAAGCAGTGGTTTCAGCAGTGGCTGGCAAACTGTAATAGTGTCCGCAAAAACATATATTTTGTTCTGGGGTGAAATTCATTTGCCAAAATAGCAATACCATAAATCTGGTGTCACAGCTGTGGCTGGCAAACTATAATAGTGTCTGCCAAACCATATATTTTGTTCTGGGGTGAAATTCAATTGCCAAAATAGCAATACCATAAATCAGTGATTTTAGCTGTGGCTGGCCTAGTTTCATAGTGTCCTGCAAAGGATATATTTTGTTCTGGGGTGAAATTCAATTGCCAAAATAGCAATACCCTGAATCTGGTGTTCCAGCTGTTGCAGGCCTAGTTTAATTCTGTCCGTAATGGGGTATATTTTGTTCTGGGTTGAAATTCAAATGCCAAAATAGCAATACCATAAATCAGTGGTTTCAGCTGTGGCTGGCTAAGTTTCAAAGTGTCCTGCAAAGGATATATTTTGTTCTGGGGTGAAATTCAATTGCCAAAATAGCAATACCATAAATCAGTGGTTTCAGCTGTGGCTGGCCAAGTTTCATAGTGTCCTGAAAAGGATATATTTTGTTGTGAGGTGAAATTCAATTGCCAAAATAGCAATACCATAAATCTGGTGTCACAGCTGTGGCTGGCAAACTATAATAGTGTCCACAAACACATATATTTTGTTCTGGGGTGAAATTCAATTGCCAAAATATCAATACCATAAATCTGTGGTTTCAGCTGTGGCTGGCAAACTATAATAGTGTCCGCAAAAACATAAATTTTGTTCTGGGGTGAAATTCAACTGCCAAAATAGCAATCCCCTAAATCTGGTGTCCCAGCACTGGCTGGCAAAGTATAATAGTTTCTGCCAAAACATATATTTTGTTCTGGGGTGAAATTCAATTGCCAAAATAGAAATACAGTAAATCAGTGGTTTCAGCTGTGGATGGCCTAGTTTCATAGTGTCCTGCAAAGGATATATTTTGTTCTGGGGTGAAATTCAATTGCCAAAATAGCAATACCCTGAATCTGGTGTTCCAGCTGTTGCAGGCCTAGTTTAATTCTGTCTGTAACAGGGTATATTTTGTTCTGGGGTGAAATTCAATTGCCAAAATAGCAATACCATAAATCAGTGGTTTCAGCAGTGGCTGGCAAACTATAATAGTGTCCGCCAAAACATATATTTTGTTCTGGGGTGAAAATCAATTGCCAAAATAGCAATTTCATAAATCAGTGGTTTCAGCTGTGGCTGGCCAAGTTTCATAGTGTCCTGCAAAGGATATTTTTTGTTCTGGGGTGAAATTTAATTGCCAAAATAGCAATACCATAAATCAGTGGTTTGAGCTGTGGCTGGCAAACTATAATAGTGTCCGCCAAAACATATATTTTGTTCTGGGGTGAAATTCAACTGCCAAAATAGCAATCCCCTAAATCTTGTGTCCCAGCACTGGCTGGCAAACTATAATAGTGTCCGCCAAAACATATATTTTGTTCTGGGGTGAAATTCAATTGCCAAAATAGCAATACCATAAATCAGTGGTTTCAGCTGTGGCTGGCCAAGTTTCATCGTGTCCTGCAAAGGATATATTTTGATCTGGGGTGAAATTCAATTGCCAAAATAGCAATACCATAAATCTGGTGTCATAGCTGTGGCTGGCAAACTATAATAGTGTCCACAAACACATATATTTTGTTCTGGGGTGAAATTCAATTGCCAAAATAGCAATACCATAAATCTGTGGTTTCAGCTGTGGCTGGCAAACTATAATAGTGTCCGCCAAAACATATATTTTGTTTTGGGGAGAAATTCAAATGCCAAAATAGCAATACCATAAATCAGTGGTTTCAGCTGTGGCTGGCCAAGTTTCATAGTGTCCTGCAAAGGATATATTTTGTTCTGGGGTGAAATTCAATTGCCAAAATAGCAATACCATAAATCTGGTGTCACAGCTGTGGCTGGCAAACTATAATAGTGTCCGCAAAAACATATATTTTGTTCTGGGGTGAAATTCAACTGCCAAAATAGCAATCCCCTAAATCTGGTGTCCCAGCACTGGCTGGCAAAGTATAATAGTTTCTGCCAAAACATATATTTTGTTCTGGGGTGAAATTCAATTGCCAAAATAGAAATACAGTAAATCAGTGGTTTCAGCTGTGGATGGCCTAGTTTCATAGTGTCCTGCAAAGGATATATTTTGTTCTGGGTTGAAATTCAATTGCCAAAATAGCAATACCCTGAATCTGGTGTTCCAGCTGTTGCAGGCCTAGTTTAATTCTGTCCGTAACAGGGTATATTTTGTTCTTGGGTGAAATTCAATTGCCAAAATAGCAATACCATAAATCAGTGGTTTCAGCTGTGGCTGGCTAAGTTTCATAGTGTCCTGCAAAGGATATATTTTGTTCTGGGGTGAAATTCAATTGCCAAAATAGCAATACCATAAATCAGTGGTTTCAGCTGTGGCTGTCCAAGTTTCATAGTTTCCTGCAAAGGATATATTTTGTTCTGGGGTGAAATTCAATTGCCAAAATAGCAATACCATAAATCTGGTGTCACAGCTGTGGCTGGCAAACTATAATAGTGTCCGCAAACACATATATTTTGTTCTAGGGTGAAATTCAATTGCCAAATCAGCAATACCATAAATCAGTTGTTTCAGCTGTGGCTGGCAAACTATAATAGTGTCCGCCAAAACATATATTTTGTTCTGGGGAGAAATTCAAATGCCAAAATAGCAATACCATAAATCAGTGGTTTCAGCAGTGGCTGGCAAACTATAATAGTGTCCGCCAAAACATATATTTTGTTCTGGGGTGAAAATCAATTGCCAAAATAGCAGTTTCATAAATCAGTGGTTTCAGCTGTGGCTGGCCAAGTTTCATAGTGTCCTGCAAAGGATATTTTTTGTTCTGGGGTGAAATTTAATTGCCAAAATAGCAATACCATAAATCAGTGGTTTCAGCTGTGGCTGGCAAACTATAATAGTGTCCGCCAAAACATATATTTTGTTCTGGGGTGAAATTCAACTGCCAAAATAGCAATCCCCTAAATCTGGTGTCCCAGCACTGGCTGGCAAACTATAATAGTGTCCGCCAAAACATATATTTTGTTCTGGGGTGAAATTCAATTGCCAAAATAGCAATACCATAAATCAGTGGTTTCAGCTGTGGCTGGCCAAGTTTCATAGTGTCCTGCAAAGGATATATTTTGTTCTGGGGTGAAATTCAATTGCCAAAATAGCAATAACATAAATCTGGTGTCACAGCTGTGGCTGGCAAACTATAATAGTGTCTGCAAACACATATATTTTGTTCTGGGGTGAAATTCAATTGCCAAAATAGCAATACCATAAATCAGTGGTTTCAGCTGTGGCTGGCAAACTATAATAGTGTCCGCCAATACATATATTTTGTTTTGGGGAGAAATTCAAATGCCAAAATAGCAATACCATAAAGCAGTGGTTTCAGCAGTGGCTGGCAAACTGTAATAGTGTCTGCAAAAACATATATTTTGTTCTGGGGTGAAATTCATTTGTCAAAATAGCAATACCATAAATCTGGTGTCACAGCTGTGGCTGGCAAACTATAATAGTGTCCGCCAAAGCATATATTTTGTTTTGGGGAGAAATTCAAATGCCAAAATAGCAATACCATAAATCAGTGGTTTTAGCTGTGGCTGGCCAAGTTTCATAGTGTCCTGCAAAGGATATATTTTGTTATGGGGTGAAATTCAATTGCCAAAATAGCAATACCATAAATCTGGTGTCACAGCTGTGGCTGGCAAACTCTAATAGTGTCCGCAAAATCATATGTTTTGTTCTGGGGTGAAATTCAACTGCCAAAATAGCAATCCCCTAAATCTGGTGTCCCAGCACTGGCTGGCAAACTATAATAGTTTCTGCCAAAACATATATTTTGTTCTGGGGTGAAATTCAATTGCCAAAATAGAAATACAGTAAATCAGTGGTTTCAGCTGTGGCTGGCCTAGTTTCACAGTGTCCTGCAAAGGATATATTTTGTTCTGGGGTGAAATTCAATTGCCAAAATAGCAATACCCTGAATCTGGTGTTCCAGCTGTTGCAGGCCTAGTTTAATTCTGTCCGTAACAGGGTATATTTTGTTCTGGGTTGAAATTCAATTGCCAAAATAGCAATACCATAAATCAGTGGTTTCAGCTGTGGCTGGCTAAGTTTCAAAGTGTCCTGCAAAGGATATATTTTGTTCTGGGGTGAAATTCAATTGCCAAAATAGCAATACCATAAATCAGTGGTTTCAGCTGTGGCTGGCCAAGTTTCATAGTGTCCTGAAAAGGATATATTTTGTTGTGAGGCGAAATTCAATTGCCAAAATAGCAATACCATAAATCTGGTGTCACAGCTGTGGCTGGCAAACTATAATAGTGTCCGCAAACACATAGATTTTGTTCTGGGGTGAAATTCAATTGCCAAAATAGCAATACCATAAATCGGTGGTTTCAGCTGTGGCTGGCAAACTATAATAGTGTCCACCAAAACATATATTTTGTTCTGGGGTGAAATTCAATTGCCAAAATAGCAATACCATAAATCAGTGGTTTCAGCTGTGGCTGGCCAAGTTTCATCGTGTCCTGCAAAGGATATATTTTGATCTGGGGTGAAATTCAATTGCCAAAATAGCAATACCATAAATCTGGTGTCACAGCTGTGGCTGGCAAACTATAATAGTATCCACAAACACATATATTTTGTTCTGGGGTGAAATTCAATTGCCAAAATAGCAATACCATAAATCTGTGGTTTCAGCTGTGGCTGGCAAACTATAATAGTGTCCGCCAAAACATATATTTTGTTTTGGGGAGATATTCAAATGCCAAAATAGCAATACCATAAATCAGTGGTTTCAGCTGTGGCTGGCCAAGTTTCATAGTGTCCTGCAAAGGATATATTTTGTTCTGGGGTGAAATTCAATTGCCAAAATAGCAATACCATAAATCTGGTGTCACAGCTGTGGCTGGCAAACTATAATAGTGTCCGCAAAAACATAAATTTTGTTCTGGGGTGAAATTCAACTGCCAAAATAGCAATCCCCTAAATCTGGTGTCCCAGCACTGGCTGGCAAAGTATAATAGTTTCTGCCAAAACATATATTTTGTTCTGGGGTGAAATTCAATTGCCAAAATAGAAATACAGTAAATCAGTGGTTCCAGCTGTTGCAGGCCTAGTTTAATTCTGTCCGTAACAGGGTATATTTTGTTCTGGGGTTAAATTCAATTGCCAAAATAGCAATTTCATAAATCAGTGGTTTCAGCTGTGGCTGGCCAAGTTTCATAGTGTCCTGCAAAGGATATTTTTTGTTCTGGGGTGAAATTTAATTGCCAAAATAGCAATACCATAAATCAGTGGTTTCAGATGTGGCTGGCAAACTATAATAGTGTCCGCCAAAACATATATTTTGTTCTGGGGTGAAATTCAACTGCCAAAATAGCAATCCCCTAAATCTGGTGTCCCAGCACTGGCTGGCAAACTATAATAGTTTCTGCCAAAACATATATTTTGTTCTGGGGTGAAATTCAACTTCCAAAATAGCAATCCCCTAAATCTGGTTTCCCAGCACTGGCTGGCAAACTATAATAGTGTCAGCCAAAACATATATTTTGTTCTGGGGAGAAATTCAATTGCCAAAATAGCAATACCATAAAGCAGTGGTTTCAGCAGTGGCTGGCAAACTGTAATAGTGTCCGCAAAAACATATATTTTGTTCTGGGGTGAAATTCATTTGCCAAAATAGCAATACCATAAATCTGGTGTCACAGCTGTGGCTGGCAAACTATAATAGTGTCTGCCAAAGCATATATTTTGTTCTGGGGTGAAATTCAATTGCCAAAATAGCAATACCATAAATCAGTGATTTTAGCTGTGGCTGGCCAAGTTTCATAGTGTCCTGCAAAGGATATATTTTGTTATGGGGTGAAATTCAATTGCCAAAAAAGCAATACCATAAATCTGGTGTCACTGCTGTGGCTGGCAAACTTTAATAGTGTCCGCAAAATCATATGTTTTGTTCTGGGGTGAAATTCAACTGCCAAAATAGCAATCCCCTAAATCTGGTGTCCCAGCACTGGCTGGCAAACTATAATAGTTTCTGCCAAAACATATATTTTGTTCTGGGGTGAAATTCAATTGCCAAAATAGAAATACAATAAATCAGTGGTTTCAGCTGTGGCTGGCCTAGTTTCATAGTGTCCTGCAAAGGATATATTTTGTTCTGGGGTGAAATTCAATTGCCAAAATAGCAATACCCTGAATCTGGTGTTCCAGCTGTTGCAGGCCTAGTTTAATTCTGTCCGTAATGGGGTATATTTTGTTCTGGGTTGAAATTCAAATGCCAAAATAGCAATACCAAAAAATAAGTGGTTTCAGCTGTGGCTGGCTAAGTTTCAAAGTGTCCTGCAAAGGATATATTTTGTTCTGGGTTGAAATTCAAATGCCAAAATAGCAATACCATAAATCAGTGGTTTCAGCTGTGGCTGGCTAAGTTTCAAAGTGTCCTGCAAAGGATATATTTTGTTCTGGGGTGAAATTCAATTGCCAAAATAGCAATACCATAAATCAGTGGTTTCAGCTGTGGCTGGCCAAGTTTCATCGTGTCCTGCAACGGATATATTTTGATCTGGGGTGAAATTCAATTGCCAAAATAGCAATACCATAAATCTGGTGTCACAGCTGTGGCTGGCAAACTATAATAGTGTCCACAAACACATATATTTTGTTCTGGGGTGAAATTCAATTGCCAAAATAGCAATACCATAAATCTGTGGTTTCAGCTGTGGCTGGCAAACTATAATAGTGTCCGCCAAAACATATATTTTGTTTTGGGGAGAAATTCAAATGCCAAAATAGCAATACCATAAATCAGTGGTTTCAGCTGTGGCTGGCCAAGTTTCATAGTGTCCTGCAAAGGATATATTTTGTTCTGGGGTGAAATTCAATTGCCAAAATAGCAATACCATAAATCTGGTGTCACAGCTGTGGCTGGCAAACTATAATAGTGTCCACAAACACATATATTTTGTTCTGGGGTGAAATTCAATTGCCAAAATAGCAATACCATAAATCTGTGGTTTCAGCTGTGGCTGGCAAACTATAATAGTGTCCGCCAAAACATATATTTTGTTTTGGGGAGAAATTCAAATGCCAAAATAGCAATACCATAAATCAGTGGTTTCAGCTGTGGCTGGCCAAGTTTCATAATGTCCAGCAAAGGATATATTTTGTTCTGGGGTGAAATTCAATTGCCAAAATAGCAATACCATAAATCTGGTGTCACAGCTGTGGCTGGCAAACTATAATAGTGTCCTCAAAAACATAAATTTTGTTCTGGGGTGAAATTCAACTGCCAAAATAGCAATCCCCTAAATCTGGTGTCCCAGCACTGGCTGGCAAACTATAATAGTTTCTGCCAAAACATATATTTTGTTCTGGGGTGAAATTCAATTGCCAAAATAGAAATACAGTAAATCAGTGGTTTCAGCTGTGGATGGCCTAGTTTCATAGTGTCCTGCAAAGGATATGTTTTGTTCTGGGGGGAAATTCAATTGCCAAAATAGCAATACCCTGAATCTGGTGTTCCAGCTGTTGCAGGCCTAGTTTAATTCTGTCCGTAACAGGGTATATTTTGTTCTGGGGTTAAATTCAATTGCCAAAATAGCAATACCATAAATCAGTGGTTTCAGCAGTGGCTGGCAAACTATAATAGTGTCCGCCAAAACATATATTTTGTTCTGGGGTGAAAATCAATTGCCAAAATAGCAATTTCATAAATCAGTGGTTTCAGCTGTGGCTGGCCAAGTTTCATAGTGTCCTGCAAAGGATATATTTTGTTCTGGGGTGAAATTCAATTGCCAAAATAGCAATACCCTGAATCTGGAGTTCCAGCTGTTGCAGGCCTAGTTTAATTCTGTCCGTAACAGGGTATATTTTGTTCTGGGGTGAAATTTAATTGCCAAAATAGCAATACCATAAATCAGTGGTTTCAGCTGTGGCTGGCAAACTATAATAGTGTCCGCCAAAACATATATTTTGTTCTGGGGTGAAATTCAACTGCCAAAATAGCAATCCCCTAAATCTGGTGTCCCAGCACTGGCTGGCAAACTATAATAGTGTCCGCCAAAACATATATTTTGTTCTGGGGTGAAATTCAATTGCCAAAATAGCAATACCATAAATCAGTGGTTTCAGCTGTGGCTGGCCAAGTTTCATTGTGTCCTGCAAAGGATATATTTTGATCTGGGGTGAAATTAAATTGCCAAAATAGCAATACCATAAATCTGGTGTCACAGCTGTGGCTGGCAAACTATAATAGTGTCCACAAACACATATATTTTGTTCTGGGGTGAAATTCAATTGCCAAAATAGCAATACCATAAATCTGTGGTTTCAGCTGTGGCTGGCCAAGTTTCATAGTGTCCTGCAAAGGATATATTTTGTTCTGGGGTGAAATTCAATTGCCAAAATAGCAATACCATAAATCTGGTGTCACAGCTGTGGCTGGCAAACTATAATAGTGTCCGCAAAAACATATATTTTGTTCTGGGGTGAAATTCAACTGCCAAAATAGCAATCCCCTAAATCTGGTGTCCCAGCCCTGGCTGGCAAAGTATAATAGTTTCTGCCAAAACATATATTTTGTTCTGGGGTGAAATTCAATTGCCAAAATAGAAATACAGTAAATCAGTGGTTTCAGCTGTGGATGGCCTAGTTTCATAGTGTCCTGTAAAGGATATATTTTGTTCTGGGGTGAAATTCAATTGCCAAAATAGCAATACCCTGAATCTGGTGTTCCAGCTGTTGCAGGCCTAGTTTAATTCTGTCCGTAACAGGGTATATTTTGTTCTGGGGTGAAATTCAATTGCCAAAATAGCAATACCATAAATCAGTGGTTTCAGCTGTGGCTGGCTAAGTTTCATAGTGTCCTGCAAAGGATATATTTTGTTCTGGGGTGAAATTCAATTGCCAAAATAGCAATACCATAAATCAGTGGTTTCAGCTGTGGCTGGCAAACTATAATAGTGTCCGCAAAAACATATATTTTGTTCTGGGGTGAAATTCAACTGCCAAAATAGCAATCCCCTAAATCTGGTGTCCCAGCACTGGCTGGCAAACTATAATAGTGTCCGCCAAAACATATATTTTGTTCTGGGGTGAAATTCAATTGCCAAAATAGCAATACCATAAATCAGTGGTTTCAGCTGTGGCTGGCCAAGTTTCATCGTGTCCTGCAAAGGATATATTTTGATCTGGGGTGAAATTCAATTGCCAAAATAGCAATACCATAAATCTGGTGTCACAGCTGTAACTGGCAAACTATAATAGTGTCCGCAAACACATATATTTTGTTCTGGGGTGAAATTCAATTGCCAAAATAGCAATACCATAAATCAGTGGTTTCAGCTGTGGCTGGCAAACTATAATAGTGTCCGCCAATACATATATTTTGTTTTGGGGAGAAATTCAAATGCCAAAATAGCAATACCATAAAGCAGTGGTTTCAGCAGTGGCTGGCAAACTGTAATAGTGTCCGCAAAAACATATATTTTGTTCTGGGGTGAAATTCAACTGCCAAAATAGCAATCCCCTAAATCTGGTGTCCCAGCACTGGCTGGCAAACTATAATAGTGTCCGCCAAAACATATATTTTGTTCTGGGGTGAAATTCAATTGCCAAAATAGCAATACCATAAATCAGTGGTTTCAGCTGTGGCTGGCCAAGTTTCATCGTGTCCTGCAAAGGATATATTTTGATCTGGGGTGAAATTCAATTGCCAAAATAGCAATACCATAAATCTGGTGTCACAGCTGTGGCTGGCAAACTATAATAGTGTCCACAAACACATATATTTTGTTCTGGGGTGAAATTCAATTGCCAAAATAGCAATACCATAAATCTGTGGTTTCAGCTGTGGCTGGCCAAGTTTCATAGTGTCCTGCAAAGGATATATTTTGTTCTGGGGTGAAATTCAATTGCCAAAATAGCAATACCATAAATCTGGTGTCACAGCTGTGGCTGGCAAACTATAATAGTGTCCGCAAAAACATATATTTTGTTCTGGGGTGAAATTCAACTGCCAAAATAGCAATCCCCTAAATCTGGTATCCCAGCACTGGCTGGCAAAGTATAATAGTTTCTGCCAAAACATATATTTTGTTCTGGGGTGAAATTCAATTGCCAAAATAGAAATACAGTAAATTAGTGGTTTCAGCTGTGGATGGCCTAGTTTCATAGTGTCCTGCAAAGGATATATTTTGTTCTGGGGTGAAATTCAATTGCCAAAATAGCAATACCCTGAATCTGGTGTTCCAGCTGTTGCAGGCCTAGTTTAATTCTGTCCGTAACAGGGTATATTTTGTTCTGGGGTGAAATTCAATTGCCAAAATAGCAATACCATAAATCAGTGGTTTCAGCTGTGGCTGGCTAAGTTTCATAGTGTCCTGCAAAGGATATATTTTGTTCTGGGGTGAAATTCAATTGCCAAAATAGCAATACCATAAATCAGTGGTTTCAGCTGTGGCTGGCAAACTATAATAGTGTCCGCCAAAACATATATTTTGTTCTGGGGTGAAATTCAACTGCCAAAATAGCAATCCCCTAAATCTGGTGTCCCAGCACTGGCTGGCAAACTATAATAGTGTCCGCCAAAACATATATTTTGTTCTGGGGTGAAATTCAATTGCCAAAATAGCAATACCATAAATCAGTGGTTTCAGCTGTGGCTGGCCAAGTTTCATCGTGTCCTGCAAAGGATATATTTTGATCTGGGGTGAAATTCAATTGCCAAAATAGCAATACCATAAATCTGGTGTCACAGCTGTGGCTGGCAAACTATAATAGTGTCCACAAACACATATATTTTGTTCTGGGGTGAAATTCAATTGCCAAAATAGCAATACCATAAATCTGTGGTTTCAGCTGTGGCTGGCCAAGTTTCATAGTGTCCTGCAAAGGATATATTTTGTTCTGGGGTGAAATTCAATTGCCAAAATAGCAATACCATAAATCTGGTGTCACAGCTGTGGCTGGCAAACTATAATAGTGTCCGCAAAAACATATATTTTGTTCTGGGGTGAAATTCAACTGCCAAAATAGCAATCCCCTAAATCTGGTGTCCCAGCACTGGCTGGCAAAGTATAATAGTTTCTGCCAAAACATATATTTTGTTCTGGGGTGAAATTCAATTGCCAAAATAGAAATACAGTAAATCAGTGGTTTCAGCTGTGGATGGCCTAGTTTCATAGTGTCCTGTAAAGGATATATTTTGTTCTGGGGTGAAATTCAATTGCCAAAATAGCAATACCCTGAATCTGGTGTTCCAGCTGTTGCAGGCCTAGTTTAATTCTGTCCGTAACAGGGTATATTTTGTTCTGGGGTGAAATTCAATTGCCAAAATAGCAATACCATAAATCAGTGGTTTCAGCTGTGGCTGGCTAAGTTTCATAGTGTCCTGCAAAGGATATATTTTGTTCTGGGGTGAAATTCAATTGCCAAAATAGCAATACCATAAATCAGTGGTTTCAGCTGTGGCTGGCAAACTATAATAGTGTCCGCCAAAACATATATTTTGTTCTGGGGTGAAATTCAACTGCCAAAATAGCAATCCCCTAAATCTGGTGTCCCAGCACTGGCTGGCAAACTATAATAGTGTCCGCCAAAACATATATTTTGTTCTGGGGTGAAATTCAATTGCCAAAATAGCAATACCATAAATCAGTGGTTTCAGCTGTGGCTGGCCAAGTTTCATCGTGTCCTGCAAAGGATATATTTTGATCTGGGGTGAAATTCAATTGCCAAAATAGCAATACCATAAATCAGTGGTTTCAGCTGTGGCTGGCAAACTATAATAGTGTCCGCCAATACATATATTTTGTTTTGGGGAAAAATTCAAATGCCAAAATAGCAATACCATAAAGCAGTGGTTTCAGCAGTGGCTGGCAAACTGTAATAGTGTCCGCAAAAACATATATTTTGTTCTGGGGTGAAATTCAACTGCCAAAATAGCAATCCCCTAAATCTGGTGTCCCAGCACTGGCTGCCAAAGTATAATAGTTTCTGCCAAAACATATATTTTGTTCTGGGGTGAAATTCAATTGCCAAAATAGAAATACAGTAAATCAGTGGTTTCAGCTGTGGATGGCCTAGTTTCATAGTGTCCTGCAAAGGATATATTTTGTTCTGGGGTGAAATTCAATTGCCAAAATAGCAATACCCTGAATCTGGTGTTCCAGCTGTTGCAGGCCTAGTTTAATTCTGTCCGTAACAGGGTATATTTTGTTCTGGGGTGAAATTCAATTGCCAAAATAGCAATTCCATAAATCAGTGGTTTCAGCTGTGGCTGGCTAAGTTTCATAGTGTCCTGCAAAGGATATATTTTGTTCTGGGGTGAAATTCAATTGCCAAAATAGCAATACCATAAATCAGTGGTTTCAGCTGTGGCTGTCCAAGTTTCATAGTGTCCTGCAAAGGATATATTTTGTTCTGGGGTGAAATTCAATTGCCAAAATAGCAATACCATAAATCTGGTGTCACAGCTGTGGCTGGCAAACTATAATAGTGTCCGCAAACACATATATTTTGTTCTAGGGTGAAATTCAATTGCCAAATCAGCAATTCCATAAATCAGTTGTTTCAGCTGTGGCTGGCAAACTATAATAGTGTCCGCCAAAACATATATTTTGTTCTGGGGAGAAATTCAAATGCCAAAATAGCAATACCATAAATCAGTGGTTTCAGCAGTGGCTGGCAAACTATAATAGTGTCCGCCAAAACATATATTTTGTTCTGGGGTGAAAATCAATTGCCAAAATAGCAATTTCATAAATCAGTGGTTTCAGCTGTGGCTGGCCAAGTTTCATAGTGTCCTGCAAAGGATATTTTTTGTTCTGGGGTGAAATTTAATTGCCAAAATAGCAATACCATAAATCAGTGGCTTCAGCTGTGGCTGGCAAACTATAATAGTGTCCGCCAAAACATATATTTTGTTCTGGGGTGAAATTCAACTGCCAAAATAGCAATCCCCTAAATCTGGTGTCCCAGCACTGGCTGGCAAACTATAATAGTGTCCGCCAAAATATATATTTTGTTCTGGGGTGAAATTCAACTGCCAAAATAGCAATACCATAAATCAGTGGTTGCAGCTGTGGCTGGCCAAGTTTCATAGTGTCCTGCAAAGGATATATTTTGTTCTGGGGTGAAATTCAATTGCCAAAATAGCAATACCATAAATCTGGTGTCACAGCTGTGGCTGGCAAACTATAATAGTGTCCGCAAACACATATATTTTGTTCTGGGGTGAAATTCAATTGCCAAAATAGCAATACCATAAATCAGTGGTTTCAGCTGTGGCTGGCAAACTATAATAGTGTCCGCCAATACATATATTTTGTTTTGGGGAGAAATTCAAATGCCAAAATAGCAATACCATAAAGCAGTGGTTTCAGCAGTGGCTGGCAAATTGTAATAGTGTCCGCAAAAACATATATTTTGTTCTGGGGTGAAATTCATTTGTCAAAATAGCAATACCATAAATCTGGTGTCACAGCTGTGGCTGGCAAACTATAATAGTGTCCGCCAAAGCATATATTTTGTTCTGGGGTGAAATTCAATTGCCAAAATAGCAATACCATAAATCAGTGGTTTTAGCTGTGGCTGGCCAAGTTTCATAGTGTCCTGCAAAGGATATATTTTGTTCTGGGGTGAAATTCAATTGCCAAAATAGCAATACCATAAATCTGTTGTCACAGCTGTGGCTGGCAAACTATAATAGTGTCCGCAAAAACATATATTTTGTTCTGGGGTGAAATTCAACTGCCAAAATAGCAATCCCCTAAATCTGGTGTCCCAGCACTGGCTGGCAAACTATAATAGTTTCTGCCAAAACATATATTTTGTTCTGGGGTGAAATTCAATTGCCAAAATAGAAATACAGTAAATCAGTGGTTTCAGCTGTGGCTGGCCTAGTTATATAGTGTCCTGCAAAGGAGATATTTTGTTCTGGGGTGAAATTCAATTGCCAAAATAGCAATACCCTGAATCTGGAGTTCCAGCTGTTGCAGGCCTAGTTTAATTCTGTCCGTAACAGGGTATATTTTGTTCTGGGGTGAAATTTAATTGCCAAAATAGCAATACCATAAATCTGGTGTCACAGCTGTGTCTGGAAAACTATAATAGTGTCCGCAAACACATATATTTTGTTCTGGGGTGAAATTCAATTGCCAAAATAGCAATACCATAAATCAGTGGTTTCAGCTGTTGCTGGCAAACTATAATAGTGTCCACCAAAACATATATTTTGTTCTGGGGAGAAATTCAAATGCCAAAATAGCAATACCATAAATCAGTGGTTTCAGCAGTGGCTGGCAAACTATAATAGTGTCCGCCAAAACATATATTTTGTTATGGGGTTAAATTCAATTGCCAAAATAGCAATACCATAAATCAGTGGTTTCAGCTGTGGCTGGCCAAGTTTCATAGTGTCCTGCAAAGGATATTTTTTGTTCTGTGGTGAAATTCAATTGCCAAAATAGCAATCCCCTAAATCTGGTGTCCCAGCACTGGCTGGCAAATTATAATAGTGTCCGCCAAAACATATATTTTATTCTGGGGTGAAATTCAACTGCCAAAATAGCAATCCCCTAAATCTGGTGTCCTAGCACTGGCTGGCAAACTATAATAGTGTCCAAAAAATCATATATTTTGTTCTGTGGTGAAATTCAATTGCCAAAATAGCAATACCATAAATCAGTGGTTTCGCTGTGGCTGGCTAAGTTTCATAGTGTCCTGCAAAGGATATATTTTGTTCTGGGTTGAAATTCAATTGCCAAAATAGAAATACCCTGAATCTGGTGTTCCAGCTGTTGCAAGCCTAGTTTAAATCTGTCCGTAACAGGGTCTATTTTGTTCTGGGTTAAATTCAATTGACAAAATAGCAATCCCCTAAATATGGTGTCCCAGCACTGGCTGGCAAACTATAATAGTGTCCGCCAAAACATATATTTTGTTCTGGGGTGAAATTCAATTGCCAAAAAAGCAATCCCCTAAATCTGGTGTCCCAGCACTGGCTAGCAAACTATAATAGTGTCCGCCAAAACATATATTTTGTTCTGGGGTTAAATTCAATTGCCAAAATAGCAATACCATAAATCAGTGGTTTCAGCTGTGGCTGGCCAAGTTTCGTAGTGTCCTGCAAAGGGTATTTTTTGTTCTGGGGTGAAATTCAATTGCCAAAATAGCAATCCCCTAAATCTGATGTCCCAGCACTGTCTGGCAAACTATAATAGTGTCCGCCAAAACATATATTTTATTCTGGGGTGAAATTCAACTGCCAAAATAGCAATCCCCTAAATCTGGAGTCCCAGCACTGGCTGGCAAACTATAATAGTGTCCGAAAAATCATATATTTTGTTCTGTGGTGAAATTCAATTGCCAAAATAGCAATACCATAAATCAGTGGTTTCAGCTGTGGCTGGCTAAGTTTCATACTGTCCTTCAAAGGATATATTTTGTTCTGGGGTGAAATTCAATTGCCAAAATAGCAATACCCTGAATCTGGTGTTCCAGCTGTTGCAGGCCTAGTTTAAATCTGTCCATAACAGGGTATATTTTGTTCTGGAGTGAAATTAAAATGCCAAAATAGCAATCCCCTAAATCTGGTGTCCCAGCACTGGCTGGCAAACTATAATAGTGTCCGAAAAATCATATATTTTGTTCTGGGGTGAAATTCAATTGCCAAAATAGCAATACCATAAATCACTGGTTTCAGCTGTGGCTGTCTAAGTTTCATAGTGTCCTGCAAAGGATATATTTTGTTCTGGGGTGAAATTCAATTGCCAAAATAGCAATTCCCTGAATCTGGTGTTCCAGCTGTTGCAAGCCTAGTTTAAATCTGTCTTTAACACGGTCTATTTTGTTCTGGGTTAAATTAAATTGCCAAAATAGCAATCCCCTAAATCTGGTGTCCCAGCACTGGCTGGCAAACTATAATAGTGTCCGACAAAACATATATTTTGTTGTGGGGTGAAATTCAATTGCCAAAATAGCAATCCCCTAAATCTGGTGTCCCAGCACTGGCTAGCAAACTATAATAGTGTCCGCCAAAACATATATTTTGTTCTGGTGTGAAATTCAACTGCCAAAATAGCAATCCCCTAATTCTGGTGTCCCAGCACTGGCTGGTAAACTATAATAGTGTCCGCCAAAACATATATTTTATTCTGGGGTGAAATTCAATTGCCAAAATGGCAATACCATAAATCAGTGGTTTCAGCTGTGGCTGGCCAAGTTTCATAGTGTCCTGCTAATCATATATTTTGTTCTGGGGTGAAATTCAAATGCCAAAATAGCAATACCCTGAATCTGGTGTTCCAGCTGTTGCAGGCCTAGTTTAAATCTGTCCATAACAGGGTATATTTTGTTCTGGAGTGAAATTAAAATGCCAAAATAGCAATACCCTAAATCTGGTGTCCCAGCACTGGCTGGCAAACTATAATAGTTTCCGAAAAATCATATATTTTGTTCTGGGGTTAAATTCATTTGCCAAAATAGCAATACCATAAATCAGTGGTTTCAGCTGTGGCTGGCTAAGTTTCATAGTGTCCTGCAAAGGATATATTTTGTTGTGGGGTGAAATTCAATTGCCAAAATAGCAATACCCTGAATCTGGTGTTCCAGCTGTTGCAAGCCTAGTTTAAATCTGTCCGTAACAGGGTCTATTTTGTTCTGGGTTAAATTCAATTGCCAAAATAGCAATCCCCTAAATCTGGTGTCCCAGCACTGGCTGGCAAACTATAATAGTGTCCGACAAAACATATATTTTGTTCTGGGGTGAAATTCAATTGCCAAAAAAGCAATCCCCTAAATCTGGTGTCCCAGCACTGGCTAGCAAACTATAATAGTGTCCGCCAAAACATATATTTTGTTCTGGGGTGAAATTCAACTGCCAAAATAGCAATCCCCTAAATCTGGTGTCCCAGCACTGGCTGGTAAACTATAATAGTGTCCGCCAAAACATATATTTTATTCTGGGGTGAAATTCAATTGCCAAAATGGCAATACCATAAATCAGTGGTTTCAGCTGTGGCTGGCCAAGTTTCATAGTGTCCTGCTAATCATATATTTTGTTCTGGGGTGAAATTCAAATGCCAAAATAGCAATACCCTGAATCTGGTGTTCCAGCTGTTGCAGGTCTAGTTAAAATCTGTCCGTAACAGGGTATATTTTGTTCTGGGGTGAAATTCAATTGCCAAAATAGAAATACCATGAATCAGTGGTTTCAGCTGTGGCTGGCAAACTGTAATAGTTTCCGCCAAAACATATATTTTGTTCTGGGGAGAAATTCAATTGCCAAAATAGCAATACCATAAATCAGTGGTTTCAGCAGTGGCTGGCCAAGTTTCATACTGTCCTGCAAATTATATATTTTGTTCTGGGGTGAAATTCAATTGCCAAAATATCAATACCCTGAATCTGGTGTTCCAGCTGTTGCAGGCCTAGTTTAAATCTATCCATAAAAGGTTACCTTTCATCCAGGGCCTAAATACTAGCCCTAAAAAAGATATTCCCCTAAATCAGCGGTTACTGCTGTGCCTGGATTAGTGTAATGCGCTACATAAATAAATAGGCAGATAGTGTTAGGTGCCTGTAAAAAATGGCCTGAATTTGAAATCAATACATTGGGCCAAATATTTTTTTTCTTATTGTGGTGCTTGGTGAACGGTAACAATGAGGAAAACATCTAGTAAGGGACGCGGAGGTGGTCGTGGTGGTGTTAGTGTACCCTCTGGTGCTGGGAGAGGACGTGGTCTTTCTGCAACAGCCACACGTCCTAGTGAACTAACTACCTCAGGTTCCAGTACCCGCCAGATTTTACAGCGATATTTGGTGGGGCCCATTGCCGTTCTAAGGATGGTAAGGCCTTAGCAGGTACAGGCGCTAGTCAATTGGGTGGCCGACAGTGGATCCAACAAGTTCACAACATTATCGCCCACCCAGTCCTGAAGAAAGCGCATTGAACTAAGCCCATCAGTCTGTCACATCACCCCCATGCATATCAGGGAAACTGTCTGAGCCTCAAGTTATGGAGCAGTCTCTTATGCTGTTTGAAGAATCTGCTGGCAGGGTTTCCCAAGGGAATCCACCTAGCCCTTCCCCAGTGGTGGAAGACATAGAATGCACTGATGCACAACCACTGATGTTTCCTGATGATGAGGACATGGGAATACCATCTCATCGGAGTCCACACGTCTCTGATAATGACGAAACACAATTGCCAACTGCTGCGTCTTTCTACAGTGTGCAGACCGAACAGGAGGTCAAGGAGGAAGACTGTGTGGACGACGATGCAGGGGACGATGAGGTCCTAGACCCCACATGAAATGAAGGTCGTGCCACTGTCTTTCATAGTTCAGAGGAAGAGGCAGTGGTGAGACCGAGCCAACAGCGTAGCAAAAGAGGGAGCAGGGGGCAAAAGCAGAACAGCCGCCTCCAAGAGAGTTTGCCTGCTATTTGCCACCTCCATCAGGGACCGAGCACCCCAAAGGCAGCTTCAAGGAGTTCCCTGGCATGACACTTCTTTAAACAATGTGCTGATGACAAGACCCGAGTAGTTTGCACGCTGTGCCATCAGAGCCTGATGCGAGGCATTAACGTTCTAAACCTTAGCACAACCTGCATGACCAGGCATCTACATGCAAAGCATGAATTGCAGTGGAGTAAACACCTTAAAAGCAAGGAACTCACTCTGGCTCCCCTTGCTCCCTCTTCTGCTGCTGCCTCGGCCTCTTCCTCCGCCTCGGGAGGAATGTTGGCACCTGCCGCCCACCAAACAGAGGATGTGCCACCGACAACACCAACTGCATCACCTAGCATTTCCACCATGTCACACGGCAGCGTTCAGCTCTCCATCTCACAAACCTTGGAGAGAAAGCATAAATTCCAACCTAGCCACCCTCGAGCCCTGGGCCTGAATGTCAGCATTTCTAAACTACTGGCCTTTGAAATGCTGTCATTCAGGCTGGTGGACACAGACAGCTTCAAACAGCTGATGTCCATGGCTGTCCCACAGTATGTTCTTCCCAGCCGCCACTACTTCTCCAAGACAGCCGTGCCTTCCCTGCACAACCAAGTATCCGATAAAATCAAGTGTGCACTGCGCAACGCCATCTGTGGCAAGGTCCACCTAACCACAGATATGTGGACCAGTAAGCACAGCCAGGGACGCTATATCTCCCTTACTGCACACTGGGTAAATGTAGTGGCGGCTGGGCCCCAGGCGGAGAGTTCCTTGGCGCACTTCCTTCCGCCGCCAAGGATCGCAGGGCATCATTCTTTGCCTCCTGTAGCCTCCTCCTCCTACTCGGCTTCCTCCTCCGCTGCTTCCACCAGCTCATCCAGTCAGCCACACACCTTCACCACCAACTTCAGCACAGCCCGGGGTAAACGTCAGCAGGCCATTCTGAAACTCATATGTTTGGGGGACAGGCCCCAGACCACGCAGGCGTTGTGGCGGGGTATTGAACAACAGACCAACGAGTGGTTTCTGCCGGTGGGCCTCAAGCCTGGCCTGGTGGTGTGCGATAATGGGCGAAATCTCATCGCAGCTCTGGGACTAGCCAGTTTGACGCACATCCCTTGCCTGGCGCATGTGCTGAATTTGGTGGAGCAGAAGTTCATTCACAACTACCCCAACATGTCAGAGCTGCTGCATAAAGTGTGGGCCATCTGTGCGCTCTTCCGGCGTTCACATCCTGCCGCTGCTCGCCTGTCTGTGCTACAGTGGAACTTCAGCCTTCCCGCTCACCGCCTCATATGCGACGTGCCCACCAGGTGGAACTCCACCTTGCACATGCTGGAGAGACTGTGCGAGCAGCAGCAGGCCATAGTGGAGTTTCAGCTGCAGCACGCACGCGTCAGTCGCACTGCGGAACAGCACCACTTCACCACCAATGATTGGGCCTCCATGCGAGACCTGTGTGCCCTGTTGCGCTGTTTTGAGTACTCCACCAACATGGCCAGTGGCGATGACACCGTTATCAGCGTTACAATACCACTTCTATGTCTCCTTGAGAAAACGCTTATGGCGATGATGGAAGAGGAGGTGGCCCAGGAGGAGGAGGAGGAGGATGAGGGGTCATTTTTAGCACTTTCAGGCCAGTCTGTTAGAAGTGGCTCAGAGGGAGGTTTTTTGCAACAGCAGAGGCCAGGTACAAATGTGGCCAGCCAGGGCCCACTACTGGAGGACGAGGAGGATGAGGAGGAGGGGGAGGAGGATGAGGAAGAAGCAGGTTCACAGCGGGGTGGCACCCGACACAGCTCAGGCCCATCACTGGTGCGTGGCTGGGGGGATACGGAGGACGATGACGATACGCCTCCCACAGAGGACAGCTTGTCCTTACCTCTGGGGAGCCTGGCACACATGAGCGACTACATGCTGCAGTGCCTGCGCAACGACAGCAGAGTTGCCCACATTTTAACGTGTGCGGACTACTGGGTTGCCACCCTGCTGGATCCCTGGTACAAAGACAATGTGCCCACCTTACTTCCTGCACTGGAGCGTGATAGGAAGATGCGCGAGTTCAAACGCATGCTGGTAGACGCGCTCCTGAGAGCATTCCCAAATGTCACCGGGGAACAGGTGGAAGCCCAAGGCGAAGGCAGAGGAGGAGCAAGAGGTCGCCAACGCAGCTGTGTCACGGCCAGCTTCTCTAAGGGCAGGGTTAGCATGGCAGAAATGTGGAAAAGTTTTGTCTCCACGCCACAGCTAACTGCACCACCACCTGATACGGAATGTGTTAGCAGGAGGCAGCATTTCACTAACATGGTTGAACAGTACGTCTGCACAACCCTCTACGTACTGACTGATGGTTCGGCCCCATTCAACTTCTGGGTCTCCAAATTGTCCACGTGGCCAGATTTAGCATTTTATGCCTTGGAGGTGCTGGCCTGCCCTGCGGCCAGCGTTTTGTCTGAACGTGTATTCAGCACGGCTTGGAAAGTGTTGCACTGCATTTGTTGGAACTACTCTGTGTTCCCCTTGTCTCCCTTCCTCGGTTGCCTAAGGAAATACGGACTCTGGCGGCCGCATTTTCAGATCGAAAATATTGAAGGAATCTGTCAACAAGCACCTTCTGGTATTGCACCATTTTACTTGTCCTCTCCACCACACCCAGTAATCTGTGTTACCTAAAATGCATATAACGTGAGGGTCGTGGGAAAGGCAGCCTAACATGAAGTCAACCATGTGTGCCAGAGTACCAACAGGCAAGACGTCGATGTCAACTTCAGGATGGCTCTCCATACCCTCATCCTCCTCCTCTTCAGCCCACCCATGCTGAACAGATGGAATTGAAGTTCCATGTGTACTAGCCTCTGTAGCAGAGGCAAGTGTCTCCAGCTCCTCCTACACTTCATGGCCCAATTCGCGCTGAGAAGAGGAACTGGGGAAGGTCTCGCTATCACCCTGTGTCATCTCCTGCATCCTCCTTAATTGTGAGCAGCGATCGTTTGAGTAGACACAGCAGTGGGATGGTTACACTGATAATATCATTATCGCCACTAACCATCTGTGTGGATTCATCAAAGTTTTTTAAAACCTCACGTAGGTCTGACATCAATGCCCACTCCTCGCTTGTGAATAGTGGCAGTTGACTGTAAAGGCGACTACCATGTTGCAGCTGGTATTCCACAACTGCCCTCTGGTGCTCACTAAGCCTGGCCAACATTTAGAACGTTGAGTTTCACCGCCTGCTTACGTCGCACAACATTCGGTGAGCTGGAAGCCGCAAGCGCTGCTGCGTTGACAGACCGGCTGAAGCTGTGGACTACTTTCGGAAATGGGCACACAAGTGGCGCGCCTTCACTAGTAGCTCCTGCAATTTGGGGTAGGTTTTGATAAACCGCTGAACCACTAAGTTTAAGACGTGGGCTAGGCATGGATGGAGGTAGGGCCCACGATCCTGGGCGTGGCTAGCACTTGTGCCATCCCATGGTGCGACTCACTCCCAGCCTCCACAACATTCACCCAGTGTGCGGTCAGAGAAATGTTGCGTCCCTGGCCACCAGCACTTGTCCATGTGTCCGTGGTGAGGTGGATTTTCCCAGTAAGTGCGTTGGTCAGAGCACGGGTGATTTTCTGGGACACATGCTGGTGTGGTGTAAGGTGGGCATGGCACACCATGAAAAATAGTGGCGGCTGGGGACTGCGTACCGAGGTACAACCGCCAATATCAGGCTGCGGAAGGCCTCAGTGTCCACACACTGTATTGGCCTGCTGTAATGTACTGGATACAGAAGAATACAGATTTTCGGCACTACACTAGGACAGAGATAATGAAGTTTTTACAATACACACTGTATTGGCTTGCTGTAATGTACTGGACACAAAAAAAATACTGATTTTCGGCACTACACTAGCCCAGAGATAATGTTATTTTTACAATACACACTGTATTGGCTTCCAGTAAGGTACTGGTTACAGAAAAATACAGATCTTCGGCACTACACTAGGCCAGAGGTAATGTAATTTTGATAATACACACTGTATTTGGATGTAGTTCTATACTGGATACAAATTTGTCCCAAATAAAATGTATTCTCTGGGGGAATACTGTTTATACGGTTGTGGCCTAAACGCACACACAGATATGCCCAAGACTAGTTAACTATGGCCAAAATATAAATCACTCTCTGCTGGAGTAATTAATATACCGATTGCGGATTAAACGCACACAGATTTGGCACAAGTTAGGTTAATTTACTCAGAAAAAATAATTTCTCTGATGGTGCAGTATACATCTCAGTACCAGGCACACTGTAGTGAATAAGCCCCTTTTTATAATGTCTGCCCAACACACTACTTTATGATGGTGCAGTGTATATCTCAGTACCAGGCACACCAGAGTGAATAAGCCCCTTTTTATAATGTCTGTCCAACACACTGCTTTATGATGGTGCACAGTAAAATATCTATTTTTGCAGATGACACTAAACTGTGTAAAGTAATTAACACTGAAGAGGACAGTTTTCTGCTACAGAGGGATCTGGGTAGATTGGAGGCTTGGGCAGAAAAATGGCAGATGAGGTTTAACACTGACAAATGTAAAGTTATGCACATGGGAAGGAATAATGCAAGTCACACGTACATATTAAATGGTAAAACACTTGGTAACACTGACATGGAAAAGGATCTAGGAATTTTAATAAACAGCAAATTAAGCTGCAAAAACCAGTGTCAGGCAGCTACTGCCAAGGCCAATAAGATAATGGGTTGCATCAAAAGGGGCATAGACGCCCGTGATGAGAACATAGTCCTACCAGTTTACAAATCACTAGTTAGACCACACATGGAGTACAATGTACAGTTCTGGGCTCCTGTGAACAAGACAGACATAGCAGAGCTGCAGCGGGTTCAGAGGAGGGGACTGGATTTATTTCTGGAGTGTAATAATATTACAGGCTACAGCTACTAGAGAGGGGTCGTTGATCCAGGGAGTTATTCTGATTGCCTGATTGGAGTCGGGAAGGAATTTTTTTCCCCTTAAGTGGGGAAAATTGGCTTCTGCCTCACAGGGGTTTTTTGCCTTCCTTTGGATCAACTTGTAGGAAACAGGCCGAATTGGATGGACAAATGTCTTTTTTTCGGTCTTATATACTATAGTGCACACTGTAGTGAATAAGCCTATTTTTATAATATCTGCCCAACACACTGCCTTATGATGGGGTATTGTAGATGTTACTAATCTGAAATCTTTCTGTCTTTTAGAAGTTAAAAAAGCGATTTTCAAGCCCTGCACTATCTGTCCCTTACTGGTGACGCCTGTCCCTGATAGTGCTGAAGCAAACCCCTTCTTAAAAAAATAAATAAAAGGTGCTTCACTGCTGTCAAACACACACTCTAGTCCTTAAAAGGGCTGTTTGGTCTTTTAATAAGGTTTTTGGAGTGAAATCAGTAAGTTTAGAGCAAAACGCTATCTGTCCTTGCCTACTGTCTTCTTTCCTTGATGCTGAATGAGCCGAGCGTCGGACCTCAGCTCCTATATCAAATGGTATCATGTGTTTCTGCCAGCTAATCAGTGTAAGGCTTACAGCTAACATGGCTATGGCCTTACACTGAGGGGAATTACTTACCTGGACCTTGATTGGCTACTTAGTAGACACCAAACGTGCGTGGAGAAGACTCGAGCAATGTGATGAATATATGTGGTGCTCGGCTGTGTGAAGCCGATCGCCGAGCATAGCGATGCTCGAGCCTAACCGATACTCGGACGAGCATGCTCGCTCATCACTAATGTGTGTGTGTTTATGTATGTACGCTTAAGGAATCCACACCGTCACAATTACAATTAAGAAATTTGGCACACAGGTACATCAGGTGTCCGGGAAGGTTTTAGACCGGATCTCAGCTCTCTAGCATGTACCGTTCCTGAGGTATTGCCAAAAAATGCAAATATGGCTTATCACATGACCTACATTAGCCAATAGAAGCCTGCAGGTCTTTCTCTTCATTTCCTAACTGCCATACACAGGGTCACAGGTCCCTTATCAGCCAATTGAAGCTCGCAGGTCCTTAGTCTCCACATACACACAGTTTTACACCAGATTTCCATAATAACCCAGCCATTTTTCTTCACTGCTGCAGTTTTAAAGGGACAGGGCGCTGTGGATGAGACTGTTAAGGGAGCGGAGTGCTGTGGAGGTCACAGTTCAGGGAGCAGGTAGGGTGGCCATTTGGGCCACCCTCAAAAGACATACTTAAAAACCCCGCCCCTAGGCCCTGCTAAAAAACGCCCCCGTTCTGGTTAGGTCACGCCCCGTCCTACTCCCCAGCATACAGGGATTGAAAAACTGTTGTTAAAAATCAACTTCTGTCAGCTGCAGGGGTGGTAGAGACGGTGACTTTCTCCCTGCAGCTCGCGCTCAGACAGCACAGTGCTGCTGTCTGAGAGTGATCTGTTCAAAAGGACATCCCTGTGTGAGATATTCCCAAAAAATGCATTAGCCAATAGAAGCCTGGTCACATGACCCTTATCAGCCAATAGAAGCTTGCAGGCACTTAGTGTCTACGAACGCACAGTTTTACACCAGGTTTCCATAACAACCCAGCCATTTTTCTTCACTGCTTTTGGTCAGCTTTAAAGGGGCAAGACGCTGTGGATGACACTTTTAAGGGAGTGGAATGCTGTGGAGGGCACAGTTCAGGGGCAGTTAGGGAGGCCATTCAGGCCACCCTCATAAGACGGACTTAAAAACCTCACCCCTAGGTCCCGTTAAGCCAGTAGATTGAAGAAATGAAGGTAAAAATTAACTTCGGTCAGCTGCAGGGGGGGGGGGGAGGGAGGGTGACTTTCTCCCTGCAGCTCATGCACAGCACTTTGCTGCTGTCTGAGAGTGAGCTGTTCAAATGAACATCCCTATGTCCGTCCAGGCCCTGCTCCAGATGGAGAACAGCGAGTCTGAAAGTCGGACTGTACGGCTTAAAACCGGACCTCTGGCCACCCTAGAGGCAGGCTGCTGTGGAGCCCACAGTTAAGGGGACTTTCCGCTGTGGAGGTCAGTGTTAAGGGGGTGGGATGTTGTGGAAATCACTGTTAAGAAAATTGGGTACGGTAGAGGTCACTAATAAAGGGGGCGGCCTCTGTGGAGGCCCCAATTAATATGGCCCAGTTCTCTAAGTCAGCCCCCCCCCCTTCCCCCACACACAGCATTTTGCTGTACTTTCTATACAGCGGCACATACATCTCACATCTAGGGTCTCCAGGTGACGTCTCCTCCGATGTAGATCTTCTCTGTCATCATCTTCTCCATTTGGTTCGTACAACTTCTTTCAGCTGCACCTCGTCTCTGCAGAGTGTGACACACAGACATCCTAACTTCCTCACATTTCTATCATCATCTCTCAAACTGGAGTCCCCACAATGTTATCCTGCTTTTCGCTGTGCTCCCCAATACCCCCAAATACTATCCTGAATAAAAATGAGTGCCCCCATAGTAATAGTGCTCCTCATAGTCCTGCCAATAGCAATTCCCTTCTAGAATGCCCCCATTAGTAATATTGCCCCCTTAAGTGCCCCCAACCATGATAACGCTCCCTAAGAGTGCCCCCATTAGTAGAAGAGCCCTCTAATTATGCCTTCACAGAGCCCCAGTAAAAATAAGGCCCCATATTGTTCCCCCAGTGATAATAAAGCTCTCTGCAGACCCCCTTAGTAATAAGGCCCCCCCATAGTGCTCTTAGTAGAAATAAGGTGGATCTATAAGTCACTCCTATAGAGCCCCCAGTAGTAATAAGCCTATAATGTCCCCTGGATTTATAATACCCCTACAATGCCCACAGTATTTATGCTGCCCCTACTGTTATAATGCTCACCTTGAAGTTCCCCTAGTATTTATAATGCCCCCTGCAGTGCCCCCTGTATATTCCTCCCTCCACCATACAGTTCCATTTAAATAACACCACCCTATTTCTCCTGCCCCCTCCAAAATACAGTCCTATGTAAATAACATCATTCTCTTCCATTCAGCCCCTCCAATATATAATCCCATGTAAATAACACAATTTCCCTCCCTTCGCCATATAGTCCCATGCAAATAACATCACATCATCTCTCCAGCCCTCTCCAATATACAGTCCCACATACATAAAATCCCTCTCTATCTACAGCCCACTCCCAAATACACTCTACCAATTATACAATATCCAGATCAAAAATTCTGAAAATAGTACTCAATTAATTCTCCAACTATTTTAATTTCCAAAAGATCTTTATTCAAACAATTATTTATATGGCATCACAAAAAGTTAAAAACATTAAAAATAAGGTGGTTGGTGTAAGATATATCACAATTACAAAAGACAAAGTATTATGTCCGGTATATTTCATCAACTGGTAAATTATATATCATTATATACAATTCACATACTATATTACATATTATAGTCAGCCACTCCTATAGTGGGGCACACCCCAAAAAAAAAGGGGGGGGGGTAAAACCAGAGGTAAAGTGCAAGTGCATACAACTCTAATCCTTATTGTGCCAATTTTACAAGGGCAGCCGCTATATAATCACAAATCATACAATACAATAGCATAAGTACATAGCTGTGCAAAATACTGACCAAGGTAGCAGTGATCCACTAACACCAAACAACACCACGCCCGACTCGCGTTTCGCGGTCTGCTTTCTCAAGGGGATAACCGTATCAATGAGCCCATGATACTTTATAGTGTCCCAAGCCCAACCCACTGTGTCCTGCACCAATCACAATGATACCAGTTTACTTCTCACCTGAAATTATTTAGTATATCAGACCCCGTTCTCTATATGGTGCATGTCACTGCCCGCATCCACGGCGCGCGTCTGCCCGCGGCCACGATGTCAGCTGAGGTCGACCGCGATCAAAGATCGAGTATCATGCCCAGCGAGGCCGTGATCACGTCATCGCGCACGCAGATGCGCAGCAGGACACGCGCTCCACAGAGTCCATGTTTGTTAAGGGAGAAGTATTGGCATTATGTGATCACCTAATTTTCATAGACCCATATTTAGCGATTCATTATATTATCATAACCACCTATCCTATCTAATAAAGTAACCTATTCTATGATCACATGTGTGGATCTTGATAAAATCTTGCCATCGAACCCTAAATTTGTAGCAAAAAGAAGTAAAAATTTACTGGAAATCCTTGTGCGGAGTCATTATATGTCACCAAAATCTGAATATTTGTTCGGATCCAGAGGCCCGACGTGGGGATCAACACCATGTGGACACTGCAGTACTTGTAAGGTAATGTTAAAAACCAACACCTTTAATGACTCTGCGGATATACAAACCTTTAATATAGTCCATTTCATCAACTGCAGTACAAGTGGCGTAATTTATTACGCCACGTGCCCATGTAATCTCATATATATCGGAATGACAACCCGTGAGCTACGTATTCGTATCCAAGAACATCAAAAGGATATCCGGGCAGCGGCGAAGATTGGGCCTGAGGATAAGGAAAAACTTTTAAAATTAAAACCAATCGCAAAATACTTTCGCCAGAAGCATAATAATTGCTGGCAGGACCTCAAATTCAGAGGAATTGATAAAGTCCTGTTGGGAACGAGAGGTGGCAACCTGTTCCGACGATTGGAACAGGTTGAAAGTAAATGGATCATTAGACTAAACACACAAATATCTTGTGGTCTGAATGATAAGGTCCCATTCTCATCATTCTTGTAGTGCAACATCCTATGATTTTTGTGGTGCAACGTCATCCTTGAAGTCCGGTGTTCTAGTTTTAATGTTATTTTAATATATGAGCTCTGATGTCTCCTGATAATAATAACATGTGTTTTGCTTTGTTTAGGATCTATATTATACGAGTATTTGAGATGATATGAATCCTGTCCCTACTAGAACTACACGTGTGGACATCCATTGGAATATCTATTAATATCAACTTGAATATCCTATTAATGGATATTGGAGTGGAATCATAGTAACCTTTGGGGGGGGGGGACTAGTGGGTAATTGTAGCTTTTTTCTTGGATATATTTTGTATAATTATTATGTATAATCATGCACAAATGGATCATGTTATGTATAAATTGGAATCATCATGTAGGGCACGATTAGTGTTAAGGTACACTAATGTCGCACTTGAACACGGGGTATGTAAAAAATTATTTTTATGTGGGAGTTATTCATGTCATACACTTTAATCATATAGTTTGCACGTTGTTTTTGATTTTGTTTTAATATTTTTTATTGTTTTTTATTTTATTTATTGATATATTGATTAAATATGTGCACATGGTTTGGATTAATTTAATTTATATTAATATCATGGGGATTTATTGATCATTGTAAATCAAAAAACTTTTTGCACAATTGGTGGTTTATGGCACACTATTTTGGGGTAATGATGTATAGATTTTGATGTATTGGTATGTATAAACGCATTGTCCATTAGAGAGGAAAAAACTCTCTTATTTTGAAGGGGTATTTATTTAAATATGGGTATTATGAGATTATTACATTGGACTATAAAGTATTGTAATGGATTAATATTATAATTCCACACATGTGATTATAGAATAGGTTACTTTATTAGATAGGATAGGTGGTTATGATAATATAATGAATCGCTAAATATGGGTCTATAAAAATTAGGTGATCACATAATGCCAATACATCTCCCTTAACAAGCATGGACTCTGTGGAGCGTGTGACCTGCTGCGCATCTGCGTGTGCGATGACGTGATCACGGCCTCGCTGGGCACGATACGCGATCTTTGATCGCGGTCGCCCTCAGCTGACGTCGTGGCCGCGGGCAGACGCGCGCTGTGGATGCGGGCAGTGACATGTGCCATATAGAGAACGGGGTCTGATATACTAAATAATTTCAGGTGAGAAGTAAACTGGTATCATTGTGATTGGTGCAGGACACAGTGGGTTGGGCTTGGGACACTATAAAGTATCATGGGCTCATTGATACGGTTATCCCCTTGAGAAAGCAGACCGCGAAACGCGCGTCGGGGCGTGGTGTTGTTTGGTGTTAGTGGATCACTGCTACCTTGGTCAGTATTTTGCACAGCTATGTACTTATGCTATTGTATTGTATGATTTGTGATTATATAGCGGCTGCCCTTGTAAAATTGGCACAATAAGGATTAGAGTTGTATGCACTTGCACTTTACCTCTGGTTTTACCCCCCCCCCCTTTTTTTTGGGGTGTGCCCCACTATAGGAGTGGCTGACTATAATATCTAATATAGTATGTGAATTGTATATAATGAATTTACCAGTTGATGAAATATACCGGACATAATACTTTGTCTTTTGTAATTGTGATATATCTTACACCAACCACCTTATTTTTAATGTTCTTAACTTTTTGTGATGCCATATAAATAATTGTTTGATTAAAGATCTTTTGGAAATTAAAATTGTTGGAGAATTAATTGAGTACTATTTTCAGAATTTTTGATCTGGATATTGTATAATTGGTAGAGTTTATGTATGGAATGTCGGATCGGTAATTTATACAGGGAACATTGGTTTGGTTATCTCACTCCCAAATACAGTCCCATGTAAATAACGTCACCGCCACCCAGCTGCTTCCAAAATGCAATCCCATTTAAATAACATCATTCCCTCCCACAGCTGCCATCAACATACAGTCTCATGTAAATAACATGACTCCCAGCCCCAGCTAACATACAGTCCCAGGTAAATAACATCACCCCCTCCCCAGCCACCTCCAACATACAGTCTCATGTAAATAACATCCCTCCCTTCAGCCCTAACATGCAGTCTCAGTTAAATAACCACAACTGCCAACATTCCTCTTCCTCTCCCTTCACTTACCTCTACTTATGTAGCAGACCTCACCACAGCTTCTTCCCCCAGGACTTCTCCTCTTCACTGCCCTCCTCTCCTGTACTGGTCACATGATGGTGACATAATCGCAGGTCCTTCTCAACCATTGCCTGTTTTACTGGTCACATGACCAGTGACATCATCACAGGTCCTTCAGCTCTCCCAGTGCATTAGATTCAAATGTATTGCTGTCCTGAGGACGGAAAAACAGTTGTATCTGGCAGGCAGGCAGTACACTCGAAACAAAACATGGGGCCTAGGTCCCGAATGTTTTAACCTAGCAATCTCCCTGGCTACACGTCATCAATATGAGCTCTGATTGGTTGCTATAGGCAACAAAGGACATTCTTATGTGTGAGTTAAAATGATTTTGATTGCGACGCTTAACAAACATTGTTGTTGAGGCTGATGTAACTCACATGACCTTTGTCATGGTTTCAATCTCTCTGTGACAATGGCCACACCCATCTGCCTTCTAGCCAAGCTCTTGAACTAATCCCTGCTTACCTCATTTGCATAGCCAATCAGAGGGGATTTTACAATTGACCAATAGAAAGAGGTGTTCCAACTGTCAATATAACTATATGAGGTGCATTCAATAAATAATTTTGTCAGCTTGAACTTACATACAGCCTGACTGGTGTTAGTTCTGTGAGAAATAAAATGACACGAGTGGTCGTTTGAGGCCGGATCATCAACGGCAGAACCAGCAGATATTGTGGTCACATCAGGGAGTGTCGTGAGAGCGGAATAGAGTGAGCAGGGGCTCGTTACATTGGTGGCAGCGGTGGGATTGTGTCACGACTGTGACTGACCCAGATAGGTCTGGGAAGAGAAGGCCGCAGCGACTTGCTACTCGCGATAGCTTGTGAGTTTGCTCCGTGGTTCAGGGTATGTCATCCGGGTTTTGCCTTGTGAACCTTTTTGTCCTGACTGGGCGTTTGTAGGCATTCTTCTCAGGTGAGTGCTGTCTGCCACTCCCAGCTACTATATTAGATTCAGTTTCACTTGCAGTCATTGCCAGATATAGTCCTTACTTCCAGTGCTATTCTGACCTTTGAAGGAGATCGTTTGACGGTATTGCTGTGGAGCTCTTGTCTGGCGTGGACTGTCGTTATTGGGATCATCTTCTCTGCTCGTGACTGGATAAGTCTATCTCTGCTGGAGATTGTTTGTTTGTTGCTGTCTTCCCCTGTCTTCCCCTGTTGTTCTCCTAGACATGAGTGATGGTGACTAGTGCTCCCATCTGCCTTTCCCCAGTCTAGTCTTCTGAGGGTGACTCAGGGTTTAGGCATCCTGCTCGCCGCACGGGTTCACACCCCGTCTAGGGTATCAGGGCAGACAGGTGCCAGCTTAGGGTTTGTCAGGGGTGGCGGTTCTATTTCCCATCCGTAGATAAGGGTCCCCCTTCCCCTCCGTCTGGTGCGACACGACCGCTGCTGGGATAGCGGTCGTGACAGTATATCTGGCCTTTTAAAAAAAAAAAGTGACATTTCCTTTTTTTTTTTTTTTGCTTGCTGTTTTGCTTTGTATTTTTCTGTTCCACTATGGATCCGGTTACGGTTTTGGCGAAACAATTATAGGGGTTATCCCTTGAAGTGGCAGGATTAAAAGCAACAGTGCTGCAGCAGCAGCAGCAATCCTTGGGTTCCACCGTTGCTACGGGAAACCAAGGTACTCCTGAGCCAAAAGTGGCTTTTCCTGACAGGTTCTCAGGAGGGAGAGACCAATTTGTAACCTTCAGAGAAGCTTGTAAATTGTTCTTCAGGTTACGCCCTAGATCCTCCGGCGGTGAGGAACAACGGGTGGGCATTGTAATTTCTCTCCTGCAAGGAGATCCGCAGGCTTGGGCTTTCTCCTTACCATCGGACTCTCCGGCCTTACGATCTGTGGAGGAGTTTTTTGAAGCCTTGGGTCTCGTATATGATGACCCGGACAGGGTCTCACTGGCTGAATCTAAGCTATGTAGACTTCGGCAAGAGAACCGGTCAGCTGAACTATATTGTTCCGAATTCCGTAGGTGGGCTACTAATACATTATGAAACGACTCGGCCCTTAGGAGTCAGTTCTGCCAGGGGTTGTCTGAAAAATTAAAAGACGCGCTGGCGGTATGCGAGGTCCCTGGGTCTCTTGAGGCTGCTATGTCTCTGTCCATAAGAATCGACAGACGACTCAGGGAGAGACTATTAAATTCTACAGAGGCCTCTATAGGGCAGGGATCGGTTTGTTGTGATCCAGTCGAACCAAAGCAAATAGAGGGCGCCACTAGACGGGTGAATCCTCCTAAGGTCCGCCATAGGTCAGAGGTTTGTTTTCGTTGTGGGGGGAGGGGTCATTTTGTGAAGGTATGTCCCTCAGAACCCAAGAGATCACAAACAAAGGAGCCGCCGGAAAACTAGAGTCCCCAGACTGTGCGGAGGATAACAGTCTGGTCTTATTCGTTTCCTCCATACGCATGTCTCAGTTTTTGTTGTCCGCTACCGTTGTGGCAGGCAATAAGACTGAGATCTGTTCCGTCTTTTTGGACAGTGGGGCGGGGGTCAACTTGGTGGATTCACGGTTTGCTCAGGCTCTGGGTTTTACTCCGGAACCGGTACGCAGAACTATTCCTGTTTTTGCCATCGACTCCTCCCCTCTTACTCAGAGAGAGTTAACTCAGGTCATCCATAATATCCATCTGCAGGTAGGGGACCTCTATAAAGAGCATATCTCTTGTTATGTCCTAGACGGTCTTCCGGCTCCTATGGTATTGGGGCTTCCCTGGCTGGTGACTCACAATCCAGTGGTGGATTGGCAGGCCGGGGAGATTGTGGAGTGGAGTGAACATTGTAAGGACAACTGCTTGAGTAGTAGGTGCTCAACACTCTCTGTAACATCTCTACCTTCCTTTCTGTCAGATTTTATGGATGTGTTCTCTGAGAAGGGTTGTCAGGGGTTACCACCTCATCGTCCATATGACTGCCCAATTAATCTGTTACCTGGGGCAAAACTACCTAAAACCCGGTTATACAATCTTTCCGGCCCGGAGAGGAAGGCTATGAAAGATTATATTTCGGAGAGTTTGGCTAAGGGACACATCAGACCCTCTTCTTCACCTGTGGCTGCAGGGTTCTTTTTCGTTAAAAAGAAAGATGGGGGCCTGCGTCCTTGCCTGGATTTCCGGGAATTAAACCGGATAACTATCCGAGACCCCTATCCTCTTCCTCTCATTCCCGACCTCTTTAATCAGGTTGCTGGTGCTAAATGGTTCTCCAAAATGGATCTCAGAGGAGCCTATAACCTGGTTCGTATCAAAGAGGGGGATGAGTGGAAGACGGCTTTTAATACTCCGGAAGGTCATTATGAAAATCTGGTCATGCCATTTGGTCTTACTAATGCGCCTGCGGTGTTCCAACATTTTGTCAACGATATTTTTAGTCACCTTTTTGGGAGATTTGTTGTGATATATCTTGATGACATCCTGGTCTATTCTCCGGATCTGAATACACATAAGATCCATGTGAGACAAGTGCTGCAGATATTAAGGGCCAACAAGTTGTTTGCCAAATTAGAGAAATGTGTGTTCGCCGTAAAAGAACTGCCATTTCTGGTGTATGTGTTGTCAGATTCAGGTTTCCGCATGGATCCAGAGAAAGTCCGGGCAATTATGGACTGGGATCTGCCTGAGAACCTGAAGGCATTGCAACGCTTCCTGGGGTTTGCCAATTTTTATAGAAAGTTTATAAAGAACTATTCCTTGGTGGTCAAACCACTGACAGACATGACCCGAAAGGGATCCGATTTTTCCAAATGGTCACATGCAGCCAAAACTGCCTTTACATCTCTGAAGGAAAGATTCACCTCGGCTCCTATTCTCGTACAGCCAGATGTCTCGCTTCCTTTTATTGTAGAGGTTGACGCATCAGAGGTGGGGGTGGGAGCGGTACTATCTCAGGGCCCGTCCCCTGGTGAATGGCGTCCGTGTGCTTTCTTTTCGAAGAAATTGTCTACTGCAGAAAGGAACTATGACATTGGCAACAGGGAACTTTTGGCTATTAAGTTGGCCTTAGAGGAGTGGCGTCATTTTTTGGAGGGGGCGGATGCATTGTCTCGAAGTTTTCCTGGAGGGGGTGATAATGATGTTCCAGAGCCTATTTTGCAAAGGGGGGTGGTGGTCTCTGCATTACACTTAGGTTTAGAGGGGAGGGTGTTGGAAGCTCAGGGGGACGCCCCCGGCCTCCTGCCCCTCGGGTAAACTGTTTGTGCCAGAAAATTTACGCCTGGAGATACTAAAAGAACACCATAACTCCGCACTGGCAGGACACCCAGGTAGTAAGGCAACCTCTGAATTAGTGTCTCGTCGGTTCTGGTGGCCTAAGTGGCGCCAGGAGGTGTTGAATTTTGTGTCTGCATGTGCTACCTGTGCTCGTTCTAAGGTGGATCATACTCGTCCGGCAGGGCGTCTTTTACCTCTGGCCATCCCCAACAGGCCTTGGACGCACCTATCAATGGATTTCATTACTGATCTACCAGTATCAGCGGGGAAGACTGTTATTCTTGTTGTTGTTGACAGATTCAGTAAAATGGTGCACTTTATTGCTCTGACCGCATTGCCTAATGCTAACACACTGGCTCAGGTTTTTATTGACCACATCGTGAAGCTTCACGGGGTCCCTTCCGATATTGTTTCGGATCGTGGTACCCAATTTGTTTCTAAATTTTGGAAAGCTTTTTGTTCTCGTTTAGGGGTTCATTTGTCGTTTTCTTCATCTTTCTATCCACAGTCCAACGGTCAGACTGAACGTACCAATCAAAACCTAGAGACATATTTGAGATGCTTTGTTTCCGAAAATCAGGAGGAATGGTCATCTTATTTACCATTAGCCGAGTTTGCCATTAATAATCGTCGTCGAGAATCCACCGATAAGTCACCATTTTTTGGTGCGTATGGTTTCCATCCTCAGTCTTGTACGTTTAGTGAGGGTGGGCCGTCTGGGATTCCCGAGGAGGAACGATTTGCGTCTTCACTTTCATCAGTGTGGCAGAGTGTGCAAGAAAGTTTGAAGAGAATTGGTGGTAGATACAAACGTGTGGCTGATAAGAAGCGCTCTGAAGGTCCGGACCTTGGGGTGAATGACTTGGTGTGGTTGTCTACCAGAAATATCAAGTTGAAGGTTCCCTCATGGAAATTAGGTCCGAGATTTTTTGATCCTTATAGGGTAATTAAGATCATTAACCCGGTGGCTTTTCGTCTGGAGCTACCTCAGACTCTAAGGATCCATAATGTCTTCCACAGATCTCTGCTTAAGAGATATGTAGAACCTCCTGAACCATTGCCACTACCGCCTCCACCGGTGGTTGTTGATGGCAGTCTTGAGTTTCAGGTAGAAAAGATTGTTGATTCACGATGTGTTCGCCGCTCTCTTCAGTACCTGGTGCACTGGAAAGGTTATGGTTCCGAAGAGAGAATGTGGGTGCCAGCATCAGAGATAAAGGCGGACAGACTCATTCGGGCTTTTCATAGGTCCCACCCGGAGAGGCCTGGTCTTGAGGGTCCGGTGGCCCCTCGTAGAAAGGGGGGTACTGTCACGACTGTGACTGATCCAGATAGGTCTGGGAAGAGAAGGTCGCAGCGACTTGCTACTCGCGATAGCTTGTGAGTTTGCTCCGTGGTTCAGGGTATGTCATCCGGGTTTTGCCTTGTGAACCTTTTTGTCCTGACTGGGAGTTTGTAGGCATTCTTCTCAGGTGAGTGCTGTCTGCCACTCCCAGCTACTATATTAGTTTCAGTTTCACTTGCAGTCATTGCCAGATATAGTCCTTACTTCCAATGCTATTCTGACCTTTGAAGGAGATCGTTTGACGGTATTGCTGTGGAGCTCTTGTCTGGCGTGGACTGTCGTTATTGGGATCATCTTCTCTGCTCGTGACTGGATAAGTCTATCTCTGCTGGAGATTGTTTGTTTGTTGCTGTCTTCCCCTGTCTTCCCCTGTTGTTCTCCTAGAAATGAGTGATGGTGACTAGTGCTCCCATCTGCCTTTCCCCAGTCTAGTCTTCTGAGGGTGACTCAGGGTTTAGGCATCCTGCTCGCCGCACGGGTTCACACCCCGTCTAGGGTATCAGGGCAGACAGGTGCCAGCTTAGGGTTTGTCAGCGGTGGCCGTTCTATTTCCCATCCGTAGATAAGGGTCCCCCTTCCCCTCCGTCTGGTGCGACACGACCGCTGCTGGGATAGCGGTCGTGACAGATTGGCTCTCCAGTTACTGGGACACTCCAAATCACCACAAGGAATGATAAGCTACGCAGCCTGCAGGAGAGACACGCTGAAAGATTTACTTGAGAGCCGAGTAGGGACCGCTAGGACAAAGAACAAGGCCACCCTGATCAGTGAGTTAGCTGAGATGGATCAGAGGGATAGTGATGCTGGACCTCGGTCCGTGGAAGAATTGTTTCAGCAACGAGTTAGAGAGCGGTTGGCATTATATGGTGCCCACCCATCTGAGACCGCCATACAGAATGCCATTAGAGACATCCAGCTGCAGGATAAGCAGCAAGAGAGAAAACTAGAGCGACAAGAGAGAGAATTGGAGCGACAACATGAGAGGAGAATGGCGGAAATGCAGCGATCAGAGACAGCACCTAGAGATACAGCACCTGTCCGTAAGTTGCCCTTTCACGCATTCAAATTATTTAAGGAAGGAGAAGAGGAAATAGAAGAGTTCCTCCAGGACTTTGAGAGACTGTGCCAGATACATAAAGTGCCGTTCCAAGATCGGGTCGCCTTACTGGCGAGTAACCTAACTGGCAAAGCTGCGGATGCGCATCGGGCCATGGAGGATGAGGACGCCATGGATTATGATCGGGTAAAAGAAGCCCTGCTAGCCCGATTTGCCATTATCCCTGAAGCCAGCCGGATTAAGCTTCGAGAATCTCAGAAACAAGGCAACATAACCTACGTGGAGTGTGCACATCGTCTGCAGCGGAACCTCAAGGGCTGGTTCCAGGGAAGCCATGCTCATACCATAGAGGACATCACCCAGCTAGGTCTCTTAGAGCGGTTCTTTGACCACACCCCTCTGATAGTACGGGATTGGGTGCTAGATAAGCGGCCACAGACGGTACAGCAAGCGGCGACTTATCCCCGAGGTACCAAGAGACTGCCCAGTCATCCAGGTTGGCGACTTATTGCCTCCAGAACGAGGCCAATCCTCTAGATGTTCAGGAACAGTTTGATGACCTGTTCGAGGCTGATCCCGTTCAGGCTGCAGCTGAAGATAATCGGCAGCACCATCGTCAGGCGGTATGGGTTAATGGACAGCCGGCCCAGGGACTTTGTTATTCCGGGGCTACGATTACCCTTATTCAGCCTCACATGGTTCCTCAGTCTGCCCGAACCGGCCAGACTGTGGCAGTCAGGGTAGCAGCGGGTAAGGTGCTGCGTTTATCCACTGTAAGAGTTCACCTAGATTGGGGCTCAGGGAAGAGACAAATGCGAGTAGGGATATTCCTTGAGTTACCCGCGGAAGTACTTTTGCGGAACGACTTGGGGCATTTGACTTCCTCCTTTGCACCAGAGACCGCCATGGTCGTGACCACCCGACAACAAAGCCACCTACAAGGCAACTCCACTCCTATGGGGACCCAGGTAAGCCCAAATCCTCCCACATTACCCCGACTTGACAACTCCATGTCCTGGGATTCTCCCTCCGACTTTAGGCAAGAAACCCAGAGTGACCCTACTTTAGCATGCTATCGGGACAGGGCGGGCAAGGATCCAGGGGGGTTAGGGTAAGACAGAATAGAGTGGGAGGGGGGCTTCTTTATCGTTACACTGAAGGGGTGGGCAACAAGAAGCCCGAGGGCCCCCACAAACAGCTAGTCGTACCCCAGAAGTACAGACAGGAGCTATTGAGGCTGGCTCACGATATCCCCTTGGCCGGACAATTAAGAATAGCTAAGACCCGGAGTCGGTTGTCTCGTGCTTTCTTCTGGCCTAGGTTACATGCAGAGGTACGAGAATACTGCCGGACTTGGGAGACCTGCCAGAGGGTAGGAAAGGCGGGGCATCACCCAAAAGCCTCTCTGCACCCCATGCCGATAATTAGGGAACCCTTTAGACGGATAGCAGTAGACATTATTGGCCCACTGGCCCACCCCAGTTCCACTGGGAAGAAGTATATTCTTACAGTGGTGGATTACGCCACCCGCTACCCGGAAGACATTCCCCTATCCAATATCCAGGCTGACACAGTAGCTGATGTCTTACTGCGGGTGTTCACTAGGGTAGGATTTCCCCAGAAGATATTGTCTGATCAGGGAAATCAGTTCACCGCCGAGCTGACCCAGCAGCTCTGGCACCTCTGTGGTATTAAATCCCTCCAGAGCGCCCCCTACCACCCCTAAACAAACGGGCTGTGCGAGAGATTTAATGGGACCCTAAAGCAGCTACTGTGGGCCTTCGTGGAGAGTAGGAAGGATTGGGAGAAATATCTTCTCCACCTACTGTTCGCCTACAGGGAGGTACCTCAAGAGTCCACAGGGTTTTCACCATTTGAGCTGTTGTATGGGAGAAGGGTTGGGGACCCTTAGACTTAGTGAGGGCACAGTGGGAAGGGGGAGAGGACCTGGTAGGCCTCCCCATCCTTAGTTACGTCTTGGAACTCAGGGAGCGACTGAAATTACATTACAGGAGGGGAAGATAGTGCAGATAGAGACCGGGGGCAAGGTAGTGGGACTGGGGGAGAAATGGAAGGATAAACTAGAAAAGTTCAGAAGGAAATGTGTAGGGCAAAAAATATGCATAAACCTCTCAAATGTATGTATACTAATGCCAGAAGCCTGACTAATAAAACTGGGGAACTGGAATTAGTGATGTGTGAGGATGATTATGACATAGTGGGAATAACTGAGACATGGCTGGATGATAGCTATGACTGGGCTGTTAATGTACAAGGTTACAATCTGTTCAGAAAGGATCGTCAAAACCAGAGAGGGGGAGGGGTCTGCCTTTACATAAAGTCCTGTCTAAAGCCCACACTCCAGGAAGACATCTGTGAGGGACACGAAAATGTGGAGTCATTGTGGGTGGAGATAAATGGAGCCAAAAACAATAATAAATTACTAATAGGAGTTTACTATAAACCACCTAATATACCAGAGTCCGCAGAAAATCTTTTATTAACGAGATAAACAAGGCGGCAAACCATAATCAGGTGGTTATTATGGGGGACTTCAACTACCCAGATATAGACTGGGAAACTGAGAGCTGTACATCCCATAAAGGAAACAGGTTCTTGGCAATAGCCAAAGACAATTACCTTTCCCAAATGGTTCAGGACCCAACTAGAGGGACGGCCATACTGGACTTAGTATTAACCAATAGACCTGATAGATCAACAGATGTGCAGGTCGGGGGACACCTGGGAAATAGTGACCATAAAGTAATAACTTTCCAATTATCCTTCAAACGAGAGTTTCTACAGGGAGGAACAAGAATACCGGACTTCAAAAAAGCAAAATTTAGCCAACTAAGAGAGGCCATAGGCCCAATTAACTGGGACATAGTCCTCAAAAATAAAAATACAACCACAAAATGGGAGATTTTTAAAAGCATTGTAACATCTAATTGTGATCGATGCATACCTTATAGAAATAAAAGGCTAAGAAATAAGAAGAAACGAATGTGGATAAATAGAACCGTAAAAAAAGCAATAAATGACAAAAAGAAAGCATATAAATCACTAAAACAGGAGGGGAGCCAGGAAGCACTGATAAACTATAAGGAAAAAAATAGAATATGTAAAAACTAATAAAACTGCCAAACTAGAGACCGAGAGATTAATTGCCAAAGAGAGCAAAACTAACCCTAAAATGTTTTTCAATTATATAAATGGTAAAAAATATAAACCTGAAGGAGTCGGCCCTCTACATAGCAATGAGGGGGGAGTTGCAGAAAGCGACGAGGATAAAGCCAAGCTATTAAATATTTTCTTCACCACTGTTTTCACTGAGGAAAATAAACTGTCAGATGAAATGCAAAATGTAAAAGTAAATTCCCCTTTAAAAGTGCCCTGTCTGACCCAGGAAGAAGTACAGCAGCGACTTAAAAAGATTAAAATAGACAAATCGCCAGGACCGGATGGCATACACCCCCGTATCCTAAGGGAATTAAGTGATGTCCTAGCCAGACCCTTATTTTTGATATTCACGGACTGGTGGAACTGACAGGGAATGTTCCACCAGACTGGCGTATAGCAAATGTGGTGCCAATATTCAAAAAGGGTCCAAAAACAGAGCCTGGAAATTATAGGCCGGTAAGTTTAACATCTGTTGTGGGTAAACTGTTTGAAGGTTTTGTAAGAGATGCTATCTTGGAGTATCTCAATGAAAATAAGCAAATTACACCATATCAGCATGGCTTCATGAGGGATCGGTCATGTCAAACTAATTTAATCAGATTCTATGAGGAGGTAAGTTCTAGACTTGACAGCGGCGAATCAATGGATGTCGTATATCTGGACTTCTCCAAAGCATTTGACACTGTACCACATAAAAGGTTAGTATATAAAATGAGAACACTTGGACTAGGAGAAAATATCTGTATGTGGGTAAGTAACTGGCTCAGTAATAGAAAACAGAGGGTGGTTATTAACGGTACACACTCAGATTGGGTCACGGTCACTAGTGGGGTACCTCAGGGTTCAGTATTGGGCCCTATTCTCTTCAATATATTTATTAATGATCTTGTAGAAGGCTTGCACAGTAATATATCAATTTTTGCAGATGACACTAAACTGTGTAAAGTAATCAACACTAAAGAGGACAGTTTTCTGCTACAGAGGGATCTGGATAGATTGGGGGCTTGGGCAGAGAAATGGCAGATGAGGTTTAACACTGACAAATGTAAAGTTATGCACATGGGAAGGAATAATGCAAGTCACCCGTACATACTAAATGGTAAAACACTCAGTAACACTGACATGGAAAAGGATCTAGGAATTTTAATAAATAACAAACTAAGCTGTAAAAACCAGTGTCAGGCAGCTGCTGCTAAGGCCAATCAGATAATGGGTTGCATCAAAAGGGGCATAGATGCCCGTGATGAAAATATAGTCTTACCACTTTATAAATGACTAGTCAGACCACACATGGAGTACTGTGTACAGTTCTGGGCTCCCGTGAACAAGGCAGACATAGCAGAGCTAGAGAGGGTTCAGAGGAGGGCAACTAAAGTAATAACTGGAATGGGGCAACTACAGTACCCTGAAAGGGTATCAAAATTAGGGTTATTCACTCTAGAAAAAAGACGACTGAGGGAAGATCTAATAACTATGTATAAATATATGAGGGGTCAGTACAGAGATCTCTCCCATCATCTATTTATCCCCAGGACTGTGACTGTCACGAGGGGACATCTTCTGCGTCTGGAGGAAAGAAGGTTTGTACACAAACATAGAAAAGGGTTCTTCACGGTAAGAGCAGTGAGACTATGGAACTCTCTGCCTGAGGAGGTGGTGATGGTGAGTACAATAAAGGAATTCAAGAGGGGCCTGGATGTATTTCTGGAGCGTAATAATATTTCAGGCTATAGCTACTAAAGATGGGTCGTTGATATAGGGAGTTATTCTGACTGCCTGATTGGAGTCGGGAAGGAATTTTTTCCCCTTAAGTGGGGAAAATTGGCTCTACCGCACAGGTTTTTTTTTGCCTTCCTCTGGATCAACCTGCAGGAAACAGGTCGAACTGGATGGACAAAAGTCTTTTTTCGGCCTTATATACTATGTTACTATGTTACTATGTTACTTGCTCACTGGTTTTTAGGCCGCACAGAGCGTTTTTCTGTCACTTATTTTCTGGGGTGATCGGCAGCCATTTTGTGACTTGTGGTGCACCAGAACAAGTTGCCACCAAGTCCATCAATCGATTAATACTAGTTTTTTTTTTGCTATATCCTACATCAGGGGCTTGGCTGTGCTAATTGTCACCCCTAGAAACTTAGGATAGCAATTTCTATATTTTATTAAAGGGTTAAATACAATTGCCAAAATACCAATCCCCTAAATCTGGTGTTCCAGCTTTGGCTAGACAAGTAAAATACTGTCTGCTGTTTGGCAAAGGATAGATTATTTTCCGTGGTGAAATTCAATTGTCAAAATAGCAATCCCCTAAATCTGGTGTCCCAGCACTGGCTAGCGAACTATAATAGTGTCCGCCAAAACATATATTTTGTTGTGGGGTGAAATTCAATTGCCAAAATAGCAATACCAAAAATCAGTGGATTCAGCTGTGGCTGGCAAACTATAATAGTGTCCGCCAAAACATATATTTTGTTCTGGGGTGAAATTCAATTGCCAAAATAGCAATACCATAAATCAGTGGATTCAGCTGTGGCTGGCAAACTATAATAGTGTCCGCCAAAACATATATTTTGTTCTGGGGTGAAATTCAAATGCCAAAATAGCAATACCATAAATCAGTGGTTTCAGCTGTGGCTGGCAAACTATAATAGTGTCCGCCAAAACATATATTTTGTTCTGGGGTTAAATTCAATTGCCAAAATAGCAATACCATAAATCAGTGGTTTCATTCCTAAAAGAGATATTCTCCTAAATCAGTGGTTACTGCAGTGCCTGGATTAGTTACGCTACATAAATAAATAGGCAGATAGTGTTAGGTGCCTGTAAAAAAAGGCCTGAATTTGAAATCAATACATTGGGCCAAATACTTTTTTTCTTATTGTGGTGCTTGGGGAATGGTAACAATGAGGAAAACATCTAGTAAGGGACGCGGACGTGGTGGTGTTAGTGTACCCTCTGGTGCTGGGAGAGGACATGGCCATTCTGCCACAGCAACATGTCCTAGTGAACCAACTACCTCAGGTTCCAGTACCCGCCAGAATTTACAGCGATATTTGGTGGGGCCCAATGCCGTTCTAAGGATGGTAAGGCCTGAGCAGGTACAGGCGCGATTCAATTGGGTGGCCGACAGTGGATCCAGCACATTCACAATATTATCTCACACCCAGTCTTCTGCAGAAAGCGCACAGGTGGCGCCTGAAAACCAAGTCCATCAGTCTGTCACATCACCCCCATGCATATCAGGGAAACTGTCTGAGCCTCAAGTTATGCAGCAGTCTCTTATGCTGTTTGAATCCACCTAGCCTTCCCCCAGTGGTGGAACACATAGAATGCACTGATGCACAACCACTGATGTTTCCTGATGATGAGGACATGGGAATACCATTTCATCGCAGTCCGCGCGTCTCTGATGATGACGAAACACAAGTGCCAACTGCTGCGTCTTTCTGCAGTGTGCAGACCGAACAGGAGGTCAGGGAGGAAGACTGTGTGGAAGACGATGCAGGGGACGATGAGGTCGTAGACCCCACATGGAATGAAGGTCGTGCCACTGACTTTCATAATTCAGAGGAAGAGGCAGTGGTGAGACTGAGCCAACAGCGTAGCAAAGGAGGGAGCAGGGGGCAAAAGCAGAACAGCTGCCTGCAAGAGAGATCGCCTGCTACTGGCCACTGCCACCAGGGACCGAGCACCCCAAAGGCAGCTTCAAGGAGTTCCCTGGCATGGCACTTCTTTAAACAATGTGCTGATGACAAGACCGGATTGGTTTGCACGCTGTGCCATCAGAGCCTGAAGCGAGGCATTAACGTTCTGAATCTTAGCACAACGTGCATGACCAGGCATCTACATGCAAAGCATGAACTGCAGTGGAGTAAACACCTTAAAAGCAAGGAACTCACTCTCGCTCCCCCTGCTCCCTCTTCTGCTGCTGCCTCGGCCTCTTCCTCCGCCTCGGGAGGAATGTTGGCACCTGCCGCCCACCAAACAGAGGATGTGCCACCGACACCACCACCTGCGTCACCAAGCATCTCCACCATGTCATACGGCAGCGTTCAGCTCTCCATCTCACAAACCTTGGAGAGAAAGCGTAAATTCTCACCTAGCCACCCTCGAGCCCTGGGCGTGAATGCCAGCATTTCTAAACTAATGGCCTTTGAAATGCTGTCATTCAGGCTGGTGGACACAGACAGCTTCAAACAGCTGATGTCCATAGCTGTCCCACAGTATGTTCTTCCCAGCCGCCACTACTTCTCCAAGACAGCCGTGCCTTCCCTGCACAACCAAGTATCCGATAAAATCAAGTGTGCACTGCGCAACGCCATCTGTGGCAAGGTCCACCTAACCACAGATACGTGGACCAGTAAGCACGGCCAGGGACGCTATATCTCCCTAACTGCACACTGGGTAAATGTAGTGGCGGCTGGGCCCCAGGCGGAGAGTTCCTTGGCGCACGTCCTTCCGCCACCAAGGATCACAGGGCATCATTCTTTGCCTCCTGTAGCCTCCTCCTCCTACTCGGCTTCCTCCTCCTCCTCCTCTGCTTCCACCAGCTCATCCAGTCAGCCACACAAATTCACCACCAACTTCAGCACAGCCCGGGGTAAACGTCAGCAGGCCATTCTGAAACTAATATGTTTGGGGGACAGGCCCCACACATTGCAGGAGTTGTGGCGGGGTATTGAACAACAGACCGACGAGTGGTTTCTGCCGGTGGGCCTCAAGCCCGGCCTGGTGGTGTGCGATAATGGACGAAATCTCGTCGCAGCTCTGGGACTAGCCGGTTTGACGCACATCCCTTGCCTGGCGCATGTGCTGAATTTGGTGGTGCAGAAGTTCATTCACAACTACCCCAACATGTCAGAGCTACTGCATAAATTGCGGGCCGTCTCTGCGCGCTTCTGGCATTCACATCCTGCCTCTACTTGCCTGTTTGCGCTACAGCGGAACTTCAGCCTTCCCGCTCACTGCCTCATATGTGACATGCCCACCAGGTGGAACTGCCCCTTGCACATGCTGGAGAGACTGTGCGAGCAGCAGCAGGCAATAGTGGAGTTTCAGCTGCAGCACGCACGCGTCAGTCGCACTGTGGAACAGCACCACTTCACCACCAATGATTGGGCCTCCATGCGAGACCTGTGTGCCCTGTTGCGCTGTTTCAAGTACTCCACCAGCATGGCCAGTGGCGATGACACCGTTATCAGCGTTACAATACCACTTCTATGTCTCCTTGAGAAAACGCTTAGGGCGATGATGGAAGAGGAGGTGGCCCAGGAGGAGAAAGAGGACGAGGGGTCATTTTTAGCACTTTCAGGCCAGTCTGTTAGAAGTGGCTCAGAGGGAGGTTTTTTGCAACAGCAGAGGCCAGGTACAAATGTGGCCAGCCAGGGCCCACTACTGGAGGACGAGGAGGATGGGGAGGAGGTGGAGGAGGATGAGGATGAAGCAGGTTCACAGCGGGTGGCACCGACACAGCTCAGGCCAATCACTGGTGCGTGGCTGGGGGGATACGGAGGACGATGACGATATGCCTCCCACAGAGGACAGCTTGTCTTTACCTCTGGGGAGCCTGGCACACATGAGCGACTACATGCTGCAGTGCCTGCGCAACGACAGCAGAGTTGCCCACATTTTAACATGTGCGGACTACTGGGTTGCCACCCTGCTGGATCCCTGGTACAAAGACAGTGTGCCCACTTTACTTCCTGCACTGGAGCGTGATAGGAAGATGCGCGAGTACAAGCGCACGCTGGTAGAGGCGCTCCTGAGAGCATTCCCAAATGTCACAGGGGAACAGGTGGAAGCCCAAGGCGAAGGCAGAGGAGGAGCAAGAGATCGCCAACGCAGCTGTGTCACGGCCAGCTCCTCTGAGGGCAGGGTTAGCATGGCAGAAATGTGGAAAAGTTTTGTCTCCACGCCACAGCTAACTGCACCACCACCTGATAAGGAACGTGTTAGCAGGAGGCAGCATTTCACTAACATGGTTAAACAGTACGTCTGCACACCCGTCCACGTACTGACTGATGGTTCGGCCCCATTCAAGTTCTGGGTCTCCAAATTGTCCACGTGGCCAGAGTTAGCATTTATGCCTTGGAGGTGCTGGCCCGCCCGGCGGCCAGCATTTTGTCTGAACGTGTATTCAGCACGGCAGGGGGCGTCATTACTGACAAACGCAGCCGCCTGTCCACAGCCAACGTGGACAAGCTGACGTTCATAAAAATGAACCAGGCATGGATCCCACAGGACCTGTGCCTCCCTTGTGCAGAATAGACATTTATAACTGCCTCCCCCTCAACCATGTATTCTTGTACTCCGGGGTACTTCTTTATTGAATCCTCATTTTTTTTAACTTTACCATGATCTTGCGTTGCAACCCAAGGTTGAATAAACCTCTCCTCTGTCTGGGTGCTGGACCGAAAAAACTGAAAGTGGCCTTCTCTAGTGGTGGGTGAAATGATGCATGATTCCCTGCTGTGGGACCTCTCTCCTCTGTCTGGGTGCTGGGGCCGAAATAACTGAAAGTGGCCTTCTCTACTGGTGGGTGATATGACGCCTTATTCCTTGCTGTGGGACCTCCCTCCTCTGTCTGGGTGCTGGGGCCTAAATAACTGAAAGTGGCCTTCTCTAGTGGTTGGTGAAATGACGCATGATTCCTTGCTGTGGGACCTGTATCCTCGGTCTGGGTGCTGGGCCGAAATAACTGAAAGTGGCCTTCTCCAGTGGTGGGTGATATGACGCCTTATTCCTTGCTGTGGGACCTCTCTCCTCTGTCTGGGTGCTGGGGCCGAAATAACTGAAAGTGGCCTTCTCCAGTGGTGGGTGAAATGACGCATGATTTCTTGTTGTGGGACCTCTCTCCTCGGTCTGGGTGCTGGGCCGAAATAACTGAAAGTGGCTTTCTCCAGTGGTGGGTGATATGACGCCATATTGCTTTCTGTGGGACCTCTCTCCTCTGTCTGGGTGCTGGGGCCGAAATAACTGAAAGTGGCCTTCTCCATTGGTGGGTGATATGACGCATGATTCCTTGCTGTGGGACCTCTCTCCTCGGTCTGGGTGCTGGGCTGAAATAACTGAAAGTGGCGTTCTCCAGTGGTGGGTGATATGACGCCTTATTCCCTGCTGTGGGACCTCTCTCCTCTGTCTGGGTGCTGGGGCCGAAATAACTGAAAGTGGCCTTCTCTAGTGGTGGGTGAAATGACGCATGATTCCTTGATGTGGAACCTCTCTCCTCGGTCTGGGTGCTGGGCCGAAATAACTGAAAGTGGCCTTCTCTAGTGGTGGGTGAAATGACGCATGATTCCTTGCTGTGGAACCTCTCTCCTCGGTCTGGGTGCTGGGCCGAAATAACTGAAAGTGGCCGTCTCCAGTGGTGGGTGATATGATGCCTTATTCTTTGCTGTGGGACCTCTCTCCTCTGTCTGGGTGCTGGGGCCGAAATAACTGAAAGTGGCCTTCTCTAGTGGTGGGTGAAATGACGCATGATTCCTTTCTGTGGGATCTCTCTCCTCGGTCTGGGTGCTGGGCCGAAATAACTGAAAGTGGCCTTCTCTAGTGGTGGGTGAAATGACGCATGATTCCTTGCTGTGGAACCTCTCTCCTCGGTCTGGGTGCTGGGCCGAAATAACTGAAAGTGGCCGTCTCCAGTGGTGGGTGATATGATGCCTTATTCTTTGCTGTGGGACCTCTCTCCTCTGTCTGGGTGCTGGGGCCGAAATAACTGAAAGTGGCCTTCTCTAGTGGTGGGTGAAATGACGCATGATTCCTTTCTGTGGGATCTCTCTCCTCGGTCTGGGTGCTGGGCCGAAATAACTGAAAGTGGCGTTCTCCAGTGGTGGGTGATATGACGCATGATTCCTTGCTGTGGGACCTCTCTCCTCTTTCTGGGTGCTGGGGCCGAAATAACTGAAAGTGGCTTTCTCCAGTGGTGGGTGATATGACGAATGATTCTCTGCTATGAGACCTCTCTCCAATTGATATTGGTAAATTTTTATTTATTTTAATTTTATTTTAATTCATTTCCCTATCTGTTTGCAGGGCATTTACCTACATTTTGCTGCCTTTTGCAGTCCTCTAGCCCTTTCCTGGAATATTTTACAGCCTTTTTAGTGCCCAAAAGTTCGGGTCCCTATTGACTTCGATGGGATTCAGGTTCGGGATAAAGTTCGGCCGATCTTCTCGATCCCGAACATCCAGGTGTTCACTCATCTCTAATATTGAGGGTTTCTACACTATTTAGGAAAGACATGGTCAATAGAAAAGGTGGTGGAGTGTGCCTGTATGTGAGGAGTGATCTGAAAAGTGTAAAGGAGGCAATTGTGGGTGCGAATGGTGAGGATGTTGAAACCTTATGGGTCGAAGTTCAAAGGGATATAAACACTGAAAAAATAATACCTAACATCACAGAGGAGATAGAAGCTCAACTGTATAACCAAATAGAGCGGCCTACACAGGCTGGTACAATGGTCATAATGGGAGATTTTTACTTCCCAGACATTGACTGGGGTCATGGTTATGCCTCAACCGCAAAGGGGAGAAAATTCCTCAACTTGCTGCAAGACAACTTTATTGGCCAGTTTATAGAAGCTACCACTAGGGACAATGCTCTGTTGCACAGCTTGTTGGAAATGTTACTGTTTGAGAAGTACTAGGTAATAGTGACCACAATATAATTATATTCCCCCTACACTATAAGAAGCAAACTCTGTCAAGCAGAGCAAAAACACTGAATTTTAAAAAGGCTAATTTCCCTGGGTTAAGGGGACGCATTTCAGGGCATAGACCGGGAGCAGCTACTGTAACATAATAAAACTGAGGATAAATGGGAGAGCTTTAAATCCACATTAAGTAATTGCACTACAAAATTTATTCCTTTAGGTAACAAGTATAAACGGCTAAAATTACCCCCCCCCCCCCCATGGCTTACTTCTACTGTAAAAAGGGCAATGAATGACAAACAAGGGGCATTTAAAAAAATACAAATCTGAGGGGTCAGCTGTAGCCTTTGAAGTTTACAAAGGGCTAAACAAAGTCTGTAAAAAGCAGATAAAATTTGAAGAAATACAAAACTAACAGCAGCTGGCAAAAGAGAGCAAAATAAATCCCCAAAAATAATCCCCTAAATAATGGTAAAGGAGGGTTATTCACTGAAGATAAGGAAAAGGCAGAGTTACTAAATATTTTTTTTGGTTTAGCTCTGTATATACAAAAGAACAAAAAGGAGCTGATATATGTGGTGCTGGGGCTGTTAGTACATCCAGTAATTAGTGTTGGGTGCGTATATTCGAATTGCGAATATCGCCACTTCGAGAATCTGCGAAGATTTTTAATATAGTGCTATATATTCGTATTTGCGAATATAATAGATTTTTTTTTTCCTCCGAACCCATGATCCCTTCTTGCTTCTTGCTTGTGGGCCAATGATAAGGCTGCAATGTCTTTGTCTGAGCTTAGCAACATCCCTAGCAACCAATAGGAAAGTTGCCTACCCCTTACTATATAAGAACCTCCCCAGCAGCCATTTTCTACAGGTTTTTTCAGTTCTGGGACAGACAGCAGTGTTATTGCTGTGCTCTGTGCTTTCCTGTGTCACATTACATTACATATTAAGTTAGTTAGTATCTCTGGCAGACAGGCTTGCAGACGCAGTATAGAGGAAAGGTACACAGTTCTTGAATCAAGCAATAGTGTTTTATTCACACTTTTATTCACACTCCAGGTGCAGGCTTCCATGCAGTCTGTACGCCTGCTTGCAGACTTCCACTCCCAGCACTGAGAGCTCCACAGCGTCACTGGCAGATGCAGGATAATCCACACAGCTGACAGTGCTTGGCTGGGCTTTATACAAGCCTTCAAAACCCGGCCTGGAACGTGAGGAGCAACCACCCACCCAAAACTTTAGTTGCTCCCAGTAAGAGCCGACCCGGATCGGCTTTGCAGCCATGCTAAAATACCAACGTGTCAAGCAGCACTATCTGCTGACATACAAACCAGGCTCTTATCTCACCGAGGCCAGGAACCTCGGTGACACGTACCTTCCGTCAATGACGGACCCTTGCGCTCTCTTACAATACATATATATATATATATATATATATATATATATATATTACAGATAGTTAGTGGGAGATAGTCAGTGTAGGTTAGTTTGTGATATAGTGTAGCTGATAGGTTCCAGTGCAGGGTGTTGGGTAGTGTGATAGATTCTGCTGTCTATACATACATGCTACATACATAGTGCTGTTAGGTCACAAGTTCACAACAATACTTAGTGCACCAGTCACTAATATGTAGTCATACCTGATAAAATGTGAAGTTGCACATTTTGCGCAAAAATATGCACATCATTAATTGCCGATTTGCGCAATCACAAATACATCAGAGCACTCTATCTGCATATAAAGGTATTGTAATGTTCTGCTGTGCTAACCATTTTCTCCAGTCTTAGGAAACTTCTATAGGCTTGGAATGTATAGTTTGCCATTGGATTGAAAACTTTTGATCAATGATTATAAGTGGTGTACCCCAAGGTTCAGTGCTGGGTCCTCTATTATTTAATTTATTTATTAACCCTTTCATGACCAAGGGTCATTGATGCCCCAGTGTCCAGGTCAAAATTTACAAATCTGATGTGTGTCACTTTATGTGGTAACAACTTTGGGGCGCTTTTACTTATCTAAGCCATTCTGAGACTGTTTTCTCCTGACACTCTGTACTTCATGGTAGTCATAAATTAGAGTCAATATATGTCACCTTTATTGATGAAAAAATCCCAAATTTACCCAAAATTTTGAAAAATTGACAATTTTCAAAATTTCTATTTCTCTGCTTTTAAAACAGTCTATGGAACATGTCCATAAAATACAAGCTGACTTGAACTTGCGAAATGAGGTTCAATGTGGATAAATGTAAAGTTATGCATCTTGATAGTAATAATCATGGACTCGCGGGACAGGGATTTAATACTACCACTTTACAAAGAGTTGGGGTGGCCTTATATGGAATATGCAGTGCAGTTCAGTTCTGGGCATCAGTCCATAGAAAGAACGCTCTGCAGCTGAAAAAAGTACAGAGGAGAGCAACTAAACTGATAAGGGACATGGAGGGTCTTAGTTATGAAGAAAGATTAAAATAATAAATTTATTTAGTCTTGAGAAGAGACGTCTAATGGGGGACATGATTAACTTGTACAAATATATAAATGGGCCATACAAAAAATACTATGAAAAACTGTTCCATGTCAAATGCACTCAAAAGACAAGGGGCACGCGTCTTATGGACACTGGGGAAAAAAAAGTTCAGTCTCCAGAAGCATCAAAACTTCTTTACTGTAAGAACTGTGAATCTGTGGAATAGACTTCCTCAGGACGTGGCCTCAGCAGGAACAGTGGACAGTTTTAAAAAGGGTTTAGATGAATTCTTAAAAGTAAATTACATTATTGCTGATGAAAATGTGTAGAAATCAGGGGCAGGGGCAATATTCAAATTTGCGAATATTTGGGCGAATATTTGTCATAAATTATAGATAAGATTATTTTCTTGATTGTGAAAATCAGCAATGTAAAGGCGTGGGTCAATATTGCTACATTTTTCAAGTTGCTAGACATTTCCAGAGACTGGAAAGAATTGTTGGTACGGCAGAACATTACAATAGCTTTATATGCACCAATATATTTGCAATTGCGCAAATCAGCAACTAATGATGCACATATTTTTGCGCAATACGTGCAACTTCACATTTTAGCAGGTATGACTACATATTAGTGATTGGTGCACTTAGTATTGTTGTGAACTTGCGACATCACAGCACTGTGTATGTAGAATGTACAGTCGTGGCTAAAAGTTTTGAGAATGACACAAATATTAGTTTTCACAAAGTTTGCTGCTAAACTGCTTTTAGATCTTTGTTTCAGTTGTTTCTGTGATGTAGTGAAATATAATTACACGCACTTCATACGTTTCAAAGGCTTTTATCGACAATTACATGACATTTATGCAAAGAGTCAGTATTTGCAGTGTTGGCCCTTCTTTTTCAGAACCTCTGCAATTCGACTGCGCATACTCTCGATCAACTTCTGGGCCAATTCCTGACTGATAGCAACCCATTCTTTAATAATCACTTCTTGGAGTTTGTCAGAATTAGTGGGTTTTTGTTTGTCCACCCGCCTCTTGAGGATTGACCACAAGTTCTCAATGGGATTAAGATCTGGGGAGTTTCCAGGCCATGGACCCAAAATGTCAACATTTTGGTCTCCAAGCTACTTAGTTATCACTTTTGCCTTATGGCACGGTGCTCCATTGTGGTGGAAAATGCATTGTTCCTCACCTGTTCCAAACTGTTGTTGGATTGTTGGAAGAAGTTGCTGTTGGAGAGTGTTTTCGTACCATTCTTTATTCATGGCTTTGTTTTTGGGCAAAATTGTGAGTGAGCCCACTCCCTTGAATGAGAAGCAACCCCACAACTGAATGGTCTCAGGATGCTTTACTGTTGGCATGACACAGGACTGTTGGTAGCGGTCATCTTTTCTTCTCCGGACAAGCCTTTTTCCTGATGCCCCAAACAATCGGAAAGAGGCTTCATCGGAGAATATGACTTTGCCCCTGTCCTCAGCAGTCCATTCACCATACTTTCTGCAGAAGATCAATCTTTCCCTGATGTTTTTTTTTGGAGAGAAGTGGCTTCTTTGCTGCCCTTCTTGACACCAGGCCATCTTCCAAAAGTCTTCGCCTCACTGTGAGTGCAGATGCGCTCACACCTGCCTGCTGCCATTCCTGAGCAAGCTCTGCACTGGTGGCAATCCCGCAGCTGAATCCTCTTTAGGAGACGATCCTGGCACTTGCTGGACTTTCTTGGATGCCCTGAAGCCTTCTTAACAAGAAATGAACCTCTTTCCTTGAAGTTCTTGATGATCCTATAAATTGTTGATTGAGGTGCAATCTTAGTAGCCACAATATCCTTGCCTGTAAAGCTATTTTTATGCAACGCAATGATGGCTGCACGTGTTTCTTTGCAGGTCACCATGGTTAACAATGAAAGAACAATGATTTCAAGCATCACCCTCCATTTAACATGTCAAGTCTGCTATTTTAACCCAATCAGCCTGACATAATGATCTCCAGCCTTGTGCTCGTCAAAATTCTCACCTGAGTTAACATGACGATTACTGAAATGATCTCAGCAGGTCCTTTAATGACAGCAATGAAATGCAGTGGAAAGTTTTTTTGGGGTTAAGTTAATTTTCATGGCAAATTCATGCAATTCATCTGTTCACTCTTCATAACATTCTGGAGTATATGCAAATTGCTATTATAAAAACTTAAGCAGCAACTTTTCTAATTTCCAATATTTGTGTAATTCTCAAAACTTTTGGCCACGACTGTATGTAGCAATAGAAGAACCTATCACACCACCTAATACCCTACACTGGAATCAGCTACATTATTTCACTATCTAACCTACACTGACTATCTCCCACTAACTATCTGTATTATATATATATAAGCTAACTAACTTACTATCTAATGTAATGTGACACAGGAAAGCGCAGAGCACAGCAATGACACTGCTGTCTGTCTCAGAACTGAAAAAAAACTGCAGAAAATGGGTGCTGGGGAGGTTCTTATATAGTGAGGGGTAGGCAACTCTCCTATTGGTTGCTAGGGATGTTGCTAAGCTCAGACAAAGACATTGCAGCCTTCTCATTGGCCCACAAGCAAGAAGTAGGAAGGGATCATGGTTTCAGAGGAAAAAAAATCTAGAATATTTGAGAATACAAATATATATCACTATATTCTAAATCTTCGCAAATTTTCGAAGCAGTGATATTCGCAATTAAAATTTGTGATTCGAATATTCGCGCCCAAGACTACTATTAGCCAAGCTTTTATTTGTCTCTGCTCCCTTCCATATAACTCCTCCCTACACCATGAATAAGATTTCCCTGAACTGCTCAATAGCATTTTTTTGTTAATAATGTCTTTGACTAATGACTGTCCCAATAATGTCTCTCCCCGCACTAAGTTCACTGGAAAATGGCATAGACTGAGAAGGAGGAGACTTTTGATAGTGCTGTGACATCACAGGGGCTGGCTATATCTAGCTGTCTGCATAGCACTATGGGTGATCCCTCGTTCCCGGGCTTCTTACTTCTTCTTTCTAACATGTGCAGCAGCCATTTAAAAAAAAATATGATTCGTTACCACGCAGTGCGAGGAATTTCTAATTCGGGAATAATCAAATTTTTCTTGAAATTTGGATCAAATTCCACTTCGATTTGTTCATCTCTACTCTAGAGCTTACCCATCCAGAAAATGGCCAAGAAACTGTGCATACACTTCAGCCACTCTTAAACTGCAAAACACGCCCTCCTTGAGCTTTAAAGGCAGATAAGCATTCAACAATATCGCCTGATATGCGACGTTTCCACCTGTTGGAACTCCACCAATTTCTTGATGATGCGGGCGGACAGGAGCACTCCCCTGTATAACTTCACGTTAGTCAGTTGCAGCTCATGCATGACAACTGCTGTTTGCTTGGGCCCTTTGTGGGGGCCACTTTATTTGTCAGTCGCCAGGACTAAAGAATGAAAGACGTCACGTCCTAGAGCAGATGATTATAAATCTGGCTGACCAGGGGACATGAGACGTGGCACCTACATCTTTCTGCCTACTGACACCTGTGGGGGCTGAACTGGTGGAAGAGGAGGAGAACATTCATGCACAAGTAATGTATATAGAAATGGGTGGTTTTTCTGCACAAGTGAAAAGAGAGGAGCAGGAAGAGCATGAGGGGCTAAAGGGTCACCAGGCAGATAATCCCGACACATAGTGGCAGTATGCAGTGGAGGTGGAGGCACAGAGTCCCTCTGAGTCCCTTGTGCAAATGGCTAAATGCATGCTGAGTTGCTTGTGTAGTTGCAGCTGTATTATCTCCATTCAACAGAGGGATGACTACTGGCTCTCCACCATGTTAGACCCTTGCTACCAAGATAAAATGGAGGCCTTTTTTTCCAACTGCTTTGAGGGAGAATAAACTCAAATACTATTGAGACATCCTATGTAGTCAGTTGGCCGCTGCCTATGTCTACACATCCTCACAAAAGTCTGACCAGGGGGGCCCTCTGTACTCACGCTCCACTGCCATGACTGCTGGAGGGGGTGGGGGTGTAGGAGTAGCACCAGCTCCATCAGCAGCAACTAGTCTCGAATGAGCTCTTTTCTTCACCTGCCTAGTGAAGAAACCACCCACCAGCAAGACCTGGATTAGAACCTTAACCAGCAGTTGGTGAAATACTTGGACTGCACCCTACCACCCCACATCCAAGATCCCTTGGACTACTGGGCAGCCAAACTTGATTTGTGGCCATAACTTGACGAGTTTCCCCTAGACAAGCTTTCCTGCCAGCCAGTGGTGTGGCATCAGAGCAAGTGTTTAGTGCAGTGGGGGACAAACTTACCCCAAGGAGAACTTGCCTTTCCACCCAAATTTTGAGAGACTAACCTTTGTAAAGATGAATCAGGTGTGGATCAGCCAGAATTTACGCATGCCAGTCCCTGATGCATCAGACAACATCATTCTGGGTGCCACACTCAAACTTTGTGAAAAGAGACCCATTTCTTCTGGCCACCTGCTTCAGCCACTATTCTGATGCTTCTACCTGCCTGATACCACACACCTGCTGCCTCTGCTGTCATCTTCTCCTATTGCGACTCATCATCTTGTGCTGTTACTGCCACTCTTGTTGCCCCCCACATCCCCACTCTGTGACTGGGCCACTGTGTTGACTCCTTATGCAGTTGCCACCTTCACCTCTCTGTAACTGGGCCACTGTGTTGACTCCTCATGTGGTTGACACCTCACCAGTCTCTGACTAGGCCACTGTGTTGACTCCTCATGCAGTTGCCACCTCACTACTTTGTGACTGGGCCACTATGTTGACTCATCATGCGGTTGCCACCCTCACTATTCTGTAACTGGGCCACTATGTTGACTCCTAATGAGGTTGCCATCTCACCACTGTGTGACTGGGTCACTATGTTAACTTATCATTAGGTTGTTACCCTCACCACTCTGTGAGTTGGCCATTGTGTTGACTCCTCATGCAGATGCCACACTCCCCACTCTATGACAGGGCTACTAGTGTCCATGTCTGGCCTTGTTGATGCCACCATTTATTTTACCCTTCTTCTGATATGTCTGAAGAACAAAAAAAAAATGAAAAACACAACAGATCCTCTCTTTGGAGCATCCATAAGGCCTCTATCACATGGTCCCTATTTTGAATCAGGATATGCTCATGATTTGGAAGCCAAAAGCAGGAGTGTGTACAAAACACAGAAGACATGCAAATATTCCAATCATGTGTCATCTCTGTTTTGGATTCACTCCTGCCAATTTTTGGGCCTTAGCAATATTGATCAATTACTAATCAAATGATGACCGTGTGAAGGAAGATACTCAAAAGCCACTACTTATATCAGCATGTAACAGAACAGTTTCTGTAGAAATCTATGTGGAATCAGCTGACAGTGTAAAAGTGCGCTCTATCACTCTTTAGTACAATCTTTGGCCACGGCACGGTTCTTTATAACTGACTCTAACATTGACCTGTAAGGCTGAGTTCACACTTGAGTTATTTGGTCAGTTTTGGCCCTGTAACTGACCAAATAAGTGAAGTGTGAAATGTTTCCAAGAGTGACGTCTGTCAACTGCCTGTCATACTGACAAAAAGTAACTGTTTCACTACCACAGCGGACTAGCTGTGTATGTTTCTGCAATGCAAAGTGTTCTACACTGATATACAGGCTCTCTGCAGTCAGGAAATAGATGGTTTTAACACACTTCCTCACATATAAATTTGGATCAAGTCAAATTTTTGAGGAAAATTCGACAGTGTCCAAATCAAATTTTTTAAAACTTCGCTCATCTGTAGAGTTGAATAAACACCTAGAAGTTCGGGTTCGCCGGGTTCGGCAGAACTACATTGCAAAGTTTGCGTTCGAGACCCGAACTTGACCCCAAACCCCATTGAAGTCAATGGGGACCCGAACTTTGAAGCACTAAAATGGCTCTAAAAGAGTCATGGAAAGGGCTAGAGGGCTGCAAAATATGGGTAAGAGCATGACAAGTGCCCTGCAAACAAATGTGGATAAGGAAATGACTATTGATGAGCGAGCACCAAAGTGTTTGGGTGTTCGGGTACTCGGTCCGAACACATAGCGATATAATGGAAGTCAATGGGAGACAACCAGGCACCCCCTGCTCGGATGAGGGGAGGATGCCTGGTCCATTGGAAAAGGTCAGAAAGTGACAGAAACACCACCGAAATGGATCTGAAACAGCATGGGGACCATGTCTGGGTGCATCTTGGACTCCAATATCGCTGTTGGGAACCATATTGTCCCAGTTGTCCGCCACTTTTACATAGCGACAAAATCACGCCCAAAATCCCGTCCTCTCAACAAAAAAAAAACTGTTTAGTTTTAGAGGTAAAATTGTTAGGAAACATTCTTTCCTGTATATTCAATTGTATATACAGTGCAAATGCTGTCAAAAATTACAAGGAAGAAGCACTCCGATACAGCTTGTAAATCACATAAAGGTGGGCCTTATTCACATGGTTCAGATACAATGTTACACTCATAAAGCCTATGCACTAAGTGTAAGGGCTGGCAAAAATTTCACTCCAATACACCCTTTATTACACATAAAGGAGGGCATCATACACACCTTTGAAAAATTATGATTGATGGCCTGCTGGTGACCCTTAAAAAAAATTTTGAGCAAGGTCCTGAGGGTTACCCTCTAAAACATAGTTGAGGGCCTGAATGTGAGCGGACCCTATAATAAATTGTAGTGAGGGCATATATATTCTGTATTGAAGAGGAGGCGGAGGAGGAGGCGGATGAGAAAACAAGACTCAAACATATACCCTTTTTTGCGGTGAAAAAGGTGCATCTGAATCATGTGGATTGAGTACATTATAAAGCATACATTTAAATTGCGTTTTTGGTCCTCATTAGGTTAGCTTTCCTCTGGTGGAGTGGAGAAGTAAGGGGCAATCCAGAATCCAGGCCAGTCAACCTGTCAGCATTAGATCAAAAGGTGGATCCAGCACTGCCAAGTCTAGGTGAATGATGGGTGCTCGTCTCCCAGGGGTGGCAAAAAGTCCCTGCATCCATAAACAACATAGAGAGTTCAGAAAACAAAAAAGGTGGAGACAGCACTAAACTGTGCAGTCTCCAACTTTTTTGTTTTCTGAACTCTCTAACCTGTCAGCATTGTCAGTGGACAAGTGGATATGCTTACATATCTGTTATAATGTCACCAGCAGCACTAAATACACGCTTAGACAACACGCTGGCGGCAGGGCAGGCCAGCACCTCCAAGGCGTAGAGCGCAAGTTCGTACCGGGTCCCTAGCTTGGACACCCAGTAGTTGTAAGGCACTGAGGGATCATTTAGGACACTGACACGGTCTGCAATGTATTCCTTCACCATCTTCCAAAACTTTTCCCTCCTTGTAGCACTAGGCCGCGATTCAGGGTGAGGTTGCTGGCGGGGTGTCATGAAAGAGTCCCATGCCTTGGAAAGTGTTGCCCTGCCTCTTTTGGAACTACTGTGTGTTCCCCTTGTCTCCCTTCCTCAGTTGCCTAAGGAAGTACGGACTCTGGCGGCCGCATTGTCAGATGGAAAATTTTATGGAGTTTCTACTCTAGGGGTGCATCAGGGGGGCTTCAAATGTGACATGGTATCAAAAAACCAGTCCAGCAAAATCCGCCTTCCAAAAACCATATGGCGTTCCCTTCCTTCTACGCCCTTCCGTGTGCCCGTACAGTAGTTTACGACCACATATGGGGTGTTTCTGCAAACTACAGGATCAGTGCAATAAATATTGAGTTTTGTTTGGCTGTTAACCCTTGCTTTGTTACTGGAAAAATAGATTAAAATGGAAAATGTGAAAAAAAATTGCTGTTTTGGGACCGTTATTATTTTTTGTTATTTACATAGTTGATCTGACAGGTTAGATCGTGTGCTATTTCTATAGAGCAGGTTGTTACGGATGCGACAAGACCAAATATGACTACTTTTTGGGAATTTTTGTTTCAGTTTTTTATAATAAAGCATTTTTGAAAAAATGATTTTTTGTGTCTCCACATTCGGAAAGCCATATTTTTTATTTATTTTTTGGGCGACAGTCTTATATAGGGGCTAATTTTTTTCGGGATGAGATGGCGGTTTGATTGGCACTCTATTGGGGTGCATATGACATTTTGGTTGCTTGCTATTACACTTTTTATGATGTAAGGTGACAAAAATGGCTTTTGACACTGTATTTATATATATTTTTTTGCTGTATTCACCTGAGGGGTTAGTTCATGTGTTATTTTTATAGAGCAGGTTGTTACGGACGTGGCGATATATAATATGTATACTTTGTATAATATCATTTTTGAAACAAAAATAAAATCATGTTTTAAGGTCTCCATAGTCTGAGAGCCATATTTTTTTATTTTTCTGGGTTATTGTCCTATTTAGGGTATAATTTTTTTGCGGGATGACATGACGGTTTGATTGGAACTATTTTGAGGTGCATATATATTTTTGATCGCTTGCTATTACACTTTTTCTGATGTGAGGTGATAAAAATGTTTTTTATTTACACTATTTTTAATTTCATTTTTTTTACGGTATTTACCTGAGAGGTTAGATCATGGGATATTTTTATAGAGCAGGTTTATACGGATGCAGCGATACCTAATATGTATACTTTTTTTAATTTATTTTACTTTAACACAATAACAGCATTTTAGAAAAAGAAAACCATGTTTTTAAAACTATAAGTACAGTGACTGAGTCACTCCACAAAAAAACAAAAGTTTTAGATTTTCGAAAAACAGACTTTTCTAAAATTAGATCAGTGGTATACGAGTCCCTATCAGACTGGAATAATTTCAATGGAGTCCAAGAGAAATGGGACTACTTAAAAGTGGCAAAATTGAAGGCAACAGAAAAGTGCATTAGGCTTTGTCAGTAAAAGAAAAAAAAGGAAGAGAACACTGTGGTACTCAGCAGAAGTGGCCAAAATCATTAAAAACAACCAGATGGCATTTAGTAAGTATAAAAACACCCAAAACAAGGATGACAGGGAAATCTATAAGATTAGGCAGAGAGAGGCCAAGCAAGCTTATAAGAGCTTCTAAAGCTCAGGCAGAAGAGAAATTAGCTCAGTCAGTGAAAAAAGGTGTAATAAGTAGAGTTGAGCGAACAACTCGATGTTCGGGTTCGAGAAGTTCGGCCGAACTTCCCGAAAATGTTCGGGTTCGGGTTCCGAACTCGACTCGAACTTCATCCCGAACCCCATTGAAGTCAATGGGGACCCGAACTTTTGAGCACTAAAAATGCTGTAATATAGTCCAGGAAAGGGCAAGAGGGATGCAAAAGGCAGCAAAATGTAGGTAAATGCCCTGCAAACAAATGTGGATAGGAAAATGAATTAAAATAACATAAAATAAATAAAAATTAACCAATATCAATTGGAGAGAGGTCCCATAGCAGAGAATCAGGTTTTAAGTCGCCCACCAATGGAGAAGGTCACTTTCTGTTATTTCGGCCCCAGCACCCAGACAGAGGAGAGAGGTCCCACAGCAAGGAATAAGGCGTCATATCACCCACCACTGGAGAAGGCCACTTTCAGTTATTTAAGCCCCAGCACCCAGACAGAGGAGAGAGGTCCCACAGCAAGGAATCATGCGTCATATCACCCACCACTGGAGAAGGCCACTTTCAGTTATTTAGGCCCCAGCACCCAGACAGAGGAGAGAGGCCCCACAGCAAGGAATAAGTCGTCATATCACCCACCACTGGAGAACGTCACTTTCAGTTATTTAGGCCCCAGCACCCAGACAGAGGAGAGAGGTCCCACAGCAAGTTAAAAAAAATGAGGATTCAATAAAGAAGTGCCCCGGAGTACAAGAATACATGGTTGAGGGGGAGGCAGTTATAAATGTCTATTCTGCACAAGGGAGGGACAGGTCCTGTGGGATCCATGCCTGGTTCATTTTTATGAAAGTCAGCTTGTCCATGTTGGCTGTGGACAGGCGGCTGCGTTTGTCAGTAATGACGTCCCCTACTGTGCTGAATACACGTTCAGACAAAACGCTGGCCGCCGGGCAGGCCAGCACCTCCAAGGCGTAAAATGCTAACTCTGGCCACGTGGACAATTTGGAGACCCAGAAGTTGAATGGGGCTGAACCATCAGTCAGTACGTAGAGGGGTGTGCAGACGTACTGTTCAACCATGTTAGTGAAATGCTGCCTCCTGCTAACACGTTCCTTATCAGGTGGTGGTGCAGTTAGCTGTGGCGTGGAGACAAAACTTTTCCACATTTCTGCCATGCTAACGCTGCCCTCAGAGGAGCTGGCCGTGACACAGCTGCGTTGGCGACCTCTCGCTCCTCCTCTGCCTTCGCCTTGGGCTTCCATCTGTTCCTCTGTGACATTTGGGAATGACATCAGGAGAGCGTCTACCAGCATGCACTTGTACTCGCGCATCTTCCCATCACGCTCCAGTGCAGGAAGTAAGGTGGGCACATTGTCTTTGTACCGGGGATCAAGCAGGGTGGCAACCCAGTAGTCCGCACACGTTAAAATGTGGGCAACTCTGCTGTCGTTGCGCAGGCACTGCAGCATGTAGTCACTCATGTGTGCCAGGCTCCCCAGAGGTAAGGACAAGCTGTCCTCTGTGGGAGGCATATCGTCATCGTCCACGTATCCCCCCAGCCACGCACCAGTGATGGGCCTGATCTTTTTCGGGTGCCACCCCGCTGTGAACCTAAATCATCCTCATCCTCCTCCACCTCCTCCTCATTCTCCTCGTCCTCCAGTAGTGGGCCCTGGCTGGCCACATTTGTACCTGGCCTCTGCTGTTGCAAAAAACCTCCCTCTGAGCCACTTCTAACAGACTGGCCTGAAAGTGCTAAAAATGACCCCTCATCCTCCTTCTCCTCCTGGGCCACCTCCTCCTCCATCATCACCCTAAGCGTTTTCTCAAGGAAACATAGAAGTGGTATTGTAACGCTGATAACGGTGTCATCGCCACTGGCCATGTTGGTGGAGTACTCGAAACAGCGCAACAGGGCACACAGGTCTCGCATGGAGGCCCAATCATTGGTGGTGAAGTGGTGCTGTTCCGCAGTGCGACTGACGTGTGCGTGCTGCAGCTGAAACTCCACTATGGCCTGCTGCTGCTCGAACAGTCTCTCCAGCATGTGCAAGGTGGAGTTCCACCTGGTCGACACGTCACATATGAGGCGGTTAGCGGGAAGGCCGAAGTTACGCTGTAGCACAGACAGACGAGCAGCGGCATGATGTGAACGCCGGAAGCGCGCACCGACAGCCCGCACTTTATGCAGCAGCTCTGACATGTCGGGGTAGTTGTGAATGAACTTCTGCACCAGCAAATTCAGCACATGCGCCAGGCAAGGAATGGGCTTGAGGCCCACCGGCAGCAACCACTGGTTGGTCTGTTGTTCAATACCCCGCCACAACTCCTGCATAGTGTGGGGCCTGTCCCCCAAACATATGAGTTTCAGAACGGCCTGCTGACATTTACCCCGGGCTGTGCTGAAGTTGGTGGTGAAGGTGTGTGGCTGACTGGATGAGCTGGTGGAAGCAGAGGAGGAGGAAGCCGAGTAGGAGGAGGAGGCTATAGGAAGCAAAGAATGATGCCCTGCGATCCTTGGCGGCGGAAGGACGTGCGCCACATAATTCGGCCCAGCCGCTACTACATTTACCCAGTGTGCAGTTAGGGAGTTATAGCGTCCTGGCCGTGCATACTGGTCCACGTATCTGTGGTTAGGTGGACCTTGCCACAGATGGCGTTGCGCAGTGCACACTTGATTTTATCGGATACTTGGTTGTGTAGGGAAGGCATGGCTGTCTTAGAGAAGTAGTGGCGGCTGGGAACAACATACTGTGGGACAGCCATCGCCATCAGTTGTTTGAAGCTGTCTGTGTCCACCAGCCTGAATGACAACATTTCAAAGGCCAGTAGTTTAGAATTGCTGACATTCAGGCCCAGGGCTCGAGGGTGGCTAGGTGGGAATTTACGCTTTCTCTCCAAGGTTTGTGAGATGGAGAGCTGAACGCTGCCGTGTGACATGGTGGAGATGCTTGGTGACGCAGGTGGTGGTGTCGGTGGCACACCCTCTGTTTGTAGGCGGCAGGTGGCAACATTCCTCCTGAGGCGGAGGAAGAGGCCGAGGCAGCAGCAGAAGAGGGAGCAGGGGGAGCCTGAGTGAGTTCCTTGTTTTTAAGGTGTTTACTCCACTGCAGTTCATGCTTTGCATGTAGATGCATGGTCATGCAGGTTGTGCTAAGGTTCAAAACGTTAATGCCTTGCTTCAGGCTCTGATGGCACAGAGTGCAAACCACTCGGGTCTTGTCGTCAGCACATTGTTTAAAGAAGTGCCATGCCAGGGAACTCCTTGAAGCTGCCTTTGGGGTGCTCTGACCCTGGTGGCGGTGGCCAGTAGCAGGCGAACTCTCTTGGCGGCAGCTGTTCTGCTTTTGCCCCCTGCTCCTTCTTTTGCTACGCTGTTGGCTCGGTCTCACCACTGCCTCTTCCTCTGAACTATAAAAGTCAGTGGCACGACCTTCATTTCATGTGGGGTCTAGGACCTCATCGTCCCCTGCATCGTCTTCCACACAGTCTTCCTCCCAGACCCCCTGTTCGGTCTGCACACTGCAGAATGACGCAGCAGTTGGCATCTGTGTTTCGTCATCATCAGAGACGTGCGGCCTCCGATGAGGTGGTATTCCCATGTCCTCATCATCAGGAAACATAAGTGGTTGTGCATCAGTGCATTCTATGTCTTCCACCACTGGGAAAGGGCTAGGTGGATTCCCTTGGGAAACTCTGCCAGCAGAGTCTTCAAACAGCATAATAGACTGCTGCATAACTTGAGGCTCTGACAGTTTTCCTGATATGCATGGGGGTGATGTGGCAGACTGATGGGCTTGGTTTTCAGGCGCCACCTATGCGCTTTCTGCAGAGGACTGGGTGGGAGATAATGTTGTGAACGTGCTGGATCCACTGTCAGCCACCCAATTGACTAGCGCCTGTACTTGCTCAGGCCTTACCATCCTTGGAACGGCATTGGGCCCCACCAAATATCGCTGTAACTTCTAGCGGGTACTGGAAAATGAGGTAGTTGGTTCACTAGGACGTGTGGCTGTGGCAGAATGGCCCTGTCCTCTCCCAGCACCAGAGAGTCCACTAACACCACCACGACCGCCTCCGCGTCCCTTACTAGATGTTTTCCTCATTGTTACCGTTCACTAACCACCACAATAAGAAAAAAAATATTTGGCCCAATGTATTGATTTCAAATTCAGGCCTTTTATTACAGGCACTTAACACTATCTGCCTATTTATTTATGTACCGTATTACACTAATCCAGGCACAGCAGTAACTACTGATTTAGGGGAATATCAATTGTAGGTCTAGTATTTAGGCCCTGAATGAAAGGTATCCTTTTATGGACAGATTAACACTCGGAGATGCACAGTAGCGTGTGAAAAAATATGTAGGATTATGCCTTCAGCAATTGTATTTTAACACTTTGTGTAATATATCCTTTTACGGAAAGAAATATACTTGGAGATGCATGCTGAGTGTAATATACCCTTTTACAGACAGATTAACACTTGGCATGCAACAGCTGGAACACCAGATTCAGGTTATTGCTATATTGGCAAGTGAATTTCACCCCAGAACACAATCTATCCTTTGATGGATACTATTAAACTTGCCCAGTCACAGCTGGAAAACCAGATTTACTGTATTTCTATTTTTGCTACTGTATTTCACCCCAGAAAATAATATATCCTTTGACGGACACTAGGGAAATTGTCCAGTCACAGCTGGAACACCAGATTCAGGGTATTGCTATTTTGGCAATTAAATTTCACGCCAGAAAATTATATATCCTTTGACGAACACTATTAAACTTGGCCAGCCACAGCTGAAACCACTGATTTATGGTATTGCTATTTTGGCAATTGAATTTCTCCCCCCAAAAAAATATATCCTTTGCCGGACACTATTAAACTTGTCCAGCCACAGCTGGAACACCAGATTTACTTTATTTCTATTTTTGCAACTGTATTTCACTCCAGAAAATAATATATCCTTTGACGGACACTAAAAAAATTGTTCAGTCACAGCTGGAACACCAGATTCAGGGTATTGCTATTTTGGCAATTATATTTCACCCCAGAAAAAAATATATCCTTTTACGGACAGATTTAAACTAGGCCTGCAACAGCTGGAACACCAGATTTACTGTATTTCTATTTTTGCTACTGACTTTCACCCCAGAAAATAATATATCCTTTGACGGACACTAGGGAAATTGTCCAGCCACAGCTGGAACACCAGATTTACTTTATTTCTATTTTTGCAACTGTATTTCACTCCAGAAAATAATATATCCTTTGACGGACACTAAAAAAATTGTTCAGTCACAGCTGGAACACCAGATTCAGGGTATTGCTATTTTGGCAATTAAATTTCACCCCAGAAAAAAATATATCCTTTTACGGACAGATTTAAACTAGGCCTGCAACAGCTGGAACACCAGATTTACTGTATTTCTATTTTTGCTACTGACTTTCACCCCAGAAAATAATATATCCTTTGACGGACACTAGGGAAATTGTCCAGTCACTGCTGGAACACTAGATTCAGGATATTGCTATTTTGGCAATTAAATTTCACCCCAGAAAATAATATATCCTGTGAGGAACACTATTAAACTTGGCCAGCTACATCTGAAACCACTGATTTATGGTATTGCTATTTTGGCAATTGAATTTCACCCCAGAAAAAGATATATCCTTTGCCGGACTCTATTAAAATTGTCCAGCCACAGCTGGAACACCAGATTCAGGGCATTGCTATTTTGGCAATTAAATTTCACCCCAGAAAATAATGTACTCTTTTACCGACAGATTTAAACTAGGCCTACAACTGCTGGAACACCAGATTTACTGTATTTCTATTTTTGCAACTCTATTTCACCCCAGAAAATAATATATCCTTTGACAGACACTAGGGAAATTGTCTAGTCACAGCTGGAACACCAGATTCAGAGTATTGCTATTTGGCAATTGAATTTCACCCCAGAACAAAATCTATCCATTGACAGATACTATTAAACTTGTTCAGTCACAGCTGGAAAACCAGATTCAGGATATTGCTATTTTGAAAATTAAATTTCACCACAGAACAAAATCTATCCTTTGACGAATACTATTAAACTTGTTCAGTCACAGCTTGAACACCAGATTTAGGGTATTGCTATTTTAGCAATTAGATTTCACCCCAGAAATAAATATACCCTTTTACGGACAGATTTGAACTTGGCCTGCAACAGCTGGAACACCAGATTTAGCGTATTTCTATTTTTGCTACGGATTTTAACCCCAGAAAATAATATGTCCTTTGACGGACACTAGGGAAATTGTTCAGTCACAGCTGGAACACCAGATTCAGGGTATTGCTATTTTGGCAATTAAATTTCACCCCAGAAAATAATATATCCTGTGACGGACACTATTAAACTTGGCCAGCCACAGCTGAAACCACTGATTTATGGTATTGCTATTTTGGCAACTGAATTTCACCCCAGAACAAAATCTATCCTTTGAGGGATACTATTACACTTGTTCAGTCACAGCTGGAACACCAGAGTGAGGGTATTGCTATTTTTTCAATTAAATTTCACCCCAGAAAAGAATATACCCTTTTACGGACAGATTTAAACTAGGCCTGCAACAGCTGGAACACCAGATTTACTGTATTTCTATTTTTGCTCCTGACTTTCACCCCAGAAAATAATATATCCTTTGACGGACACTAGGGAAATTGTCCAGTCACAGGTGGAACACCAGATTCAGGGTAGTGCTATTTTGGCAATTAAATTTCATCCCAGAATAAAATATATCCGTTGACGGATACTAATAAACTTGATCAGTCACAGCTGGAACACCAGATTCAGGGTATTGCTATTTTGGCAATAAAATTTCACCCCAGAAAATAATATGTCCTGTGACGGACACTATCAAACTTGTCCAGCCACAGCTGGAACACCATATTTACTGTATTTCTATTTTTGCAACTGTATTTCCCACCAGAAAAAAATATATCCTTTGACGGACACTAGGGAAATTGTCCAGTCACAGCTGGAACACCAGATTTACTATATTTCTATTTTTGCAACTGATTTTCACCGCAGAAAATAATATATCCTATGACGGACACTATGAAACTTGTCCAGTCACAGCTGGAACACCAGATGTATGGTATTTTTATTTTGGCAATTGAATTTCACCCCAGAAAATTTTCTATCCTTTGCTGGACACTATTAAACTTGGCCAGCCACTGCTGGAAAACCAGATTTACGTTATTGCTATTTTAGCTATTGAATTTCACCCCAGAACAAAATGTATCCTTTGCCAGACACTAATAAACTTTGCCAGCCACTGCTGGTACACCAGATTCAGGGGATTGCTATTTTGGCAATTGAATTTCACCACAGAAAAAATCTCTCCTTTTCCAGACAGCAGACAGTATTACACTTGGCTAGCCACAGCTGGAACACCAGATTTAAGGGATTGCTATTTTGGCAATTGAATTTAACCTCTTAATAAAATATAGACATTTCTATCCTGATTTTTTAGGGGTGACAATATGCACAGCCAAGCCCCTGATGTAGGATATAGCAAAAAAAAAAAACAACAAGTATTGATGGATTGATGGACACAAGACACAAAATAGCCGCCGATCAAAGTGACAGAAAAACGCTCTGTGCACCTTAAAAACCAGTGAGCAATTAACTAGCAGAAGTTGAATGATTCACAGCTGTAAATCGATCACTTCATTAGGTGTTTTTGCTGACTTTTCCCTGCCTAATCTCACCCTCACAGAAGCTGCGTCCTCTCCCTACACTAATCAGAGCAGAGTGACGTGCGGCGCTACGTGACTCCAGCTTAAATAGAGGCTGGGTCACATGCTGCACTTGGCCAATCACAGCCATTCCATAAGTAGGCATGGCTGTTATGGCTTCTTAGGGCAAGAAGTAAAACGCTAGCTAATTGGCTGCTGTGCAGCCCTTCAGAAAGCGGGAAGAAATCGCGGAACAACGGACCCGAAACTGAACTTTTTTGAAAATGTTCGGTTCCGGGTCCGGGTCCCGAACACCCCAAAATTTGGTACGAACCTGAACTATCCAGTTCGGGATCGCTCATCCCTATCCACGTCTTAAACTTCGTGGTTCAGCGGTTTATCAAAACCTACCCCAAATTGCAGGAGCTACTAGTGAAGGTGCCCCGCTTGTGTGCTCATTTCGGCAAGTCATCCACAGCTTCGGCCGGTCTGTCAACGCTGCAGCACTTGCAGCTTCTAGCTCACCGACTGTTGTGCGACGTAAGCACGTGGTGGAACTCTACGTTCTACATGTTGGTCAGGCTTTGTGAGCAGCAGAGGGCAGTTGTGGTATACCAGCTGCAACATCGTTGTCGCCTTTCCAGTCAACTATTCAGCAGTGGCAACAATTGCCACTATTCACAAGCATGGAGTGGACATTGATGTCAGACCTATGTGAGGTTTTAAAAAACTTTGATGAATCCACACAGATGGTTAGTGGAGATTACGCTATTATCAGTGTAACCATCCCACTGCTGTGTCTACTCAAACGATCGCTGCTCACAATTAAGGAGGATGCTTTGAATGTGGATGACGAGGTAATGGGGGAGGAGATGTCACAGGGTGATAGCCAGACCTCCCCCAGTTCGTCTTCTCAGCGCAAATTGGGCCATGAAGAGGAGGAGGAGCGGCTGGAGACACTTGCCTCTGCTACAGAGACTAGTACCCATGGAACTTTAATTCGATCTGTTCAGCGTGGATGGGCAGAAGAGGAGGTTGAGGGTATGGAGAGTCATCCTGAAGTTGACATCGACGTCTTGCCTGTTGGTACTCTGGCACACATGGCTGACTTCATGTTAGGCTGCCTTTCCCGTGACCCTTGCGTTACACGCATATTAGATAACACATATTACTGGGTGTTCACCTTTCTCGACTCCCACTACAAAGAGAACTTCTCATCTCTCATTCCTGTGGTAGAGAGGATGAGTAAAAACGTGCAATACCAGAAGGTACTTGTTGACAGATTGCTCAAAAATTTTCCATCTGACAATGCGGTCGCCAGAGTCCGTACTTCCTTAGGCAACCAAGGAAGGGAGACAAGGGGAACACACAGTAATTCTAACAGAGGCAGGGGAACACTTTCCAAGGTATGGGACACTTTCATGACACCCCGCCATCAACCTCACCCTGAATCGCAGCCTAGTGCTACAAGGAGGGAAACGTTTTGTAAGATGGTGAAAGAATATGAACTGAACAAGGCCTGGATTGCCCCTGACTTCTCCACTCCAAAAGAGGAAAGCTGAGCTAATGAGGAACAAAAACGCAATTTAAATGTATGCTTTATAATTTACTCAATCCACAAGATTCAGATTTTTTTACCCCTTTCACTGCAAAAAAGGGTAAATGTTTGAATCCTGTTTTCTCATCCGCCTCCTCCTCCTCTTCCATACAGAATATATATGCCCTCACTACAATCTTTTGTAGGGTTCGCTCGGCTTCAGGCCCTCCCCTCCAATGCTTTATGCCGTCTTCTCACCTGTAGCCCATCACTGCAATGTTTTATGGGGTTCTCTAGGCTTCAGGCCCTCACCTCCAATGCTTTATATTGTCTGCTCACCTGTAGGCCATCACTGCAATAATTTTTTGGGTTCACTAGGCTTCAGGGCCTCACCTCCAATGCTTTATACCGTCTGCTCACCTGTAGCCCATCACTGCAATGTTTTATGGGGTTCTCTAGGCTTCAGGCCCTCACCTCCAGTGCTTTATATAGTCTGCTCACCTGTAGCCCATTACTGCAATGTTTTATGGGGTTCTCTAGGCTTCAGGCTCTCACCTCCAATGCTTTATATCGTCTGCTCACCTGTAGCCCATCACTGCAATGTTTTATGGGGTTCTCTAGGCTTCAGGCCTTCACCTCCAATGTTTTATACCGTCTGCTCAACGGTAGCCCATCAATGCAATATTTTATGGGGTTCACTAGGCTTCAGGCCCTCACCTACAATGCTTTATACCGTCTGCTCACCTGTAGCCCATCAATGCAATACTTTATGGGGTTCACTAGGCTTCAGGCCCTCACCTCCAATGCTTTATACCTTCTGCTCACCTGTAGCCCATCACTACAATGTTTTATTGAGTTCTCTAGTCTTTAGGCCTTCACCTCCAATACTTTATACCGTCTGCTCACCTGTCGGCCATTACTGCAATGTTTTATGGGGTTCTCTAGACTTCAGACCCTCACCTCTAATGTTTTATATGGTCTGCTCACCTGTAGGCCATCACTGCAATTTTTTATGGGGTTCGCTTACCTTCAGGCCCTCACTACAATCTTTTATTTGGTCCACTCACCTTCAGGCCCTTAACTATAATATTTTAGATGGTAACCAGCACGCCCTTACTCCAAATGTTTTTGAGGGTCACCAGTAGGCCATCAATGATAATTTTTCAAGGGTGTGTATGATGCCCTCCTTTATGTGTAATGAAGGGTGTATTGGACTGCCGATTCCTTGTAATTTTTGGCAGCCCTTTCACTTAGTGCATAGGCTTTATGAGTGCAGCAGTGTACCTGAACAATTGTAGCACCATGTGAATGAGGCCCTCCTTTATGTGATATACAGGCTGTATCGGAGTGCTTCTTCCTTGTAATTTTTGCCAGAATTTTCACTGTATATACAATTGAATATCCAGGAAAGAATGTTTACCTCTAAAAATGTTTTTTTTTTTTGAGGGGGCAGGATTTGGGGCGTTTTTTTGTCGCTATGTAAAAGTGGCGGACAACTGGGACAATATGGTTCCCAGCTGCGACACTGGAGTCCAAGATGCACCCAGACATGGTCCCCATGCTGTTTCAGATCCATTTCGGTGGTGTTTCTGTCACTTTCTGACCTTTTCCAATGGACCAGGCAACTTTCCCCCAATTCCAAGCAGGGGGTGCCTGGTTGTCTCCCATTGACTTCCATTATACTCGGATGCTCGGCCGAGCGCAGGAAATATCGCTATGTGTTCGGACCGAGTACCCGAACACCCAAATACTTTGGTGCTCGCTCATCACTAGTAGGGGCACAGAACTTGTTCCTGGGCCATGCCAACTAAGTCTCGTGTCAAAGGAACCCACTGACTCCTGTCTATGTGTATCTGTTATTACCTGAGATGATGCTGAAGAGCAAGTCAACCATTTCAGTACAGCTGGATTGTTGGTCAAAACATAACCAGAGGATGACAGTGGCATCTCTGGCCTGTTGCTGTGGCCACTGCTACCACCCCCCCCCCCCTTCCTCTGCTGCTACATGTGCCAGCTTCAGCAACATTTTTAACACTGCCCATTACTTTTGAGTGCATAGGAAACTGTCTGTCAACCCTAGTGTACAGTAATTGAATAAGTACTGTAACCATGTAACTAAGTTTGAATGGAGAAGCGGGTAAACTAAATAAAATGCCTATATATTTCACCGCCTGTTGACAATGAGTCTAATGCCCAGTAAGCCTATATAAAACAGAACAGATTAAGTATAAACGGTGCAGCAGATGAACAAGATGCACAGGGCGATTACACTGAGCCTGCACTGTCCTTGCAGTCTCCCTATCCTCTCCCTACAGTGTTTAAAAACTCCCCCTTCACTGTCCCTGCACTGTTGCTATCCAATATTCTACTATTATAAGTTTTCTAAAACAACACATCTTTCCCTATGCTCAGTTCACAGTAAAATGGCGGTGACCGCATGGGATGAAGCTTTTACAGGGCTGTGGAATTACAGGTGGTGACTATCTGCTGATTATGGGCCATATCACGTTCCCAGGCTTCTTACTTTCACTTTGTATCATGTGTAGCTGCCATTTTAGGAAAAAAGATTTGTTACCCCGAATCGCAAGATAAATAGGATTCGTGGCAAATCTAATTTGTCCTGAAATTCGGATTGAAGTCAATTTGTTTCACTTCGATTTACCCAACACTGGTATGAGTGTTCCTCTCCAAGCTACTGGTACTACAGTACTTTTCTTTCCATGTAGCCAACTATGGAAGTAGTATGTAGTAGAATATGGAAATAATTCTATTTTATGCATCCCTTAGAAGGGGTCAGGTCTCACTGATGACATCCTCATCTTTTGCTGGCTTTACTGCTTCCAAATCATTCTTTGTGGTCTCCATGTCCGAGAAAAGTCAGCAAGATGTGCAACGTGCTGCCCCCATTGAAGACTGTGTCCAACATTCATAGGAATCCCGAGTGGTGTGGTGCGTCCCCACTAATTTGTGGTGTGTCATGATGCTCCTACCTGGATACTGTCCCCCAGGTTTGGGCTCCGGAACAATAAAGGGGAGAATTGTAGGAGGTGATGAATAAGTCGAGTCCAGACTTGCATCCAGACAATATTCGGTCTTTCTCTTGGTTCCAGCAGGTTCTGGCATAAACTTGCAGGCAAGCTTGAATATTCTGCTTTATCTCTGTGCTGTGCTAAACTAAGACTTCAGTCTGATAGTTGGACTTACTAACTGTTCTGGTGCCTTTGGAGTGGGGTGTCTTTGTCTGTTAACCCCTTCACAATACTCTGTCTGTAAACTGTAAGGAGCCAGGGTGCTCTATGAGCTGTTTCCCGGGGGAGACTCCTGCTGCAGGAGGGGGACCCTTCCCCTCACTGCTCCATTTTTCATGTCTTCTCAGCTCCACTGTTAAATCTAAACTCCACTACAGTTTCCTGCAACCCTTCCCTTGGTAGTAAGCAGGACTAGCCCACTTCTGCCCAAAAGGTAGACAAGGAATATTATCAAAGCAAGAACACTAATTTATCTTGGGCACACAGCGAAGAATACCAGTGTTTTACTGTCTGCCCAATCAATAAACTAAACGGTTAGAAGACCTGGATAAAATTCCTTTAGGGGTCTAACTAACAATGTCTTAATATAAAAATATATCTTTATTAATTCTTGTTTAAAACTAAAAAGTGAAAAAGAAAAAAATGTATCTAAAAATATCAGTAACAGTGAGGCCAATTTAATCAGTAGCTAATAGTGGTTGCTAGCAGCAACTAAGGGACTTGTGGTATCTGAACTATAGTACAGTCACCCGCAGGTGCACTATTAGTATAGATGATTGAGGTTACATAGTGTCAATGATTGGCACACTACTGCAATTTACAGGGGCATGTTAGATACTACCGTGTGCTGCAGCCTGAATTAGCTGTCTGTGGGAGCTGGGTGTTATCTTTATCACAGTGAAAAGTGCCACATCCTTTAACAGTCTATGTGTAGTGATGTCGCGAACATAAAATTTTCCGTTCGCGAACGGCGAACGCGAACTTCCCCAAATGTTCACGAACGGGCGAACCGGGCGAACCGCCATAGACTTCAATAGGCAGGCAAATTTTAAAACCCACAGGGACTCTTTCTGGCCACAATAGTGATAGAAAAGTTGTTTCAAGCGGACTAACACCTGGACTGTGGCATGCTGGAGGGGAATCCATGGCAAAACTCCCATGGAAAATTACATAGTTGACGCAGAGTTGGGTATTAATCCATAAAAGGCATAAATCACCTAACAATCCAAATTTTTTTTGAACAACGTGGTTTAAAACATCCAGTGTGTGTATACGATCAGGTATGATGTTGTATCGATCAGGTAGTGTAAGGGTTACGCCCGCTTCACAGACATTGACAGACCAAACTCCCCTTTTAATGCACCGCAAACAACCGCAAACAGTCCATTTACACAACCGCAAACTCCCCATTTGCACAAGGTTGGATACCAAGCTAGCCATGTCCCGGTGATGTCATTGAAGGTTTCTTCCTCGACCCAGCCACGTACAACACCAAGGGTCCCGAAAGGGGAATTAAATTGATTTTTCGAACGGGGAGATGGTTAAAAAAACGCTGGCTCCCTCCCCTTTTTTTTATCCAGGGTCACTGCGTCTGCGCCGTGCAATTTACTGTCACACCCGATATGAGTGGTATTTTCTGTAGTACTATTCTCATCAGTTTAATCCCTGTTACGTCCCCTATCAGGACGTGTATTGAACGGATTTTAGACAACTGCAAACAGTGGTCAAAAGTTGACACACTCCTTGCAGAAATGTGATTTATCTGTGTGCAATGTACTCTGCCACACGGTATGAGTGGTGTGTTAACTAGTACTATTCTTATCAGTTTAATCCCTGTTACGTCCCCAATATGGGGTCCATTTATTGAATTGATTTTTCGAACTGGAGATGGTTAAAAAAATGCTGGCTCCCTCCCCTTTGTTTTAATCCACGGTCACTGCGTCTGCACCATGCAATGTACTGTCACACCCTATATGAGTGGTGTCTTAACTAGTACTATTCCTATCAGTTTAATCCCTGTTACGTCCCATATCAGGGATTGCCTTTTCTGAAAAAAAATTTAGGCCGGGTACCTTCAACTGCCTTCACAGTGACCAAACTCTTATACACCAAACTGAACTGAATTTTGGAACCAGGAGATGTAAAAAGCAGCTTGGTCGGTCCTCTTACTCCCAAATTGGGGCACTGCGCGTGCACAGAGCAATGTGCTGTGACACCCTATATTAGTGGTGTCTTAACTAGTACCATTCCTATCAGTTTAATCCCTGTTACGTACCCTATCCGGGGACGTGTGTCGAATTGATTAACCATTGTCGAATTAACGAACCATTACGACATCATGAAATAATAATTTTAATTGTCTGCATTATTTCTAATAAACTATTAAGAGACTTTATTATGATTTTTTATTTTATGTATTAAAACCCATACAACTTTAAAAAAAAAAGGGTAAATTAATGTTTTTTCTATGAAATATTATCCAGCCGATCGCTTTTGGTCTGACCATAATGAAGCAACGGCCTTATCATCTGGGGTGTGGCAACATTGCCAACACACTCATAGAGGTGATGATTGCTTCATTGTGATACGCAAGCCCCTTCACCATAACAAGGTAACGATCACGAAGGGTAATTGACACTTGTATGTGCCTTTTTTTGTTTGTTTTGTTTTTGCAGCCACAGTGCTGCACCATAGGACAGAAAAATTAGTCATGTTCACATGCCTGAAAAATAATGGCATTGTTGCAGACGCTGTTGTAGAATCGGCCGGAAAAATTTATGTTTTCCAGGCAGAAAAGTGACTAAAACATTGCGGCTTGAACCCTAGTTAGTGGCGGAGAATCCACGAAAGTCATCCGATATGCAGACATTAAATAGAGCAGCGTGGGGACCATTTTGAGGCCAAGGCATGTCATCAGGCCTTTTTTTAGTCAAACGTATCCCCCACTGTCAGTCCCTTCGGGATCCATGCCTCATTCATGTTTATGAAGGTGAGGTAATCAACACTTTTTTGACTGAGACGACTTCTCTTGTCAGTGACAATGCCTCCTGCTGCACTGAAGGTCCTTTCTGACTGGACACTTGAAGCAGGGCAGGCCAGAAGTTCTATCGCAAACTGGGATAGCTCAGGCCACAGGTCAAGCCTGCACACCCAGTAGTGAAGGGGTTCATCACTCCTCAGAGTGTTGATATCTGCTGTTAAGGTGAGGAAGTCTGCTACCTGTCGGTCGAGTCGCTCTCTAAGGCTGGCTCCCGAAGGGCTGTGGCGATGTGTAGGACTGAAAAAGGTCCACATGTCCTCCATCTACAACACATCTGTAAATCGTCCAGTCCTTGCTGCAGTGATAGGAGGAGGATTGCATTCACCTCTTACCCAGTTAGATTCCCGTTGTGCTGTGACATCCCCCTTATAAGCTGTGTAAAGCATATTTTTTAGTTTGGTTTTGAACTGCTGCATCCTTTCCGACTTTCGGTAATTTGGTAACATTTCTGCCACTTTCTGCTTATACCGGGGGTCTAGTAGCGTGGCCACCCAGTACAGGTCGTTCTCCTTCATCTTTTTTATACGAGGGTCCCTCAACAGACATGACACCATGAAAGACCACATTTGCACAGAGTTGGATGCAGAGCTACTCATTTCCCGTTCCTCGTCCTCACTGATGTCATTGACGGTCTGTTCTTCCCCCCAGCCACGTACAACACCACGGGTCCCAGATAGGTGACAACAACGAGCACCCTGGGGTGCCTGCTGATGTTGGTCTTCCTCCTCCTCAAAGCCACATTCCTACTCTGACTCCTCTTCCTCATACTCCTCTTCCAGCATTGCCGCAGGTCCGGCAAGCGATGATGACAAGGCTGTTTCTGGTGGTGATGGTGACCACAACTATTTCTCTTCCTCTTCACGCTAATCTACAGCCTGATCCAGCACTCTTCGCAGGGCACGCTCCAGGAAGAAAACAAATGGGATGAGGTCCCTGATGGTGCCTTCGGTGCAACTGACTAGGTTTGTCACCTCCTCAAAAGGACGCTTGAGCCTACAGGCATTGCGCATGAGCGTCCAGTAACGTGGCAAAAAAATTCCCAGCTCCGCAGAGGCTGTCCTAGCACCCCGGTCATACAAATTCTCGTTGACGGCTTTTTCATGTTGGAGCAGGCGGTCGAACATTAGGAGTGTTGAATTCCAACGTGTCGGGCTGTCGTAAATCAAGCGCCTCACTGGCATGTTGTTTCGCCGCTGAATATCGGAAAAGTGTGCCATGGCTGTGTAGGAACGCCTGAAATGGCCACACACCTTCCTGGCCTGCTTGAGGACATCCTGTAAGCCTGGGTACTTAGACACAAAGCGTTGTACGATGAGATTCAACACATGTGCCATGCACGGCACATGTGACAACTTGCCAAAAATCAATGCCGACAACAAATTTTTTCCATTATCACACACCACCTTGCCGATCTCCAGTTGGTGCGGGGTCAGCCACTGATCCACCTGTGCGTTCAGGGCGGACAGGAGTGCTGGTCCTGTGTGGCCTCTGCTTTCAGGCAAGTCAACCCCAAGACAGCGTGACACTGTCGTATCTGGGATGTGGAACAGCCCCTGGGGAGCTGGGGGGATTCAGTTGATGTGCAGCCAGACGCCACAGCAGAAGAGGATTCGGCCAAAGAGGATATTGAAGAGGATGGAGTAGGAGGAGTAGAGTAGGTGGCAGTAGGCCTGCCTGCAAGTCGTGGCGGTGTCACCAGCTCCACTGCGGAGCCACGCATTCCATGCTTGTCAGCCGTCAGCAGGTTCACCCAATGTGCAGTGTACGTGATATACCTGCCCTGACCGTGCTTAGCAGACCAGGTATCAGTGGTCAGATGGACCCTTGCCCCAACACTGTATGCCAGAGATGCCATGGCTTCCTTTTCAATAACATAGTAGAGGTTTGGGATTGCCTTTTTTTAAATCATTTTTTGTCTGGGTACCTTCCACTGTGGTGTCCCAATAGCGACAAATTTTTTGAAGGCCTCAGACTCCACCAGCTGGTATGGTAAAAGCTGGCGGGCTAAGAGTTCCGTCAAGCCAGCTGTCAGACGCTGGGCAAGGGGGTGACTCTGTGACATTGGCTTCTTACACTCAAACATTTCCTTGACAGACACCTGACTGTGGGCAGATGAGATGGAACTGCTGAAGGCGGAGTGGCGGGTGGTTGAGAGGGGGCAAGGAGGACAGCAGTGGCTGATGTGGCTGAAGATTCTGGACCAGGAGGAGGATGGTGGCTTTGAGTTTGTGTGCTGCTTGTACGCATGTGTTGATCCAATTGGCATTTGTGATGTGAGATCATGTGCCTTCGCAAAGCAGTTGTACCAAGGTGGGTGTTGGACTTCCCACGATTCAGTTTCTTATGGCACAGGTTGCAAATGACATTGCTGTTATCAGAGGCAGACACACAAAAAAAAATTCCACACTGCTGAGCTTTGCAATGACGTCATTCTGGTGGTGGCAACAGCATGCGTTGACTGGCGTGCTGTCTGGCTGACCCCGGGTGCCAAAACATGCTGTCTGACTGTGCCACTAACTCATTCAGACGACCCCCCCCTGCTTCTAACTCGTCTCCTCCTTCTCTCTGACTCCCCTTCTGAAATTTCCCACTCTTCTTCTCTTCGAGCAGGCACCCATGTGGCATCCGTGGACACATCGTCATCATCAACCACTTCACTTGTATCTGACACCTCAGCAAAGGAAGCAGCAGCGGGTACAACATCATCATCATCATCACACTGTATGTCCATGTGTGTAATCATGCCTGACTGAGACATATCCTTGTAATCTACATCATCTGGCAATAATGGTTGCGAATCACTAATTGCATCTAACTGATGTGTAAATAACTCCTCTGAGGGATCAAGTGAAGCGGCTGTGGTGGCTGTGGTGGTAAAGTGTACAGATAAAGTGCTTATTTTAAGGCAAAGTCCAGTGCCACACGGTATAATTGATGGGCAGCACTGGCATAGGGCACACTACAGTCTGTGGGCCTGACACAAACACACTGGCCGGCAGGCAACTGAAATTAGATTAAAGTGTACAGATAAAGTGCCTTATTTTAGGCAACGTCCTGTGTCGCACGGTATGATTGATAGGCAGCACTGGCAGAGGACACACTACAGTCTGTGGGCATGACACACACACACTGGCTGGCAGGCAACTGAACTTAGATTAAAGTGTACAGATAAAGTGCCTTATTTTAAGGCAAAGTCCAGTGGCACACGGTATGATTGATGGGCAGCACTGGCAGAGGGCACACTACAGTCTGTGGGCCTGACACACACACACTGGCCGGCAGGCAACTGAAATTAGATTAAAGTGTACAGATAAAGTGCCTTATTTTAAGGCAAAGTCCAGTGCCACATGGTATGATTGATGGGCAACACTGGCAGAGGGCACACTACAGTCTGTGTGCCTGACATACACAAACTGGCCGGCAGGCAAGTGAAATTAGATTAAATTGTACAGATAAAGTGCGTTATTTTAAGGCAAAGTCCAGTGGCACACGGTATGATTGATGGGCAGCACTGGCATAGGGCACACTACAGTCTGTGGGCCTGACACACACACACTGGCCGGCAGGCAACTGAAATTAGATTAAAGTGTACAGATAAAGTGCCATATTTTAAAGCAAAGTCCAGTGCCGCACGGTATGATTGATGGGCAGCACTGGTAGAGGGCCCACAACAGTCTGTGGGCCCGACACACACACACACTGGCCGGCAGGCAACTGAAATTAGATTAAAGTGTACAGATAAAGTGCCATATTTTAGGCAACGTCCAGTGCCACACGGTATGATTGATGGGCCGCAATAATAGAGGGCACACTAGGGTCTATGGGCCTGATACACACACACTGGCCGGCAGGCAACTGAAATTAGATTTAAGTGTACAGATAAAGTGCCTTATTTTAGGCAACGTCCTTTGCCGCACGGTATGATTGATGGGCAGCACTGGCAGAGGGCACACTACAGTCTGTGGGCCTGACACACACACACTGACTGGCAGGCAACTAAAATTAGATTAAAGTGTACAGATAAAGTGCCATATTTTAAGGCAAAGTTCAGTGCCGCACGGTATGATTGATGGGAAGCACTGGCAGAGGGCCCACTACAGTCTGTGGGCTTGACACACACACAGACTGGCCGGCAGGCAACTGAAATTATATTAAAGTGTACAGATAAAGTGCCTTATTTTAGGAAACGTCCTGTGCCGCACGGTATGATTGATGGGCAGCACTGGCAGAGGGCACACTACAGTCTGTGGGCCTGACACACACACACTAGCCGGCAGGCAACTGAAATTAGATTAAAGTGTACAGATAAAGTGCCATATTTTAAGGCAAAGTCCAGTGCCGCACGGTATGATTGATGGGTAGCACTGGCAGAGGGCCCACAACAGTCTGTGGGCCCGACACACACACACTGGCCGGCAGGCAACTGAAATTAGATTAAAGTGTACAGATAAAGTGCCTTATTTTAGGCATCGTCCAGTGCCACACGGTATGATTGATGGGCAGCACTGGCAGAGGGCACACTACAGTCTGTGGGCCTGATACACACACACTGGCCGGCAGGCAACTGAAATTAGATTAAAGTGTACAGATAAAGTGCCTTATTTTAGGCAACGTCCAGTGCCGCACGGTATGATTGATGGGCAGCACTGGCAGAGGGCACACTATAGTCTGTGGGCCTGAGACACACACACTGGTCGGCAGGCAACTGAAATTAGATTAAAGTGTACAGATAAAGTGCCTTATTTTAGGCAACGTCCAGTGCCGCACGGTATGATTGATGGGCAGCACTGGCAGAGGGCACACTATAGTCTGTGGGCCTGAGACACACACAGACTGGCCGGCAGGCAACTGAAATTATATTAGAGTGTACAGATAAAGTGCCTTATTTTAGGAAACGTCCTGTGCTGCACGGTATGATTGATGGGCAGCACTGGCAGAGGGCACTTTACAGTCTGTGGGCCTGACACACACACACTGACTGGCAGGCAACTCAAATTAGATTAAAGTGTACAGATAAATTGCCATATTTTAAGGCAAAGTCCAGTGCCGCACGGTATGATTTATGGGCAGCACTGGCAGAGGGCACTTTACAGTCTGTGGGCCTGACACACACACACTGACTGGCAGGCAACTCAAATTAGATTAAAGTGTACAGATAATTTGCCATATTTTAAGGCAAAGTCCAGTGCCGCATGGTATGATTGATGGGCAGCACTGGCAGAGGGCACTTTACAGTCTGTGGGCCTGACACACACACACTGACTGGCAGGCAACTCAAATTAGATTAAAGTGTACAGATAATTTGCCATAATTTAAGGCAAAGTCCAGTGCCGCACGGTATGATTGATGGGCAGCACTGGCAGAGGGCCCACAACAGTCTGTGGGCCTGACACACACACACTGGCCGGCAGGCAACTGAAATTAGATTACAGTGTACAGATAAAGTGCCTTATTTTAGGCAAAGTCCAGTGCCACACGGCATGATTGATGGGCAGCACTGGCAGAGGGCACACTAGGGTCTATGGGCCTGACACACACACACTGGCCGGCACGCAACTAAAATTAGATTAAAGTGTACAGATAAAGTGCCTTATTTTAGGAAACGTCCTGTGCCGCACGGTATGATTGATTGGGCAGCAATGGCAGAGGGCACACTACAGTCTGTGGGCCTGATACGCACACACTGGCTGGCAGGCAACTGAAATTAGATTAAAGTGTACAGATAAAGTGCCCTATTTTAGGCAACGTCCAGTGCCGCAGGGTATGATTGATGGGCAGCACTGGCAGAGGGCACACTATAGTCTGTGGGCCTTAGACACACACACTGGTCGGCAGGCAACTGAAATTAGATTAAAGTGTACAGATAATGTGCCTTATTTTAGTCAACGTCCAGTGCCGCACGGTATGATTGATGGGCAGCACTGGCAGAGGGCACACTACAGTCTATGGACCTGACACACACACACACTGGCTGGCAGGCAACTGAACTTAGATTAAAGTGTACAGATAAAGTGCTTATTTTAGGCAAAGTCCTGTGTCGCACGGTATGATTGATGGGCAGCACTGGCAGAGGGCACACTACAGTCTGTGGGCATGACCCACACACACTGGTCGGCAGGCAACTGAACTTAGATTAAAGTGTACAGATAAAGTGCCTTATTTTAGGAAACGTCCTGTGCCGCACGGTATGATTGATGGGAAGCACTGGCAGAGGGCACACTACAGTCTGTGGGCCTGACACACACACACTGGCCGGCAGGCAACTGAAATTAGATTAAAGTGTACAGATAAAGTGCCATATTTTAAGGCAAAGTCCAGTGCCGCACGGTATGATTGATGGGCAGCACTGGCAGAGGGCCCACAACAGTCTGTGGGCCTGACACACACACACTGGCCGGCAGGCAACTGAAATTAGATTAAAGTGTACAGATAAAGTGCCTTATTTTAGGCAACGTCCAGTGCCACACGGTATGATTGATGGACAGCAATAATAGAGGGCACACTAGGGTCTATGGGCCTGATACACACACACTGGCCGGCAGGCAACTGAAATTAGATTTAAGTGTACAGATAAAGTGCCGTATTTTAGGCAACGTCCTTTGCCGCACGGTATGATTGATGGGCAGCACTGGCAGAGGGCACACTACAGTCTGTGGGCCTGACACACACACACTAACTGGCAGGCAACTAAAATTAGATTAAAGTGTACAGATAAATTGCCATATTTTAAGGCAAAGTCAAGTGCCGCACGGTATGATTGATGGGAAGCACTGGCAGAGGGCCCACTACAGTCTGTGGGCTTGACACACACACAGACTGGCCGGCAGGCAACTGAAATTATATTAAAGTGTACAGATGAAGTGCCTTATTTTAGGAAACGTCCTGTGCCGCACGGTATGATTGATTGGGCAGCACTGGCAGAGGGCACACTACAGTCTGTGGGCCTGATACCCACACACTGGCCGGCAGGCAACTGAAATTAGAATAAAGTGTACAGATAAAGTGCTCTATTTTAGGCAACGTCCAGTGACGCACGGTATGATTAATGGGCAGCACTGGCAGAGGGCACACTATAGTCTGTGGGCCTGAGACACACACACAGGTCGGCAGGCAACTGAAATTAGATTAAAGTGTACAGATAAAGTGCCTTATTTTAGGCAACGTCCAGTGCCGCACGGTATGATTGATGGGCAGCACTGGCAGAGGGCACACTATAGTCTGTGGGCCTGAGACACACACAGACTGGCCGGCAGGCAACTGAAATTATATTAGAGTGTACAGATAAAGTGCCTTATTTTAGGAAACGTCCTGTGCTGCACGGTATGATTGATGGGCAGCACTGGCAGAGGGCACTTTACAGTCTGTGGGCCTGACACACACACACTGACTGGCAGGCAACTCAAATTAGATTAAAGTGTACAGATAAATTGCCATATTTTAAGGCAAAGTCCAGTGCCGCACGGTATGATTGATGGGCAGCACTGGCAGAGGGCACTTGACAGTCTGTGGGCCTGACACACACACACTGACTGGCAGGCAACTCAAATTAGATTAAAGTGTACAGATAATTTGCCATATTTTAAGGCAAAGTCCAGTGCCGCACGGTATGATTGATGGGCAGCACTGGCAGAGGGCCCACAACAGTCTGTGGGCCTGACACACACACACTGGCCGGCAGGCAACTGAAATTAGATTACAGTGTACAGATAAAGTGCCTTATTTTAGGCAAAGTCCAGTGCCACACGGCATGATTGATGGGCAGCACTGGCAGAGGGCACACTAGGGTCTATGGGCCTGACACACACACACTGGCCGGCACGCAACTGAAATTAGATTAAAGTGTACAGATAAAGTGCCCTATTTTAGGCAACGTCCAGTGCCGCACGGTATGATTGATGGGCAGCACTGGCAGAGGGCAAACTACAGTCTGTGGGCCTGATACACACACACTGGCTGGCAGGAAACTGAACTTAGATTAAAGTGTACAGATAAAGTGCTTATTTTAGGCAAAGTCCTGTGCCGCACGGTATGATTGATGGGCAGCACTGGCAGAGGGCACACTACAGTCTGTGGGCCTGACACACACACACTGGCCGGCAGGCAACTGAAATTAGATTAAAGTGTACAGATAAAGTGCCATATTTTAAGGCAAAGTCCAGTGCCACACGGTATGATTGATGGGCAGCACTGGCAGAGGGCACACTACAGTCTGTGGGCCTGACACACACACACTGGCCGGCAGGCAACTGAAATTAGATTAAAGTGTACAGATAAAGTGCCTTATTTTAGGCAACGTCCAGTGCCGCACGGTATGATTGATGGGCAGCACTGGCAGAGGGCACACTACAGTCTGTGGGCCTGACACACACACACTGGCCGGCAGGCAACTGAAATTAGATTAAAGTGTACAGATAAAGTGCCATATTTTAAGGCAAAGTCCAGTGCCGCACGGTATGATTGATGGGCAGCACTGGCAGAGGGCACACTACAGTCTGTGGGCCTGACACACACACACTGGCCGGCAGGCAACTGAAATTAGATTAAAGTGTACAGATAAAGTGCCTTATTTTAGGCAACGTCCAGTGCTGCACGGTATGATTGATGGGCAGCACTGGCAGAGGGCACACTACAGTCTGTGGGCCTGACACACACACACCTGGCCGGCAGGCAACTGAAATTAGATTAAAGTGTACAGATAAAGTGCCATATTTTAGGCAACGTCCAGTGCCACACGGTATGATTGATGGGCAGCACTGGCAGAGGGCACACTACAGTCTGTGGGCCTGACACACACACTGGCCGGCAGGCAACTGAAATTAGATTAAAGTGTACAGATGAAGTGCCTTATTTTAGGCAACGTCCTGTGCCGCACGGTATGATTGATTGGCAGCACTGGCAGAGGGCACACTACAGTCTGTGGGCCTGATACACACACACTGGCCGGCAGGCAACTGAAATTAGATTAAAGTGTACAGATAAAGTGCCTTATTTTAGGCAACGCCCAGTGCCGCACGGTATGATTAATGGGCAGCACTGGCAAGAGGGCACACTACAGTCTGTGGGCCTGAGACACACACACTGGTCGGCAGGCAACTGAAATTAGATTAAAGTGTACAGATAAAGTGCCTTATTTTAGGCAACGCCCAGTGCCGCACGGTATGATTGATGGGCAGCACTGGCAGAGAGGCACACTATAGTCTGTGGGCCTGGACACACACAGACTGGCCGGCAGGCAACTGAAATTAGATTAGAGTGTACAGATAAAGTGCCTTATTTTAGAGAAACGTCCTGTGCTGCACGGTATGATTGATGGGCAGCACTGGCAGAGGGCACACTTACAGTCTGTGGGCCTGACACACACACACTGGCTGGCAGGCAACTGAAATTAGATTAAAGTGTACAGATAAATTGCCATATTTTAAGGCAAAGTCCAGTGCTGCACGGTATGATTGATGGGCAGCACTGGCGGAGGGCACTTTACAGTCTGTGGGCCTGACACACACACACTGACTGGCAGGCAACTCAAATTAGATTAAAGTGTACAGATAAATTGCCATATTTTAAGGCAAAGTCCAGTGCCGCACGGTATGATTGATGGGCAGCACTGGCAGAGGGCCCACAACAGTCTGTGGGCCCGACACACACACACTGGCCCCAGGCAACTGAAATTAGATTACAGTGTACAGATAAAGTGCCTTATTTTAGGCAACGTCCAGTGCCACACGGCATGATTGATGGGCAGCACTGGCAGAGGGCACACTAGGGTCTATGTGCCTGACACACACACACTGGCCGGCAGGCAACTGAAATTAGATTAAAGTGTACAGATAAAGTGCCCTATTTTAGGCAACGTCCAGTGCCGCACGGTATGATTGATGGGCAGCACTGGCAGAGGGCAACACTACAGTCTGTGGGCCTGATACACACACACACTGGCTGGCAGGAAACTGAACTTAGATTAAAGTGTACAGATAAAGTGCCTTATTTTAGGCAAAGTCCTGTGTCGCACGGTATGATTGATGGGCAGCACTGGCAGAGGGCACACTACAGTCTGTGGGCCTGACCCACACACACTGGTCGGCAGGCAACTGAACTTAGATTAAAGTGTACAGATAAAGTGCCTTATTTTAAGGCAAAGTCCAGTGCCACACGGTATGATTGATGGGCAGCACTGGCAGAGGGCACACTACAGTCTGTGGGCCTGACACACACACACTGGCCGGCAGGCAACTGAAATTAGATTAAAGTGTACAGATAAAGTGCCTTATTTTAGGCAACGTCCTAGTGCTGCACGGTATGATTGATGGGCAGCACTGGCAGAGGGGCACACTACAGTCTGTGGGCCTGACACACACACACTGGCCGGCAGGCAACTGAAATTAGATTAAAGTGTACAGATAAAGTGCCTTATTTTAGGCAAAGTCCTGTGCTGCACGGTATGATTGATGGGCAGCACTGGCAGAGGGCACACTTACAGTCTGTGGGCCTGACACACACACACTGACTGGCAGGCAACTGAAATTAGATTAAAGTGTACAGATAAAGTGCCTTATTTTAAGGCAAAGTCCAGTGCCGCACGGTATGATTGATGGGCAGCACTGGCAGAGGGCACACTACAGTCTGTGGGCCTGACACACACACACTGGCCGGCAGGCAACTGAAATTAGATTAAAGTGTACAGATAAAGTGCCCTATTTTAGGCAACGTCCAGTGCTGCACGTTATGATTGATGGGCAGCACTGGCAGAGGGCACACTACCTTCTGTGGGCCTGACACACACACACACTGGCTGGCAGGCAACTGAAATTAGATTAAAGTGTACAGATAAATTGCCATATTTTAAGGCAAAGTCCAGTGCTGCACGGTATGATTGATGGGCAGCACTGGCAGAGGGCACACTAGGGTCTATGGGCCTGACACACACACACTGGCCGGCAGGCAAATGAAATTAAAGTGTACAGATAAAGTGCCTTATTTTAGGAAACGTCCTGTGCCGCATGGTATGATTGATTGGGCAGCACTGGCAGAGGGCACACTACAGTCTGTGGGCCTGATACCCACACACTGGCCAGCAGGCAACTGAAATTAGATTAAAGTGTACAGATAAAGTGGCCTATTTTAGGCAACGTCCCGTGCTGCACAGTATGATTGATGGGCAGCGCTGGCAGAGGGCACACTACAGTCAATGGGCCTGACATACACACACTGGCCGGCAGGCAACTGAAATTAGATTAAAGAGTACAGATAAAGTGCCTTATTGTAGTCAATGTCCTGTGCTGCAGGGAATGATAGATTGGGCAGCACTGGCAGAGGGCACACTACAGTCAATGTGCCTGATATACACACACTGGCCGGCAGGCAATTGAAATTAGATATAAGAGTACAGATAAAGTGCCTTATTTTAGGCAACGTCCTGTGCTGCACGGAATGATTGATGGGCAGCACTGGCAGAGGGCATACTACAGTCTGTGGGCCTGACACACACACACTGACCGGCAGGCAACTGAAATTAGATTAAAGTGTACAGATAAATTGCCATATTTTAAGGCAAAGTCCAGTGCCACACGGTATGATTGATGGGCAAAACTGGCAGAGGGCTCACTACAGTCTGTGGACACGACATACACACACTGGCCGGCAGGCAACTGAAATTAGATTAAATTGTACAGATAAAGTGCATTATTTTAATGCAAAGTCCAGTGCCACACGGTATGATTGATGGGCAGCACTGGCAGAGGGGACACTACAGTCTGTGGGCCTGACATATACACACTGGCCGACAGGCAACTGAAATTAGATTAAAGTGTACAGATAAAGTGCCTTATTTTAGGCAACGTCTTGTGCCGCACGGTATGATTGATTGGGCAGCACAGGAAGAGAGCACACTACAGTCTGTGGGCCTGACACACACACACTGGCCGGCAGGCAACTGAAATTAGATAATATTGTACAGATAAAGTGCCTTATGTTAAGGCAAAGTCCAGTGCCACACGGTATGATTGATGGGCAAAACTGGCAGAGGGCACACTACAGTCTGTGGGCCTGACACACACACACACTGGCTGGCAGGAAACTGAACTTAGATTAAAGTGTACAGATAAAGTGCCTTATTTTAGGCAACGTCCTGTGTCGCACGGTATGATTAATGGGCAGCACTGGCAGAGGGCACACTACAGTCTGTGGGCCTGACACACACACACTGGCCGGCAGGCAACTGAAATTAGATTACAGTGTACAGATAAAGTGCCTTATTTTAGGCAACATCCAGTGCCACACGGCATGATTGATGGGCAGCACTGGCAGAGGGCACACTAGGGTCTATGTGCCTGACACACACACACTGGCCGGCAGGCAACTGAAATTAGATAATATTGTACAGATAAAGTGCCTTATTTTAGGAAACATCCTGTTCCGCATGGTATGATTGATTGGGCAGCACTGGCAGAGGGCACACTACAGTCTGTGGGCCTGATACCCACACACTGGCCAGCAGGCAACTGAAATTAGATTAAAGTGTACAGATAAATTGCCTTATTTTAGGAAACGTCCTGTGCTGCACGGTATGATTGATGGGCAGCACTGGCAGAGGGCACTTTACAGTCTGTGGGCCTGACACACACACACTGACTGGCAGGCAACTCAAATTAGATAATATTGTACAGATAAAGTGCCTTATGTTAAGGCAAAGTCCAGTGCCACACGGTATAATTGATGGGCAGCACTGGCAGAGGGCCCACAATAGTCTGTGGGCCTGACATATACACACTGGCCGGCAGAAAACTTAAATTAGATTAAAGTGTACAGATAAAGTGGCCTATTTTAGGCAACGTCCAGTGCCGCACGGTATGATTGATGGGCAGCACGGGCAGATGGCACACTACAGTCTGTGGGCCTGAGACACACACACTGGCCGGCAGTCAACTGAAATTAGATTAAAGTGTACAGATAAAGTGCCTTATTTTAGGCAACGTCCAGTGCCGCACGATATGATTGATGGGCAGCACTGGCAGAGGGCACACTATAGTCTGTGGGCCTGAGACACACACAGACTGGCCGGCAGGCAACTGAAATTATATTAGAGTGTACAGATAAAGTGCCTTATTTTAGGAAACGTCCTGTGCTGCACGGTATGATTGATGGGCAGCACTGGCAGAGGGCACTTTACAGTCTGTGGGCCTGACACACACACACTGACTGGCAGGCAACTCAAATTAGATTAAAGTGTACAGATAAATTGCCATATTTTAAGGCAAAGTCCAGTGCCGCACGGTATGATTGATGGGCAGCACTGGCAGAGGGCCCACAACAGTCTGTGGGCCTGACACACACACACTGGCCGGCAGGCAACTGAAATTAGATTACAGTATACAGATAAAGTGCCTTATTTTAGGCAAAGTCCAGTGCCACACGGCATGATTGATGGGCAGCACTGGCAGAGGGCACACTAGGGTCTATGGGCCTGACACACACACACTGGCCGGCACGCAACTGAAATTAGATTAAAGTGTACAGATAAAGTGCCCTATTTTAGGCAACGTCCAGTGCCGCACGGTATGATTGATGGGCAGCACTGGCAGAGGGCAAACTACAGTCTGTGGGCCTGATACACACACACACTGGCTGGCAGGAAACTGAACTTAGATTAAAGTGTACAGATAAAGTGCTTATTTTAGGCAAAGTCCTGTGTCGCACGGTATGATTGATGGGCAGCACTGGCAGAGGGCACACTACAGTCTGTGGGCCTGACCCACACACACTGGTCGGCAGGCAACTGTACTTAGATTAAAGTGTACAGATAAAGTGCCATATTTGAAGGCAAAGTCCAGTGCCACACGGTATGATTGATGGGCAACACTGGCAGAGGGCACACTACAGTCTGTGGGCCTGACACACACACACTGGCCGGCAGGCAACTGAAATTAGATTAAAGTGTACAGATAAAGTGCCTTATTTTAAGGCAAAGTCCAGTGGCACACGGTATGATTGATGGGCAGCACTGGCATAGGGCACACTACAGTCTGTGGGCCTGACACACACACACTGGCCGGCAGGCAACTGAAATTAGATTAAAGTGTATAGATAAAGTGCCTTATTTTAGGCAACGTCCAGTGCTGCACGGTATGATTGATGGGCAGCACTGGCAGAGGGCACACTACCTTCTGTGGGCCTGACACACACACACACTGGCTGGCAGGCAACTGAAATTAGATTAATGTGTACAGATAAAGTGCCTTATTTTAGGCAAAGTCCTGTGCTGCACGGTATGATTGATGGGCAGCACTGGCGGAGGGCACTTTACAGTCTGTGGGCCTGACACACACACACTGACTGGCAGGCAACTCAAATTAGATTAAAGTGTACAGATAAATTGCCATATTTTAAGGCAAAGTCCAGTGCCGCACGGTATGATTGATGGGCAGCACTGGCAGAGGGCACACTAGGGTCTATGTGCCTGACACACACACACAGGCCGGCAGGCAACTGAAATTAGATTAAAGTGTACAGATAAAGTGGCCTATTTTAGGCAACGTCCCGTGCTGCACAGTATGATTGATGGGCAGCGCTGGCAGAGGGCACACTACAGTCAATGGGCCTGACATACACACACTGGCCGGCAGGCAACTGAAATTAGATTAAAGAGTACAGATAAAGTGCCTTATTGTAGTCAATGTCCTGTGCTGCAGGGAATGATAGATTGGGCAGCACTGGCAGAGGGCACACTACAGTCAATGGGCCTGATATACACACACTGGCCGGCAGGCAACTGAAATTAGATATAAGAGTACAGATAAAGTGCCTTATTTTAGGCAACGTCCTGTGCTGCACGGAATGATTGATGGGCAGCACTGGCAGAGGGCATACTACAGTCTGTGGGCCTGACACACACACACTGACCGGCAGGCAACTGAAATTAGATTAAAGTGTACAGATAAATTGCCATATTTTAAGGCAAAGTCCAGTGCCACACGGTATGATTGATGGGCAAAACTGGCAGAGGGCTCACTACAGTCTGTGGACACAACACACACACACTGGCCGGCAGGCAACTGAAATTAGATTAAATTGTACAGATAAAGTGCATTATTTTAATGCAAAGTCCAGTGCCACACGGTATGATTGATGGGCAGCACTGGCAGAGGGCACACTACAGTCTGTGGGCCTGACATATACACACTGGCCGACAGGCAACTGAAATTAGATTAAAGTGTACAGATAAAGTGCCTTATTTTAGGCAACGTCTTGTGCCGCACGGTATGATTGATTGGGCAGCACAGGAAGAGAGCACACTACAGTCTGTGGGCCTGACACACACACACTGGCCGGCAGGCAACTGAAATTAGATAATATTGTACAGATAAAGTGCCTTATGTTAAGGCAAAGTCCAGTGCCACACGGTATGATTGATGGGCAAAACTGGCAGAGGGCACACTACAGTCTGTGGGCCTGACACACACACACACTGGCTGGCAGGCAACTGAACTTAGATTAAAGTGTACAGATAAAGTGCCTTATTTTAGGAAACGTCCTGTGCCGCATGGTATGATTGATTGGGCAGCACTGGCAGAGGGCACACTACAGTCTGTGGGCCTGATACCCACACACTGGCCAGCAGGCAACTGAAATTAGATTAAAGTGTACAGATAAAGTGGCCTATTTTAGGCAACGTCCCGTGCTGCACGGTATGATTGATGGGCAGCGCTGGCAGAGGGCACACTACAGTCAATGGGCCTGACATACACACACTGGCCGGCAGGCAACTGAAATTAGATAATATTGTACAGATAAAGTGCCTTATGTTAAGGCAAAGTCCAATGCCACACGGTATAATTGATGGGCAGCACTGGCAGAGGGCCCACAATAGTCTGTGGGCCTGACATATACACACTGGCCGGCAGAAAACTTAAATTAGATTAAAGTGTACAGATAAAGTGCCTTATTTTAGGCAACGTCCAGTGCCGCACGATATGATTGATGGGCAGCGCTGGCAGAGGGCACACTACAGTCAATGGGCCTGACATACACACACTGGCCGGCAGGCAACTGAAATTAGATAATATTGTACAGATAAAGTGCCTTATGTTAAGGCAAAGTCCAGTGCCACACGGTATAATTGATGGGCAGCACTGGCAGAGGGCCCACATCAGTCTGTGGGCCCGACACACACACACTGGCCCCAGGCAACTGAAATTAGATTACAGTGTACAGATAAAGTGCCTTATTTTAGGCAACGTCCAGTGCCACACGGCATGATTGATGGGCAGCACTGGCAGAGGGCACACTAGGGTCTATGTGCCTGACACACACACACTGGCCGGCAGGCAACTGAAATTAGATTAAAGTGTACAGATAAAGTGCCTTATTTTAAGGCAAAGGCCAGTGGCACACGGTATGATTGATGGGCAGCACTGGCATAGGGCACACTACAGTCTGTGGGCCTGACACACACACACTGGCCGGCAGGCAACTGAAATTAGATTAAAGTGTACAGATAAAGTGCCTTATTTTAGGCAACGTCCAGTGCTGCACGTTATGATTGATGGGCAGCACTGGCAGAGGGCACACTACCTTCTGTGGGCCTGACACACACACACACTGGCTGGCAGGCAACTGAAATTAGATTAAAGTGTACAGATAAATTGCCATATTTTAAGGCAAAGTCCAGTGCTGCACGGTATGATTGATGGGCAGCACTGGCAGAGGGCCCACAACAGTCTGTGGGCCTGACACACACACACTGGCCGGCAGGCAAATGAAATTAAAGTGTACAGATAAAGTGCCTTATTTTAGGAAACGTCCTGTGCCGCATGATTGATTGGGCAGCACTGGCAGAGGGCACACTACAGTCTGTGGGCCTGATACCCACACACTGGCCAGCAGGCAACTGAAATTAGATTAAAGTGTACAGATAAAGTGGCCTATTTTAGGCAACGTCCTGTGTCGCACGGTATGATTAATGGGCAGCACTGGCAGAGGGCACACTACAGTCTGTGGGACTGACCCACACACATTGGCCGGCAGCCAACTGAAATTAGATTAAAGAGTACAGATAAAGTGCCTTATTTTAAGGCAAAGTCCAGCGCCACACGGTATGATTGATGGGCAGCACTGGCATAGGGCACAATACAGTCTGTGGGCCTAACACACACACACTGGCCGGCAGGAAACTGAAATTAGATTAAAGAGTAGAGATAAAGTGCCCTATTTTAGGCAACGTCCCGTGCTGCACGGTATGATTGATGGGCAGCGCTGGCAGAGGGCACACTACAGTCAATGGGACTGATATATACACAATGGCCGTCAGGCAACTAAAATTAGATTAAAGAGTACAGATAAAGTGCCTTATTTTAATACAAAGTCCAGTGCCACACGGTATGATTGATGGGCAGCACTGGCAGAGGGTACACTACAGTCTGTGGGCCTGACATATACACACTGGCCGACAGGCAACTGAAATTAGATTAAAGTGTACAGATAAAGTGCCTTATTTTAGGCAACGTCTTGTGCCGCACGGTATGATTGATTGGGCAGCACAGGAAGAGAGCACACTACAGTCTGTGGGCCTGACACACACACACTGGCCGGCAGGCAACTGAAATTAGATAATATTGTACAGATAAAGTGCCTTATGTTAAGGCAAAGTCCAGTGCCACACGGTATAATTGATGGGCAGCACTGGCAGAGGGCCCACAATAGTCTGTGGGCCTGACATATACACACTGGCCGGCAGAAAACTTAAATTAGATTAAAGTGTACAGATAAAGTGGCCAATTTTAGGCAACGTCCAGTGCCGCACGGTATGATTGATGGGCAGCACTGGCAGATGGCACACTACAGTCTGTGGGCCTGAGACACACACACTGGCCGGCAGGCAACTGAAATTAGATTAAAGTGTATAGATAAAGTGCCTTATTTTAGGCAACATCCAGTGCCGCACGATATGATTGATGGGCAGCACTGGCAGAGGGCACACTACAGTCTGTGGGCATGACACATACACACACTGGCTGGCAGGCAACTGAACTTACTGTAGATTAAAGTGTACAGATAAAGTGCCTTATTTTAGGCAACGTCCTGTGTCGCTCGGTATGATTAATGGGCAGCACTGGCAGAGGGCACACTACAGTCTGTTTGCCTGATACACACACACTGGCCGGCAGGCAACTGAAATTAGATTAAAGAGTACAGATAAAGTGCCTTATTTTAAGGCAAAGTCCAGTGCCACACGGTATGATTGATGGGCAGCACTGGCATAGGGCACAATACAGTCTGTGGGCCTCACACACACACACTGTCCGACAGGAAACTGAAATTAGATTAAAGAGTAGAGATAAAGTGCCCTATTTTAGGCAACGTCCCGTGCTGCACGGTATGATTCATGGGCAGCGCTGGCAGAGGGCACACTACAGTCAATGGGCCTGATATATACACAATGGCCGTCAGGCAACTAAAATTAGATTAAAGAGTACAGATAAAGTGCCTTATTTTAGGCAACGTCTTGCGCCGCACGGTATGATTGCTTGGGCAGCACAGGCAGAGGGCACACTACAGTCTGTGGGCCTGACCCACACACACTGGCCAGCAGGCAACTGAACTTAGATTAAAGTGTACAGATGAAGTGCCATTTTTAAATGCAAAGTCCAGTGCCACACGGTATGATTGTAGTGTGCCTTCTGCCAGTGTTGCCCATCAATCATACCGTGCAGCACTGGACATTGCCTAAAATAAGGCACTTTATCTGTACACTTTAATCTAATTTCAGTTGCCTGCCGGCCAGTGTGTGTGTGTCAGGCCCACAGACTGTAGTGTGCCCTCTGCCAGTGTTGCCCATCGGTCTGTGGGCCTGAGACACACACACTGGACGGCAGGCAACTGAAATTAGATTAAAGTGTACAGATAAAGTGCGTTATTTTAAGGCAAAGTCCAGTGGCACACGGTATGATTGATGGGCAGCACTGGTATAGGGCACACTACAGTCTGTGGGCCTGACACACACACACTGGCCGGCAGGCAACTGAAATTAGATAAAAGTGTACAGATAAAGTGCCTTATTTTAGGCAACGTCCTATGTCGTACGGTATGATTGATCGGCAGCACTGGCAGAGGGCACATTACAGTCTGTGGGCCTGAGAAACACACACTGGACGGCAGGCAACTGAAATTAGATTACAGTGTACAGATAAAGTGCCTTATTTTAGGCATTGTCCTGTGTCGCACGGTATGATTGATTGGCAGCATTGGCAGAGGGCACACTACAGTCTTTGGGCCTGACCCACACAAACTGCCCGGCAGGTAACTGAACTTTAATCTAAGTGTACAGATAAAGTGCCATATTTTAAGGCAAAGTACAGTGCCACACGGTATGATTGATGGGCAACACTGGCAGAGGGCACACTACAGTCTGTGGGCCTGACACACACACACTGGCCGGCAGGCAATTGAAATTAGATTAAAGTGTACAGATAAAGTGCCTTATTTTAGGCAACGTCCTATGTCGCACGGTATGATTGATGGGCAACACTGCCAGAGGGCACACTACAGTCTTTGGGCCTGACACACACACACTGGCCGGCAGGCAACTGAAATTATATTAAAGTGTACAGATAAATTGCCATATTTTAAGGCAAAGTCCAGTGCCACACGGTATGATTGATGGGCAGCACTGGCAGGGGGCACACTACAGTCTGTGGGCCTGACATATACACACTGGCCGACAGGCAACTGAAATTAGATTAAAGTGTACAGATAAAGTGCCTTATTTTAGGCAACGTCCTATGTTGCACGGTATGATTGATGGGCAGCACTGGCAGAGGGCACATTACAGTCTGTGGGCCTGAGAAACACACACTGGACGGCAGGCAACTGAAATTAGATTACAGTGTACAGATAAAGTGCCTTATTTTAGGCAATGTCCTGTGTCACACGGTATGATTGATGGGCAGCATTGGCAGAGGGCACACTACAGTCTTTGGGCCTGACCCACACAAACTGACCGGCAGGCAACTGAACTTTAATCTAAGTGTACAGATAAAGTGCCATATTTTAAGGCAAAGTCCAGTGCCACACGGTATGATTGATGGGCAACACTGGCAGAGGGCACACTACAGTCTGTGGGCCTGACACACACACACTGGCCGGCAGGCAATTGAAATTAGATTAAAGTGTACAGATAAAGTGCCTTATTTTAGGCAACGTCTTATGTCGCACGGTATGATTGATGGGCAACACTGCCAGAGGGCACACTACAGTCTTTGGGCCTGACACACACACACTGGCCGGCAGGCAACTGAAATTATATTAAAGTGTACAGATAAATTGCCATATTTTAAGGCAAAGTCCAGTGCCACACGGTATGATTGATGGGCAGCACTGGCAGGGGGCACACTACAGTCTGTGGGCTTGACATATACACACTGGCCGACAGGCAACTGCAATTAGATTAAAGTGCACAGATAAAGTGCCTTATTTTAGGCAACGTCCTATGTCGCACGGTATGATTGATGGGCAGCACTGGCAGAGGGCACATTACAGTCTGTGGGCCTGAGACACACACACTGGACGGCAGGCAACTGAAATTAGATTAAAGTGTACAGATAAAGTGCCATATTTTATGGCAAAGTCCTGTGTCGCACGGTATGATTGATGGGCAACACTGGCAGAGGGCACACTACAGTCTGTGGGCCTGACACACACACACTGGCCGGCAGGCAACTGAAATTAGATTAAAGTGTACAGATAAAGTGCCTTATTTTAAGGCAAAGTCCAGTGCCACACGGTATGATTGATGGGCAGCACTGGCGTAGGGCACACTACAGTCTGTGGGCCTGACATACACACACTGGCAGCAGTCAACTGAACTTAGATTAAAGAGGAGAGATAAAGTGCCTTATTTTAGGCAACGTCCTGTGCTGCACGGTATGATTGATGGGCAGCGCTGTCAGAGGGCACACTACAGTCAATGCGCCTGACATACACACAATGGCCGGCAGGCAACTGAAATTAGATTAAAGAGTACAGATAAAGTGCCTTATTGTAGTCAATCTCCTGTGCCGCAGGGAATGATAGATTGGGCAGTAGAGATGAGCGAACACCTGGATGTTCGGGTTCGAGAGGTTCGGCCGAACTTCCGGAAAATGTCCGGGTTCGTGATCCGAACTGAACCCGAACTTCATCCCGAACCCGAACCCCATAGAAGTCAATGGGGACCCGAAGTTTTGGGCACTAAAAAGCCTGTAAAAGACTCCCGGAAAGGGCTAGAGTGCTTCAAAAGGCAGCAAAATGTAGGTAAATCCCCTGCAAACAAATGTAGATAGGGAAATGAATTAAAATAAAATAAAATAAATAAAAATTAACCAATATCAATTGGAGAGAGGTCCCACAGCAAGGAATCATGCGTCATATCATCCACCACTGGAGAAGGCCACTCTCATTTATTTGGGACCAGCACCCAGACAGAGGATACAGGTCCCACAGCAAGGAATCATGCTTCATATCAACCTCCACCGGAGAAGGCCACTCTCATGTATTTTGGACCAGCACCCAGACAGAGGAGAGAGGTCCCACATCAAGGAATCATGCGTCATATCAACCCCCACCGGAGAAGGCCACTCTCATTTATTGTGGACCAGCACCCAGACAGAGGATACAGGTCCCACAGCAAGGAATAATGCGTCATATCAACCACCACCGGAGAAGGCCACTCTCATTTATTTTGGACCAGCACCCAGACAGAGGAGAGAGGTCCCACATCAAGAAATCATGCGTCATATCAACCCCCACCGGAGAAGGCCACTCTCATTTATTGTGGACCAGCACCCAGACAGAGGATACAGGTCCCACAGCAAGGAATCATGCCTCATATCAACCACCAACGGAGAAGGCCACTCTCATTTATTTCGGCCCAGCACCCAGACAGAGGATACAGGTCCCACAGCAAGGAATCATGCGTCATATCAACCACCACCGGAGAAGGCCACTCTCATGTATTTTGGACCAGCAACCAGACAGAGGAGAGAGGTCCCACATCAAGGAATCATGCGTCATATCAACCCCCACCGGAGAAGGCCACTCATTTATTTTGGACCAGCACCCAGACAGAGGATACAGGTCCCACAGCAAGGAATCATGCTTCATATCAACCACCAACGGAGAAGGCCACTCTCATTTATTTCGGCCCAGCACCCAGACAGAGGATACAGGTCCCACAGCAAGGAATCATGCGTCATATCAACCACCACCGGAGAAGGCCACTCTCATGTATTTTGGACCAGCACCCAGACAGAGGAGAGAGGTCCCACATCAAGGAATCATGCGTCATATCAACCCCCCACCGGAGAAGGCCACTCTCATTTATTTGGGACCAGCACCCAGACAGAGGATACAGGTCCCACAGCAAGGAATCATGCTTCATATCAACCACCACCGGAGAAGGCCACTCTCATGTATTTTGGACCAGCACCCAGACAGAGGAGAAGTTTTCACAGCAGAGAATCATGCATTTAGATCACCCACCACAGGAGTAGGCCACCATTTAATGGGACCCCGGCAACCATGTCCAGATGGCACAAACATCAGCTTCACATCACCCAGCACAGAGAAGGCCACTTTGAGAGACTTTGACCCCTGCACCCAGACGGAGGAGAGAGGTTTTCACAGCAGAGAATCATGCATTTAGATCACCCACCACAGGAGTAGGCCACCATTTAATGGGACCCCGGCAACCATGTCAGATGGCACAAACATCAGCTTCACATCACCCAGCACAAGAGAAGGCCACTTTGAGAGACTTTGACCCCTGCACCCAGACGGAGGAGAGAGGTTTTCACAGCTGAGAATCATGCATTTAGATCACCCACCACAGGAGTAGGCCACCATTTAATGGGACCCCGGCAACCATGTCAGATGGCACAAACATCAGCTTCACATCACCCAGCACAAAGAAGGCCACTTTGAGAGACTTTGACCCCTGCACCCAGACGGAGGAGAGAGGTTTTCACAGCAGAGAATCATGCATTTAGATCACCCACCACAGGAGTAGGCCACCATTTAATGGGACCCCGGCAACCATGTCAGATGGCACAAACATCAGCTTCACATCACCCAGCACAAGAGAAGGCCACTTTGAGAGACTTTGACCCCTGCACCCAGGCGGAGGAGAGGGTTTTCATAGCAGAGAATCATGCATTTAGATCACCCACCACAGGAGTAGGCCACCATTTAATGGGACCCCGGCAACCATGTCAGATGGCACAAACATCAGCTTCACATCACCCAGCACAAGAGAAGGCCACTTTGAGAGACTTTGACCCCTGCACCCAGACGGAGGAGAGAGGTTTTCACAGCAGAGAATCATGCATTTAGATCACCCACCACAGGAGTAGGCCACCATTTAATGGGACCCGGCAACCATGTCAGATGGCACAAACATCAGCTTCACATCACCCAGCACAGAGAAGGCCACTTTGAGAGACTTTGACCCCTGCACCCAGACGGAGGAGAGAGGTTTTCACAGCAGAGAATCATGCATTTAGATCACCCACCACAGGAGTAGGCCACCATTTAATGGGACCCCGGCAACCATGTCAGATGGCACAAACATCAGCTTCACATCACCCAGCACAAGAGAAGGCCACTTTGAGAGACTTTGACCCCTGCACCCAGGCGGAGGAGAGGGTTTTCACAGCAGAGAATCATGCATTTAGATCACCCACCACAGGAGTAGGCCACCATTTAATGGGACCCCGGCAACCATGTCAGATGGCACAAACATCAGCTTCACATCACCCAGCACAAGAGAAGGCCACTTTGAGAGACTTTGACCCCTGCACCCAGACGGAGGAGAGAGGTTTTCACAGCAGAGAATCAGGCATTTAGATCACCCACCACAGGAGTAGGCCACCATTTAATGGGACCCCGGCAACCATGTCAGATGGCACAAACATCAGCTTCACATCACCCAGCACAGAGAAGGCCACTTTGAGAGACTTTGACCCCTGCACCCAGGCGGAGGAGAGGGGTTTTCACAGCAGAGAATCATGCATTTAGATCACCCACCACAGGAGTAGGCCACCATTTAATGGGACCCCGGCAACCATGTCAGATGGCACAAACATCAGCTTCACATCACCCAGCACAAGAGAAGGCCACTTTGAGAGACTTTGACCCCTGCATCCAGACGGAGGAGAGGGTTTTCACAGCAGAGAATCATGCATTTAGATCACCCACCACAGGAGTAGGCCACCATTTAATGGGACCCCGGCAACCATGTCAGATGGCACAAACATCAGCTTCACATCACCCAGCACAGAGAAGGCCACTTTGAGAGACTTTGACCCCTGCACCCAGACGGAGGAGAGGGTTTCACAGCAGAGAATCATGCATTTAGATCACCCACCACAGGAGTAGGCCACCATTTAATGGGACCCCGGCAACCATGTCAGATGGCACAAACATCAGCTTCACATCACCCAGCACAAGAGAAGGCCACTTTGAGAGACTTTGACCCCTGCACCCAGGCGGAGGAGAGGGGTTTTCACAGCAGAGAATCAGGCATTTAGATCACCCACCACAGGAGTAGGCCACCATTTAATGGGACCCCGGCAACCATGTCAGATGGCACAAACATCAGCTTCACATCACCCAGCACAAGAGAAGGCCACTTTGAGAGACTTTGACCCCTGCACCCAGACGGAGGAGAGAGGTTTCACAGCAGAGAATCAGGCATTTAAATCACCCACCACAGGAGTAGGCCACCATTTAATGGGACCCCGGCAACCATGTCAGATGGCACAAACATCAGCTTCACATCACCCAGCACAGAGAAGGCCACTTTGAGAGACTTTGACCCCTGCACCCAGACGGAGGAGAGAGGTTCCACAGCAGAGATTCAGGCATTTAGATCACCCAGCACAGGAGTAGGCCACTTTCAGTGACTTAGGCCTTAGCACCGACACAGAGCAGACCAGGTCAGATGGCACAAGCATCAGTTTCACATCACCCAGCACAGGAGAAGGCCACTTTGAGAGACTTTGACCCCTGCACCCAGACGGAGGAGAGAGGTCCCACAGCAGAGATTCAGGCATTTATATCAGCCAGCACAGGAGAAGGCCGCTTTCAGTGACTTAGGCCTTAGCACCGACACAGAGGAGACAGGTCAGATAGCACAAGCATCAGTTTCACATCAACCACCACAGGAGAAGGGCACTTTTAGAGACTTTGACCCCTGCACCCAGAAAGGAGAGAGGTCCCACAGCAGAGATTCAGGCATTTATATCAGCCACCACAGGAGAAGGCCGCTTTCAGTGACTTTGGCCCCCTGCACCCACACAAAGGAGACATGTCAGACAGCACAAGTATAACATTCATATCACCCAGCACAGGAGAAGGACACTTTCATGTACTTTGGCCCGGCACCCAGACAGACGGAAGGTTCATTCAACTCTGGGTTGCACCCCAAGATCCTACTTAATTTCAAAAATTGATTTTCAATGAAGAAGTGGCCAGGAGTACAAGACAACATGGTTTAAGGCAGTTATTAAGGACTACTCTGCACAAGGGAGGGTCAGGTCTTGTGGGATCCATGCCTGGTTCATTTTTATAAACGTCAGCTTGTCCACGTTGGCTGCGGACAGGCGGCTGCGTTTGTCAGTAATGGCGCCCCCTGCCGTGCTGAATACACGTTCAGATAAAACGCTGGCCGCCGGGCAGGCCAGCACCTCAAGGCATAACATGCTAATTCTGGCCACGTGGACAATTTGGAAACCCAGAAGTTGAATGGGGCCGAACCATCCGTCAGTACGTGGAGTTGTGTGCAGATGTACTGTTCAACCATGTTAGTGAAATGTTGCCTCCTGCTAACACGTTCCGTATCAGGTGGTGGGGCAGTTAGCTGTGGCGTGGAGACAAAACTTTTCCACATTTCTGCCATGCTAACCCCTGCCCTCAGAGGAGCTGGCCGTGACACTGCTGCGTGGGCGACCTCTAGCTCCTCCTCTGCCTTGGCCTTGGCCTTCCACCTGTTCCCCTGTGACAGTTGGGAATGCTCTCAGGAGCGCGTCTACCAGTGTGCGCTTGTACTCGCGCATCTTCCTATCACGCTCCAGTGCAGGAAGTAAAGTGGGCACATTGTCTTTGTACCGTGGATCCAGCAGGGTGGCCACCCAGTAGTCAGCACACGTTAAAATGTGGGCAACTCTGCTGTCGTTGCGCAGGCACTGCAGCATGTAATCGCTCATGTGTGCCAGGCTCCCCAGAGGTAAGGACAAGCTGTCCTCTGTGGGAGGCGTATCGTCATCATCCTCTGTATCCCCCAGCCACGCACCAGGGATGTGCCTGCGCTGTGCTGGGTGCCACCCGCTGTGAACCTGCTTCATCCTCATCCTCCTCCACCTCCTCCTCATCCTCCTCGTCCTCCAGTAGTGGTCCCTGGCTGGCCACATTTGTACCTGCCCTCTGCTGTTGCAAAAAACCTCCCTCTGAGCCACTTCTAACAGAGTGGCCTGAAAGTGCTAAAAACGACCCGTCATCCTCCTCCTCCTCCTCCTGGCCCTGGCCCACCTCCTCTTCCATCATCGCCCTAAGCGTTTTCTCTAGGAGACATAGAATTGGTATCGTCACGCTGATAACAGTGGCATCGCCACTGGCCATGTTGGTGGCGTACTCTAAACAGCGCAACAGGGCACACAGGTCTCGCATGGAGGCCCAATCATTGGTGGTGAAGTGGTGCTGTTCCGCAGTGCGACTGACCCGTGCGTGCTGCAGCTGAAACTCCACTATGGCCTGCTGCTGCTCGCACAGTCTCTCCAGCATGTGCAAGGTGGAGTTCCACCGGGTGGGCACGTCGCATATTAGGCGGTGGCGGGAAGGCCGAAGTTCCGCTGTAGCGCTGACAGGCGAGCAGCGGCAGGATGTGAACGCCGGAGCGCGCACAGACAGCCCGCACTTTATGCAGCAGCTCTGACATGTCTGGGTAGTTGTGAATGAACTTTTGCACCACCAAATTCAGCACATGCGCCAGGCAAGGGATGTGCGTCAAACCGGCTAGTCCCAGAGCTGCCACGAGATTTCGCCCATTATCGCACACCACCAGGCCGGGCTTGAGGCCCACCGGCAGCAACCACTGGTCGGTCTGTTGTTCAATACCCCGCCACAACTCCTGCGCGGTGTGGGGCCTGTCCCCCAAACATATGAGTTTCAGAATGGCCTGCTGACGTTTACCCGGGCTGTGCTGAAGTTGGTGGTGAAGGTGTGTGGCTGACTGGATGAGCTGGTGGAAGCAGAGGAGGAGGAGGAGGAAGCCGAGTAGGAGGAGGAGGCTACAGGAGGCAAGAATGATGCCCTGTGATCCTTGGCGGCGGAAGGACGTGCGCCAAGGAACTCTCCGCCTGGGGCCCAGCCGCCACTACATTTACCCAGTGTGCAGTTAGGGAGATATAGCGTCCCTGGCCGTGCTTACTGGTCCACGTATCTGTGGTTAGGTGGACCTTGCCACAAATGGCGTTGCGCAGTGCACACTTGATTTTATCGGACACTTGCATGTGCAGGAAGGCACGGCTGTCTTGGAGAAGTAGTGGCGGCTGGGAACCACATACTGGGGGACAGCCATGGCCATCAGCTGTTTGAAGCTGTCTGTGTCCACCAGCCGGAATGACAGCATTTCAAAGGCCAGTAGTTTAGAAATGCTGGCATTCAGGCCAAGAGCTCGAGGGTGACTAGGTGGGAATTTGCGCTTCCTCTCAAAGGTTTGAGAGATGGAGAGCTGAGCGCTGCTGTGTGAAATAGTGGAGGCGCTAGGTGACGGTGGCGGTGGTGGTGTCGGTGGCACATCCTCTGTTTGCTGCTCGGCAGGTGGCAACATTCCTCTCGAGGCGGAAGCCGAGGCAGCAGCGGTAGAGGAGCAGGGGAGCCTGAGCGGGTTCCTTGTTTTTAAGGTGTGTACTCCACTGCAGTTCATGCTTTGCATGTAGATGCCTGATCATGCAGGTGGTGCTCAGGTTAAGAACGTTAATGCCTCGCCTCAGGGTCTGATGGCACAGCGTGCAAACCACTCTGGTCTTGTCCTCAGCACATTGTTTGAAGAAGTGCCATGCCAGGGAACTCCTTGAAGATGCCTTTGGGGTGCTGGGTCCCTGTTGGCGCTGGCCAATAGCAGGCGAACTCTCTGGACGGCGGCTGTTCTGCTTTTGCCCCCTGCTCCCTCTTTGGCTTCGCTGTTGTCTCGGTCTCACCACTGCCTCTTCCTCTGAACTATTTAAGTCAGCGGCACGACCTTCAGTCCATGTGGGGTCTAAGACCTCATCGTCCTCTGCATCGTCTTCCACCCAGTCTTCCTCCCTGACCTCCTCCTGTTCAGTCTGCACACTGCAATAAGACGCGGCAGTGGGCACCTGTGTTTCGTCATCATCAGACACTCGGTCACTCTGCTGTGGTGGTATTCCCATGTCCTCATCATCTGGATACATAAGTGGTTGTGCGTCAGTGCATGGAATGTCTTCCACCGCTGGGGAAGGGATAGGTGGACGCCCCTGGAAAACCGTGGGAGCAGAGTCTTCAAACAGAAGAAGAGACTGCTGCATAACTTGAGGCTCAGCCAGTTTCCCTGATATGCATGGGGGTGATGTGACAGACTGATGGGCTTGGTTTTCAGGTGCCACCTGTGCGCTTTCCGCAGAAGACTGGGCGGAAGACAATGTGGTGAGCGTGCTGGAAGCACTGTCGGCCACCCAATCGACTAATGCCTGTACCTGCTCAGGCCTTACCATCCTCATAACGGCATTGGGCCCCACCAAATATCGCTGTAAATTCTGCCGGCTACTTGAGGAGTTGTTTCACTACTTTGTGCGCCTGAGGCCGAGCGGCCACGTCCTCTGCCAGCAACAGAGGCTCCACGGACACCACCACGACCGCGTCCTCGTCCCTTAATAGAATGTTTCCTCATTGTTGCGATTCAACTCGCACCACAATAAAATATATTATTTTTAGCCCCAAAATTCCCACACTGGAAGATATAATTCCTTTTCCGGTATTAATTACAAGAACACTGCTGCTAATTGGACACCAGATTTTTATAATGCTAGTTTTGGTACATAGATTCCCACACGGGAAATATAATTCCTTTTAGAGGAGTGAAAACGTGAGGCCTAGTTTTTCTGGTCTAACAAACACCAGATTGATTAAATTGGCCTTTTTTCACCAAAATTACAACACTGGACAATAATGCCTTTTGGCGGTATTAACTACAAGAACACTGCTGCTAATTGGACACCAGATTTTTATAATGCTAGTTTTGGTACATAGATCCCACACGGGAAATATAATTCCTTTTAGAGGAGTGAAAACGTGAGGCCTAGTTTTTCTGGTCTAACAAACACCAGATTGATTAAATTGGCCTTTTTTCACCAAAATTACAACACTGGACAATAATGCCTTTTGGCGGTATTAATTACAAGAACACTGCTGCTAATTGGACACCAGATTTTTATAATGCTAGTTTTGGTACATAGATTCCCACACGGGAAATATAATTGCTTTTAGAGGAGTGAAAACGTGAGGCCTAGTTTTTCTGGTCTAACAAACACTAGATTGATTAAATTGGCCTTTTTTCACCAAAATTACAACACTGGACAATAATGCCTTTTGGCGGTATTAATTACAAGAACACTGCTGCTAATTGGACACCAGATTTTTTATAATGCTAGTTTTGGTACATAGGTTCCCACACGGGGAAATATAATTCCATTTTAGAGGAGTGAAAACGTGAGGCCTAGTTTTTCTGGTCTAACAAACACCAGATTGATTAAATTGGCCTTTTTTCACCAAAATTACAACACTGGACGATATAATGCCTTTTGGCGGTATTAATTACAAGAACACTGCTGCTAATTGGACACCAGATTTTTATAATGCTAGTTTTGGTACATAGATTCCCACACGGGAAATATAATTCCTTTTAGAGGAGTGAAAACGTGAGGCCTAGTTTTTCTGGTCTAACAAACTCCAGATTGATTAAATTGGCCTTTTTTTCACCAAAATTACAACACTGGACAATAATGCCTTTTGGCGGTATTAATTACAAGAACACTGCTGCTAATTGGACACCAGATTTTTTATAATGCTAGATTTGGTACATAGATTCCCACACGGGAAATATAATTCCTTTTTAGAGGAGTGAAAACGTGAGGCCTAGTTTTTCTGGTCTAACAAACACCAGATTGATTAAATTGGCCTTTTTTTCACCAAAATTACAACACTGGACGATATAATGCCTTTTGGCAGTATTAATTACAAGAGGACTGCTGGTATTTCAGAACACCGGAATTGTTAAAATGCTAGTTTTGCTAGATAAATTTCCCACACTGGGAGAAATATTGCCTAAGCCTTTTTACAGTATTAATTACAACAGGAGTGCTTCTTCTGGTCTAACACCAGAATAATTTTATTATTACGGTGAAAGGTTTTTCTAATTTATATTTCTGGCACATAAAAAAATATATATATTTCTGGCTGACAGTATTGGACAAAGTAGTGGCACTGGCTAGCCTAGCTGGAACAGCACATTCATGGGATTTGCTATCCAAGTGGGTTACTTTCAGTTTCACCACTGATATATTAAATATCTTTGCAGTTAGTATGGGTGACACAAGCACAGCCAAACCCCTGATGTAGTATATCTATGAAAAAATCGACTATTACATTAGATTAATGGACGTTGTGGCAGCTTTTGCTGTAGCACCACAAGTCCCAAAATGGCCGCCGCCTATCAGCCCAGTAACATGTGCCAGAAAACAGTCTGCCCAGCCAGAAAAAAAATTGAATTTGACTGAGCAGCTGAATCGCTGTTGTTCTGATTCACAGGTGTAGATTTTTAACTTCTTTGGAGCTTTGGTTTACACTCTGTGGCAGCAAGTGCTGGCGCACCACAAGTCCCAAAATGGCCACCGCCGATCAGCCCAGTTACATGTGCCAGTAAAAATCGCTCTGGCCAGTCTCAACAAAATAGTGACTTTCAGTGAACAGCTCAGCTGAGTTGTTCTGATGCACAGGTGTAGAAAGGTAGATCATTCAATCACTTCTTTATCCCTGCCTATCTCGCCCTCACAGAAGCTGCATTTTCTCCCTACACTAGTCAGAGCAGTGTGACGTGCGGCGCTACGTGACTTCAGCTTAAATAGAGGCTGGGTCACATGCTGCACTTGGCCAATCACAGCCATGCCATTAGTAGGCATGGCTGTGATGGGCTCTTAGGGCAAGAAGTAAAACGCTAGCTGATTGGCTGCTATGCAGCCCTTCAGAAAGCGGGAAGAAATCGACGAACACCGGACCCGAACTTTTTTGAAAATGTCCGGGTTCGGGTCCGTGTCACGGACACCCCAAAATTCGGTACGGACCCGAACGATTTTCAAACTGTTCGCTCAACACTATTGGGCAGCACTGGCAGAGGGCACACTACAGTCAATGGGCCTGAAATACACACACTGGCCGGCAGGCAACTGAAATTAGATTAAAGTGTACAGATAAATTGCCATATTTTAAGGCAAAGTCCAGTGCCGCACGGTATGATTGATGGGCAGCACTGGCAAAGGGCCCACAACAGTCTGTGGGCCTGACACACACACACTGGCCGGCAGGCAACTGAAATTAGATTAAAGTGTACAGATAAATTGCCATATTTTAAGGCAAAGTCATGTGCCGCACGGTAAGATTGATGGGCAGCACTGGCAGAGGGCACACTACAGTCTGTGGGCCTGACATATACACACTGGCCGACAGGCAAATGAAATTAGATTAAAGTGTACAGATAAAGTGCCATATGTTAGGCAACGTCCTGTGCCGCACGGTATGATTGATGGGCAGCACTGGCAGAGGGCACACTACAGTCTGTGCGCCTGACACACACACACACACTGGCTGGCAGGCAACTGAAATAAGATTATAGAGTACAGATAAAGTGCCTTATTTTCGGCAACGTCCTGTGCTGCACGGTATGATTGATAGCAGCACTGGCAGAGGGCACACTACAGTCTGTGGGCCTGACATATACACAATGGCCGACAGGCAACTGAAATTTTATTAAAGTGTACAGATAAAGTGCCTTATTTTAAGGCAAAGTCCAGTGCCACATGGTATGATTGATGGGCAGCACTGACAGAGGGCACACTAAAGTCTGTGGGCCTGACATATACACACTGGCCGACAGGCAACTGAAATTAGATTAAAGTGTACAGATAAAGTGCTTATTTTAAGAAAAAATCCAGTGCCACACGGTATGATTGATGGGCAGCACTGGCAGAGGGCACACTACAGTCGGTGGGCCTGACACACACACACTGGCCGGCAGGCAACTGAAATTTGATTAAAGTGTACAGATAAAGTGCCTTATTTTAAGGCAAAGTCCAGTGCCACACGGTATGATTGATGGGCAACACTAGCAGAGGGCAAACTACAGTCTGTGTGCCTGATACACACACACTGGCCGGCAGGCAACTGAAATTAGATTATAGTGTACAGATAAAGTGCCTTATTTTAGGCAACGTCTTTTGCCGCACGGTATGATTGATTGGGCAGCACAGGCAGAGGGCACACTACAGTCTGTGCGCCTGACACACACACACACACACTGGCTGGCAGGCAACTGAACTTAGATTAAAGTGTACAGATAAAGTGCCTTATTTTAAGGGAAAGTCCAGTGCCAAATGGTATGATTGATGGGCAACACTGGCAGAGGGCACACTATAGTCTGTGTGCCTGACACACACACACTGGCCAGCTAGGCAAGTGAAATTAGATTAAAGTGTACAGATAAAGTGCATTATTTTAGGCAACGTCTTGTGCCACACGGTATGATTGATGGGCAGCACTGGCAGAGGGCACACTACAGTCTGTGGGCCTGACACACACACACTGGCTGGAAGGCAACTGAAATTAGATTAAAGTGTACAGATAAAGTGCCTTATTGTAGGCAACGTCCTGTGCCGCACGGTATGATAGATTGGGCAGCACTGGCAGAGGGCACACTACAGTCTGTTGGCCTGACACACACACACTGGCCGGCAGGCAACTGAAATTAGATTAAAGTGTACAGATAAAGTGCCTTATTTTAGGCAACGTCCTGTGCCGCACGGTATAATAGATTGGGCAGCACTGGCAGAGGGCACACTACAGTCTTTTGGCATGACACACACACGCTGGCCGGAAGGCAACTGAAATTAGATTAAAGTGTACAGATAAAGTGCCTTATTGTAGGCAACGTCCTGTGCCGCACGGTATGATAGATGGGCACCACTTGCAGAGGGCACACTACAGTCTGTGGGCATGACACACACACACTGACTGGCAGGCAACTGTAATTAGATTAAATTGTACAGATAAAGTGCCATATTTTAAGGCAAAGTCCAGGGCCGCACGGAATCATTGATGGGCAGCACTGGCAGAGGGCACACTACAGTCTGTGGGCCTGAAACACACAGACTGGCCGGCAGGTAACTGAAATTAGATTAAAGTGTACAGATAAAGTGCCTTATTTTAGGCAACGTCCTGTACCGCACGGTATGATAGATTGGGCAGCACTGGCAGAGGGCACACTACAGTCTGTGGGCCTGACACACACACACTGGCCGGCAGGCAACTGAAATTCGATTAAAGTGTACAGATAATGTGCCTTATTGTAGGCAACGTCCTGTGCCGCACGGTATGATTGATTGGGCAGCACTGGCAGAGGGCACACTACATTCTTTGGGCCTGATACACACACACTGGCCGGCAGGCAACTGAAATTTGATTAAAGTGTACAGATAAAGTGCCTTATTTTAAGGCAGAGTACAGTGCCACACGGTATGATTGATGGGCAACACTAGCAGTGGGCACACTACAGTCTGTGTGCCTGACACACACACAATGGCCGGCAGGCAACTGAAATTAGATTATAGTGTACAGATAAAGTGCCTTATTTTAGGCAACGTCTTGTGCCACACGGTATGATTGATGGGCAACACTGGCAGAGGGCACACTACAGTCTGTGGGCCTTACACACACACACTGGCCGGCAGGCAACTGAAATTAGATTAAAGTGTACAGATAAAGTGCCTTATTTTAAGGCAAAGTCCAGTGCCACACGGTATGATTGATGGGCAACACTAGCAGAGGGCACACTACAGTCTGTTTGCCTGATACACACACACTGGCCGGCAGGCAACTGAAATTAGATTAAAGTGTACAGATAAAGTGCCTTATTTTAGGCAACGTCTTGTGCCACACGGTATGATTGTTGGGCAGCACTGGCAGAGGGCACACTACACTCTGTGGGCCTGACACACACACACACTGGCAGGCAGTCAACTGAAATTAGATTAATGTGTACAGATAAAGTACTTTTTTTAAGGCAAAGTCCAGTGCCACACGGTATAATTGATGGGCAGCACTGGCAGAGGTCACACTACAGTCTGTGGGCCTGACACACACTGTTCGGCAGGCAACTGAAATTAGATTAAAGTGTACAGATAAAGTGCCTTAATGTAGGCAACGTCCTGGCCGCATGGTATGATAGATTGGGCAGCATTGGTAAAGGGCACACTACAGTCTGTGGGAGTGATGCACATACATTGGCCGGCAGGCAACTGAAATTAGATTAAACTGTACAGATAAAGTGCTCTATTTTAGACAACGTCCTGTGCCGCACGGTATGATTCATAGGCAGCACTGGCAGAGGGGACACTACAGTCTGTGGGCCTGACACACACACACTGGCTAGCAGGCAACTGAACTTAGATTAAAGTGTACAGATAAAGTGCTTATTTTAGGGCAAAGTCAAGTGCCACACTATATGATTGATTGGCACCACTGGCAGAGGGCACACTATAGTCTGTGAGTCTGACACACACACACTGGCCGGCAGGCATCTGAAATTAGATTAAAGTGTACAGATAAAGTGCCATATTTTAGGCAACGACCTGTACCACACGGTTTGATTGATAGGCAGCACTGGCAGAGGGCTCACTACAGTCTGTGGGCCTGACACACACACACACTAGCTGGCAGTCAAGTGAACTTAGATTAAAGTGTACAGATAAAGTGCTTAATTTAAGGCAAAGTCCAGTGCCACACGGTATAATTGATGGGCAGCACTGGCAGAGGGCACACTACAGTCTGTGGGCCTGACACACACACACTGGCCGGCAGGCAACTGAAATTAGATTAAAGTGTACAGATAAAGTGCCTTATTTTACGGCAAAGTCCAGTGCCACACAGTATTATTGAATGGCAACACTGGCAGAGGGCTCACTACAGTCTGTGGGCCTGAAACACACACACTGGCCGGCAGGCAACTGAAATTAGATTAAATTGTACACATAAAGTGCCTTATTTTAAGGCAAAGTCCAGTGCCACACGGTATGATTGATGGGCAGCACTGGCAGAGGGCACACTGCAGTCTATGGGCCTGACACACACACACTGGCCGGCAGGCAACTCAAATTAGATTAAAGTGTACACATAAAGTGCCTTATTTTAAGGCAAAGTCCAGTGCCACACGGTATTATTGAAGGGCAACACTGGCAGAGGGCACACTACAGTCTGTGGGCCTGATACACACACACTGGCCGGCAGGCAACTGAAATTAGATTAAAGTGTACAGATAAAGTGCCTTATTTTAAGGCAAAGTCCAGTGCCACACGGTATGATTGATGGGCAACACTGGCAGAGGGCACACTGCAGTCTATGGGCCTGACACACACACACTGGCCTTGCAGGCAACTGAAATTAGATTAAATTGTACAGATAAAGTGCCTTATTTTAGGCAACGACCTGTGCCGCACGGTATGATTGATAGGCAGCACTGGCAGAGGGCACACTACAGTCTGTGGGCCTGACACACACACACACTGGCTGGCAGGCAACTGAACTTAGATTAAAGTGTACAAATAAAGTGCCTTATTGTAGGCAACGTCCTGTGCCACACGGTATGATAGATTGGGCAGCACTGGCAGAGGGCACACTACATTCTGTGGGGCTGACACACACACACTGGCCGGCAAGCAACTGAATATAGATTAAAGTGTACAGATAAAGTGCCTTATTTTAGGCAACGTCCTGTGCCGTACGGTATGATTGATGGGCAGCACTGGCAGAGGGCACACTACAGTCTGTGGGCCTGACACACACACACTGGCCGGCAGGCAACTGAAATTAGATTAAAGTGTACAGATAAAGTGCCTTATTTTACGGCAAAGTCCAGTGCCACACGGTATTATTGAAGGGCAACACTGGCAGAGGGCACACTACAGTCTGTGGGCCTGAAACACACACACTGGCCGGCAGGCAACTGAAATTAGATTAAAGTGTACAGATAAAGTGCCTTATTTTAGGCAAAGTCCAGTGCCACACGGTATGATTGATGGGCAGCACTGGCAGAGGGCACACTACAGTCTGTGGGCCTGACACACACACACTGGCCGGCAGGCAACTGAAATTAGATTAAAGTGTACAGATAAAGTGCCTTATTTTAAGGCAAAGTCCAGTGCCACACGGTATGATTGATGGGCAGCACTGGCAGAGGGCACACTACAGTCTGTGGGCCTGACACACACACACTGGCCGGCAGGCAACTGAAATTAGATTAAAGTGTACAGATAAAGTGCCTTATTTTAAGGCAAAGTCCAGTGCCGCACGGTATGATTGATGGGCAGCACTGGCAGAGGGCACACTACAGTCTGTGGGCCTGACACACACACACTGGCCGGCAGGCAACTGAAATTAGATTAAAGTGTACAGATAAAGTGCCTTATTTTAGGCAAAGTCCAGTGCCACACGGTATGATTGATGGGCAGCACTGGCAGAGGGCACACTACAGTCTGTGGGCCTGACACACACACACTGGCCGGCAGGCAACTGAAATTAGATTAAAGTGTACAGATAAAGTGCCTTATTTTAAGGCAAAGTCCAGTGCCACACGGTATGATTGATGGGCAGCACTGGCAGAGGGCACACTACAGTCTATGGGCCTGACACACACACACTGGCCTTGCAGGCAACTGAAATTAGATTAAAGTGTACAGATAAAGTGCCTTATTTTAGGCAACGACCTGTGCCGCACGGTATGATTGATAGGCAGCACTGGCAGAGGGCACACTACAGTCTGTGGGCCTGACACACACACACACACTGGCTGGCAGGCAACTGAACTTAGATTAAAGTGTACAAATAAAGTGCCTTATTGTAGGCAACGTCCTGTGCCACACGGTATGATAGATTGGGCAGCACTGGCAGAGGGCACTCTACATTCTGTGGGGCTGACACACACACACTGGCCGGCAAGCAACTGAATATAGATTAAAGTGTACAGATAAAGTGCCTTATTTTAGGCAACGTCCTGTGCCGTACGGTATGATTGATGGGCAGCACTGGCAGAGGGCACACTACAGTCTGTGGGCCTGACACACACTGACTGGCAGGCAACTGAAATTAGATTAAAGTGTACAGATAAAGTGCCATATTTTAAGGCAAAGTCCAGTGCCGCATGGTATGATTGATGGGCAGCACTGGCAGAGGGCACAATACAGTCTGTGGGCCTGACACACACACACTGGCCGGCAGGCAACTGAAATTAGATTAAAGCTTACAAATAAAGTGCCTTATTTTAGGCAACGTCCTGTGCCGCACGGTATGATTGATAGGCAGCACTGGCAGAGGGCACACTACAGTCTGTGGGCCTGACACACACACACTGGCTGGCAGGCAACTGAATTTAGATTAAAGTGTACAGATAAAGTTCCATATTTTAAGGCAAAGTCCAGGGCCGCACGATATCATTGATGGTGTGCTGCCACGCAGCTTTAACTGTCTAGCAGTTGTTATTACATGTTATGTTATGCTATGTTATTGGTATCATCCTTGCACCCCTGCTGTTTCTGGATAGTTGGTTGCTTCCACCTTCAATTTCCTGCTGTAACTCCATTTTGTATAGTTGTTATGAAGAGACTGCAGAGTGTGGGAGCTGTGTAACTTCATTGGAAATGTATCTATGGAAAACCTCTATGTTTATGCCTTTGCTAACTTGAAGCATAAAGAAGCATTGGAGAACACCTCTGGAGTCTTTATTCATTGAGTAAACTATCTGTTAAAGTCATTATTCAACCTGCTGCACACACTTACAGACTGGGTCTCCAAGAAGGTCACAGGTACAACGGATGCTGAGACAGAACAGTAAATTTACAGAAGAATCCATCACATGGCTTTCTCTGCAGCTTCAGAAACGTGAGTAACCACATGCCTATGTGAAGAACAAACATCCTAACAGGAACCCATCTTCAGGCTGTGCACTGAAAGTCAATGTCTGTGTGTTACTGCTGCAGTCACCAGAAGCATTACTCTGCATATGAAGCCAGCCACCTACTGAATGCTCCATTACTGTTACAGCCTTTACTGCCAGGGATTGCTGGTCTGTGCTATGGACCCATTTCTCTAGTAATACCAGCTTATACAAGTTTTGCCTTTATTGGGGAGCCATAAGTACCTTTTGAACTGTGCAACTTTTTATGTAAACGATGGCCTGAAATCCTTCTCAACACCTGAAGAAGCTGTCAATCTGATAAAAAGAACCCAACAGCTCCTGTTGACTGCTAACTTAAGGCTTCATAAGATTGCATCTAATAGCAGCGAAGTAATGAGGGCTTTCAATCCAGAAGATCACGCTAAGGATTTGAAGGATTTGGACTTGGGAGTATATGCCCTACCCACTCAAAGGAGTCTCGGTCTTCTCTGGAATGTAACTTCAGACACATTCACCTTTCAGGTCTCTGACGCCAAGAAGCCATTTACCAGACGAGGAGTCCTGTCAACTGTTAACAGCCTTTACGATCCCCTAGGCTTTGTGACTCCAGTTACCGTCCAAGGGAGATCCATTCTTCGTCAGCTTACTGAGAGAGTGACAGATTGGGATGCCCCTCTGCCAGTAGACCTACTGCCTAAATGGGAGAAATGGAGAAACTCCTTGAAGGTACTGGAAGAACTTAATATCCCACACTGCTATTCACCCACTTCAGTTTCAAGATTTCTGAGGAAAGAGATTCACATCTTTTGTGATGCATCTACCGAAGCCATAGCGGATGTGGATTATCTCAAGATCATAGATCCTTCCGGGAGACTCCATGTCGGGTTTCTATTAGGAAGAGCCAAGTTAGCTCCAAAACCTGCTCACACTAGCCCAAGATTAGAATTGTGTGGTGCAACCCTAGCTGTTGAAGTCGCAGAATTCCTGCAAAATGAAATGGACATTGAAATCGATCAGATTAAGTACTACACTGACAGCAAGGTCGTGCTTGGTTATATATGCAACAGTGTGAGAAGGTTCTATGTGTATGTGGCTAACAGAGTAGAACGAATAAGGAAAATCAGTAGACCTGAACAATGGAACTATGTCCCGACTGGTTTGAATCCTGCAGACATTGCCACTAGGTCAGTGCCAGCAGTTGTCCTCACACAAACCATTTGGTTTTCAGGACCCAAGTTTTTAATGGACCAGTCTTCTACAAACTCAGAAGAAGATATCGATTTTCACCTGGAGGATCCAGATACTGATCCGGAAATCCGGCCTGAAGTCGTAGCATTGAGTTCCAACATCTGCTCAAGAAGAAACTTGGAGGTGAGGCGTTTTGAACGTTTCTCTTCTTGGAAAAGGTTGGTGAAGACTATAGCAAGATTGAGTCATATTGCACAGATTTTCCGCAAGTCGAATCAGACATCGTCTTGCCATGGATGGCACACCTGTAAGGAGTCACCCAATGCATTAGAGTATGAGAGGGCTGAGCTGTTCATCATACGTCGTGTGCAAGAAGAAGTCTTTGCAGAAGAGATTAAGTGCTTAAAAGGCAATAGACCAGTCTCAAAAGGTAGCCCACTATTCACACTGAACCCAGTGATCGACAACGAGGGCATGCTTCGAGTCGGTGGACAGCTGAAAAGGTCAAACCTGCTAGGGAAAGAATAGAACCCCTTGATAGTACCAAGAAACCACCATTTGGGAACATTGAGAGTCAGAATTGCAGGGTTCTGGATAGTTGGAGTGAAAAGACAAATTGCCACTATCATTCACAACTGTGTTAAATGTCAGAAGTTAAGGGGTAGACTGCAGTTTCAACAGATGACTGACCTACCTGCAGACAGACTGAGTGAAGATACACCCTTTGCATATGTCGGAATCGATGTGTTTGGACCATGGACAGTAACGGCTATAAGAACTCGTGGTGGTCAAGTCAACAGCAAGATGGGCTGTAATGTTCACTTGCTTAACTGTAAGAGCTGTGCATATCGAAGTAATCGAGTCAATAGACACTTCGAGCTTTAGCAATGCTCTAAGTAGATTTCTTGCTCTAAGAGGTCCCGTGAAGATGTTGAGATGGGATTGTGGAACTAACTTTATTGGTGCTTGCAGAGAGTTACAGATCGACCGACAACAAGTTGGAAATTATTTGAGTGATCTAGGCTGTGTGTGGAAATTCAACCCACCACACACTTCACACATGGGCAGAGCATGGGAACGTATGATTGGGATGGCAAGGCGCATACTGGATTCTATGTTGCTTGATGTGAGTTCTTCACGTCTTACCCATGAAGTACTTACTACATTCCTCGCTGAGGTCGCAGCAATAATCAACTCAAGACCGTTGACCGCTGTATCCACAGACCCAGAATGTCTGACTGTCTTAACTCCAGCCACATTATTGAGCCGGAAAATTGGACATATCCCAGCGCCAAAGAGCATCTTTGATGAAAAGGACATATATAAACGTCAATGGAGATAAGCTCAATACCTTGCAGATTGTTTCTGGGACAGATGGAGGAGGGAATACCTCACACTTCTTTAAGGACGTAAAAAGTGGCAAACCCAGAAGCCTAACTTAAAGGAAGGGGACCTGGTTCTTCTAAATGACCAGCAAACTCACCGGAATCAGTGGCCAGTTGGACTTTTTACAGAGGCCATTGCTAGTGATGATGGAAAAGTCTGAAGTGTGGAAGTCAGGATTGTAAAGGACAGGAGCTCAAAAACCTTCCTGAGACCAGTCACTGAGACAGTTCTAATTATGCCTGCTTCCAAAAATTCTGATACAGTGTTATGTGAAGGAGTCACTTAGATCTCTAGCATAGTTAGCTTAGACTAGAGGGCTAGAAAGCATTCTACTGTATGCAATGTTAATTGTATGTTTAAAGAAAAATAATTGTGTAGTGGTATCTCACAATACCAGGCGGGGAGTGTGCTGCCACACAGCTTTAACTGTCTATCAGTTGTTATTACATGTTATGTTATGCTATGTTATTGATATCATCCTTGCACCCCTGCTGTTTATGGCTGGTTGGTTGCTCCCACCTTCCATTTCCTGCTGTAACTCCATTTTGTATAGTTGTTATAAAGAGACTGCAGAGTGTGGGAGCTGTGTAACTTCATTGGAAGTTTATCTATGGAAAAGCCTCTATGTTTATGCCTTTGCTAACTTGACGCATAAAGAAGCATTGGAGAACACCTCTGGAGTCTTTATTCATTGAGTAAACTATCTGTTAAAGCAATCATTCAACCTGCTGCACACACTTACAGACTGGGTCTACAAGAAGGTCACAGGTACAACGGATGCTGAGACAGAACAGATGGGCAGCACTGGCAGAGGGCACACTACAGTCTGTGGGCCTGACACACACACACTGGCCGGCAGGCAACTGAAATTAGATTAAAGTGTAGAGATAAAGTGCCTTATTTTAGGCTACGTCCTGTGCCGCACGGTATGATTTATGGGCAGCACTGGCAGAGGGCACACTACAATCTGTGGGCCTGATAAACACACACTGGCCAGCAGGCAACTGAAATTAGATTAAAGTGTACAGATAAAGTGCCATATTTTAGGCAACGACCTGTGCCACACGGTATGATTGATAGGCAGCACTGGCAGAGGGCTCACTACAGTCTGTGGGCCTGACACACACACACACTAGCTGGCAGTCAAGTGAACTTAGATTAAAGTGTACAGATAAAGTGCTTATTTTAAGGCAAAGTCCAGTGCCACACGGTACGATTGATGGGCAGCCAGGGGCGTAGCTAGAAATGACTGGGCCCCCCCTATAATGTGCCAGTAGTCAGCCATATGGCCCCCCCAGCCCCTCTATAATGTGCCAGTAGCCAGCCATATAACCCCCCCTATAATGTGCCAGTAACCAGCCATATAGCCCCCCTATAATGTGCCAGTAGCAAGCCATATAACCCCCCCATAATGTGCCAGTAGTCAGCCATATAGCCCCATCCAGCCCCCCTATATTGTGCCAGTAGCCAGCCCATATAACCCCCCTATAATGTGCCAGTAGTCAGCCATATAGCCCCCCAGCCCCCCTATATTGTGCCGTAGCCAGCCCATATAACCCCCCCTATAATGTGCCAGTAGTCAGCCATATTGTCCCCCCAGCCCCTCTATAATGTGCCAGTAGTCAGCCATATGGCCCCCAGCCCCTCTATAATGTGCCAGTAGTCAGCCATATGGCCCCCCCAGCCCCCCTATAATGTGCCAGTAGTCAGCCATATGGCCCCCACAGCCCCCCTATAATGTGCCAGACTAGCCAGCCATATAACCCCCCCTATAATGTGCCAGTAGCCAATGCAGATGATAATTAATTCCCCCCTCCCCCTCCCCCCCCCATGTAGTCCAACATTCATCATGATTGATTTTGTCCAAGTAGTCAGACATGACAACCAAAAAAACCACTAGTAGACAGACTTTACTTACTCCAGTCTGCTCAGGCTTTGTCTCCAGTCTGTGACTGCGCAGCACTGCTCTGATGCCTTTACTGCAGCGCAGCGGCACAATGATGTCATCGCACCGCCTGCGCAGTTCCGCCAGGCGCCGCCAGCCTCTCTGATAGGCTTCGGTGCTCGGAAACTCGGCCAGCACCACCTCCCCGTCTCCAGTCCTGCCTCCCTGCCCTGCCCGGCTGCAAGATAGGATTACAGCACCGCGCCCGCGCATGCGATGAGGATGCGATTGCGATCATTCCGGCCCTGGGACAATGCACTGCAGAAGTGTCTAGTAACTAAAGGGGGGGGGGGCTGGCCAAACTGTGAAGGGGTGGGTAGGGAGGGGGGGCCCGGCACAGCAGACAGTCTGAGAGTGCGATTCTCAGTGTTGCACTGTCGGCAATTAGCGCAGGCTGCTGATTACCGGGGAAGCAGAGGAGAGGTCATGTGCTGCCTGGCGCCGGGCCCCTTGTCAGCCCGGGCCCCGAAGCAGCCGCTACCCCTGCTTCCCGGTA